>JARQOC010000001.1:1531973-2024473 GCA_033576535.1 Allobates femoralis
GGAACATAGTGGGGAAGGGGCACAATCCAAAACCCCACCAGACTCCTTTTCTCCTCCAGATCTCATCTATCCTCAGAACAAGGTTCTGCAGATCATCTCCTCAGCCTTATTGGCAGGATGATTGATGATCCTCAGGTAACGGCCTGGAAATCAGCAATTCCAAAAAATGTAACACAAAAGACGAGACAATCCACGACTAACGAGGTATAATGCAGGAGAACATGTGTGAGTGATGGACGAGGGCAGTGGCAGAAGCGAAGTCCAGTGGCAGAGTTACCAGTACAGGGGCATAGACAGGGGGGCAGGGGGGCATAGGTTACAGGGGGCAAGAGCAGAGTACCAGGGCAGGGAGGGAAGGACACAGAGGTTACAGGCTCATGAGGGTTCAGGGGCCTCAGACCAGTTGATGAGACCTACAGGGTTGGCATAGGAGCATGAGGACAGCAAGGTCCTACAGGTCATGGCAAGAGGAAAGGGGTTGAGGACACACAGAGGCGCAAGGGCTGAGAATGGAGAAGGGGGAAGGACGCACGAGAAGGGTGGCCTAAGGTCCTAGACAAGGGGAGGAGGTGAGCGAGCACCAAAGGACAGGGCTGGCCAAGGGAGGGGTTGAAGGAGACCACAAGGTCTAGAGGTCCGGAGACCAGAGGGGAGGCAAAGAGGCATAGAGTGGCAGATTGAGAATCGACAGGTGAGCTAGGAATATGTAAGTTATACACGAGGGGCTGAAATGACAGGTAGGGGCAGGGCAGTGAGGCGGTGGCTGAGAAAGGAAGCAGATGGGGCAGCAGAGGAGAGGGTGGCAGTAGGAACCATGGGGGGCAGAGGACCAGGGAGCAGAAGCAATGGAATGATAGCCAGACTGTCGAGGACCACAGAGGGTGCAGTGAGTGCCAGGTGGCAGAGGTTACCAGTTAGGACAGGGGGCCAGAGGTTACAGACGGGTGCAAAAGTAGTACAAGAGGAGGGGTGAGAGGGCAGAGGACTCGGGGCAGAGAGGCGTGGACACGAGGGTGGGCAGAGACAGGGGGTGCAGAGGACAGACAGGCAGAGGGCAGAGTGGCAGAGGACAGGGGGCAGGGCAGCTGAGAGGCAGGGGGCAGTGGACAGGGAGGGGGGTAGAGGACGCAGAGGGGTGGCAGGGACGGCAGAGGCAGAGTGGGCAGGAGAACAGGAGGCGGGGACCAGAGGTAACAGGGGCAAGGACGAGATGGCGCAGGACCAGAGGCGGGGCAGAGTGGCAAGGACAGTGGGCAGAGACAGAGAGCGCTGGCAGAGGACACAGAAGGGCAGAGCCGAGACTGCAGGGCAGAGGACGCAGAGGACAGGGGCAGAGGACAGGGGGGCAGAGGGGCAGAGGCAGAGGACAGAGGGGCAGAGGACACAGAGGGGGCAGAGACCACAGGGCAGAGAAAGAGGGGGCAGAGGACGCAGAGGAGAGGCAGAGGACCAGAGGACAGGGGGCAGAGGACGCAGAGAGAGAGGGGGCAGAGGACAGAGGAGGGGGCAGAGGACAGGGGCAGAGGACGCAGAGGCAGGAGGCAGAGGACGCAGAGGACAGGGCAGACAGGGGCAGAGGACCAAGAGGGGGCAGAGGAACCAGGGCAGAGGACGCAGAGGACAGGGGGCAGAGGACCAGCAGAGGGGGCAGGAGCAGACGAAGGGGGCAGAGGACCAGAGGGGGCAGAGGACCAGAGGGGGCAGAGAGACACAGGACAGGGGGCAGAGGAAGGGAGAGGACAAGGGGGCAGAGGACGCAAGCAGGAGAGGGGGCAGAGGACCAGCAGAGGCAGAGGAGCGAGGAACAGGGGGCAGAGACAGCAGAGCAGGGGGCAGAGGACAAGACAGGGGCAGAGGACGAGAGGCAGGGGGCAGAGGACGCGGGCAGGGCAGAGGACGCAGAGGACAGGGGGCAGAGACACGAGGAGACAGGGGGCAGAGGACGAGGCAGAGGACAGGGGGCAGAGGACAAGGGGGCAGAGGACACAGAGGAGGGGCACGAGGACCAGAGGGGCAGAGGACACGAAGGACGCAGAGACAGGGCAGAGGACCAAGACAGGGGGCAGAGGACCAGAGGAGGCAGAGGAACAGGGGGCAGGAGGGGGCAGAGGACATAGAGGGGGCAGAGGACAGCAGAGGGGGCAGAGGACACAGTGAAGGAAAGAGGGGCAGAGACGCAGAAGGAAGCGAGGACGGGGGCAGAGGACGCAGAGGGGGCAGAGGACGCAGGACGGGGGCAGAGGACGCAGGAGGGGGCAGGGGCCAGAGGACAGGGGGCAGAGCCAGGAGAGGGGCAGAGGACGAGGGGGCAGAGGACAAGCAGGGGCAGAGGACAGGAGGGCAGAGGACCAGACAGGGGGCAGAGGACGCAGAGACGGGTGAGCAGGAAGGGGGCAGAGGAGCAGAGACAGGGGCAGAGGACAGGACAGAGGACAGGGGGCAAGACGCAGCGGAGGGCAGAGAGGGGCACAGGAGGAGCAGAGGACAGGGGCAGAGGACAGAGGGGCAGAGGACAGAGGAGGGCGGCAAGGGGGCAGAGGACACAGAGGGCGGGCAAGAAGGGCAGAGGACCAGAGGGAAGGACAAGAGGGGGCAGAGGACGCAGAGGAAGGGGAGAGGACCAGAGGGGCAGAGGACGCAGAGGACAGGGGCAGAACAGAGGGCAGAGCAGGGCAGAGGACGCAGAGGACAGGGGGCAGAGGACAGGGCAGAGGACAAGGGGCAGAGGACGGGCAGAGGACCAGAGGAGGGGCAGAGGACGCAGAGGGCAGAGGACCAGAGGGCAGAGGACGCAGAGGGCAGAGACCAGAGGGCAGAGGACACAGGGGGCAGAGGACACAGAGGGGGCAGAGGACCAGAGGGGCAGAGGACAAGAGGGGGCAGAGAGAGGGGCAGAGACGCAACGGAAGGGGGCAGAGGACCAGAGGAGGGCAGAGACGCAGAGACAGGGGGCAGAGACGCAGAGGACAGGGCAGAGGACGCAAGAGGGAAGGACAGGGGGGCAGAGACGCAGAGGAAGGGGCAGAGGACAGGGGCAGAGGGGGCAGAGACAGGGGCAGAGGACAAGAGGGGGCAGAGGACGCAGAGGACAGGGCAGAGAGGCAGAGACAGGGCAGAGGGCAGAGGACAGGGGCAGAGGACAAGAGGGCAGAGGACAAGAGGGCAGAGGACACAGAGGGGCAGAGCACAAGAGGGGCAGAGGACCAGGAAGGGGCAGAGGACAAGGGGGGCAGAGGACCAGAGGGGCAGAGGACCAGAGGGCAGAGGACCAGAGGACAGGGGCAGAGGCGCAGAGGAAGGGGGCAAGGACAGGGGCAGGACAGGGCAGAGCAGAGGACACAGAGGGCAGAGACAGGGGCAGAGACAACAGGAGGGGCAGAGGACAGGGGCAGAGGACGAGGCGGGGGCAGGACAGGGGCAGAGAGCAGAGGACAGGGGCAGAGACCAGAGGAGAGACAGGGCAGAGGACAGAGGGGCAGAGGCACAGAGGGCAGAGCACAGAGGGGGCAGAGGGCCACAGAGGCGCGGGGGGGGAGAGACAGGGCAGAGGCAGGGACAGAGGCGAGCCAGACGCAGAGACAGGGCAGAGCAGACAGGCAGAGGACAGAGGGGCAGGACCAGAGACAGGGCGGGAGGAAGGCAAGGACAGAGCAAGACGGGAGAGGACAGGGCAAGGACAGAGGGCAGAGAACGAGGGGCGAGACAAGAGGGAGAGCCAGAGGGCGAGACAGGGCAAGGCACAGGGCGAGAGGAACGAGGGCAGGACAGAGGGGAGGACCAGAGGGCAGAGGCCAGAGGGGCAAGGACCGAGGGGCAGAGACAGAGGGCAGAGACAAGAGGGGGGGAGGAGGGCAGAGACAGAGACGGGGGGACCAGGACAGGGCAAGGAAGGGGCAGAGGGGGGCAGAGGCAGGGAGGCCAGAGGGGCAGAGACAGGGGCAGAGACGGGAGAGACAGGGGCAGAGCAGGGGCAGAGGAGGCAGGACAGGGAGAGAGGGGGCACAGGGCAGAGGACAAGGGCGGACAAGAGGGCAGAACAGAGGGCAGAGGACCGGGACAGGGACGCAGAGCAGGCAGGGGACCAAGGGCAGGGACGAGAGGGGAGAGGACGGGAGAGGACAGAGGGGCAAGGACGCAGGACAGGGAGAGCCAGAGGGCAGAAGGAGGAGAGACAGGGCAGGACAGGGGCAGAGACCAAGGGCAAGACAAGGGGCAGAGGACAGGGGCAGAGGACACGAGGGGGCAGAGGAACAGAGGGCAGAGGAACGAGGGCAAGGACAGGGGCAGGGACAAGAGGGCAAGGACACAGGGGCGGGCAAGGACAGGGGGAAGGACACAGAGGGGGCAGAGGACACAGAGGGGCAGAGGACAGAGACAGGGGCAGAGGACGCGGGAAGGAAGGGGGCAGAGGACACAGAGGGGGCAGAGGACCAGGGACAGGGGGAGGGACAAGGGGGCAGAGGACGCAGAGGACAGGGGGCAGAGGACAGGGGGCAGAGGACAGGGGCAGAGGAGCAGAGGACGGAGGCAGGAAAGGACACAGAGGGGGCAGACGCAGAGGACAGGGGGCAGAGAGGACAGGGGAAGAGGACACGGAGGGGCAGAGGACGCAGAGGACAGGGGGCAGAGGAACGAGGGCAGGGGCAGAGGACAGGGGGCAGAGGAACAGAGGGGCAGAGGACGGGGCAGAGGACACAGAGGGGGCAGAGGACAGGGGGCAGAGGACGCAGAGGGGGCAGAGGACGCAGAGGGGGCAGAGGACGCAGAGGGGGCAGAGCACAGGGGGCAGAGGACACAGAGGATGCAGAGGACAGGGGGCAGAGGACACAGAGGACGCAGAGGACACAGAGGGGGCAGAGGACACAGAGGGGGCAGAGGACACAGAGGGGGCAGAGGACACAGAGGGGGCAGAGGACACAGAGGGGGCAGAGGACACAGAGGGGGCAGAGGACAGGGGGCAGAGGACACAGAGGGGGCAGAGGACACAGAGGGCGCAGAGGAGAGGGGGCAGGGGGCAGAGGACGCAGAGGACCTGTTAATCCCTTGCAGCCCGGCTCTCACCTCAGCGTCCCCTCCCGGTGCTGAGCGCGGTGTCAGCAGTGCGGAGCTGTGGAGACTGCGCTGTGCAGCATGATCCCGGGTGTCAGCCTCCAGTGTCAGCCGCCTCCTGTCCGTGCAGCTGCCCCCCGGCTGCCATGTGCTGCCGCTGCCACCTCCTCACTGGCCGGGCACCCGGGGAATGTGTGTGCGGAGAGCGGGGAGGAGCCGCCCGCACACACTGGAGGCTCGGCTGTAACCCCTGCACTGCCGGGCGCCTCCTCCTGACAGTGTACTGATGTGTGGAGCAGGGGCTGAGGACATGATACATGAGGGGAGCAATGGCAGAGGGTGGAGGGGAGAGGCTGTAGGGCACACGGAACTTCCGAGGTCGGAACGTTCCTGTGCTGCTGCCTGTAGCAGGGGGGCCCTGCACTGGATGACGTCACCAGCCCCTGGGCGAAGTCCGTCACGGAAGTGGCCTTCGCCTTTTCAGGAAGTGGCCTTCGGGTTTTATATAATAGATCCTCATCCAAATTTGCCTCGTAACTTCCTTATTGATGAATCGTCTGCTTCAATCAACCTCCCACTCTGTATTCTCGCCATCCCTCTTTTCATCCTTCCTTCATTCTTTTCCTCCTTTCCTATTTTTCCTAATTTCTTCCTTCCTGTTTTCTTTTTCCTTTCCTTCTTTCTATTCTTCCCACTTTTCCACCTTCATTTCTACTTTCCGCTTTACTTCCTTTTCTCATTCCTTCATTCCTTCCTTTCTTCTAATTCTCTTTCCTTCCTCCATTTCTGTCTTCCATTCTCCTTCCTTTTTACTTTTCCTCTTTTCTTCCTACTTTTCCTCATTCCTTTCTTCTATTTCTGTTTCCTTCCTTCATGTCTGTCTTCCATTCTCTCCTTCCTTCTTTTCCTCCTTATCCGCCTTCCTCATTCCTTCCTTCCTTTCTTCTCTCCTACCTTCTTTCTTTCCCTCATCCTCATTTCATTTTTTCCTTCTTTCTTCCCCCTTGTCCTCCCTCTTTCCTTCTTTTCCACATTGGTTCATTTCTTCCTTCCCTTTTCTCTCCGTCCTTCCTTTCTCCTCTCCATCCATTCTCTTATATTGCAGTCACATCCCTCTAGCCGCCCTCGTCAGATGATGCCCAGGTTATACCGGCAGGGTCTAAGTATATATCCTCTTACCCAAATCTCCCTCTTTGCTCACTTTTCTTCTCTTTCCTCCTTAGACTGAAGAATAACTTCCTTACGATGAATCACCTGCTTCAATCGACCTCCCACTTGGCGGAGAAGTTGGACAAGACGTCTCAAGATCTGGACGTCCTTCTGGCCAAACAGTTGGAACGATCCACCATATTGGTCTACAGGAACATGTTGAAATCCTGATTGTTGGGGCAATAACTAGATTTAGGGGTGAAGACGGAGGAGCGGGGGGTCCCATACCAAGAAAGCAACGTGGGCTGGTTTATACCTCTGTGTTCTTCGTCTGTCCACCTTCCGGAAGTGCGATGACTTTTGGCTATTTCTTCCATGTCTTGGTGCCCTCCTACCATTGGATGAGTTGGGGGTCAACCCCGGTGGAAGACCTCCTCTCTATGTGTCCTATGGGCTACCATCCGCCTACATATGTCATTGATCACCACCGGAGACTGACGCGATGTTCGTGACGCACCTTGAGCACAATGGCGGCATTCATCATTGGCGCCAGCGGGACGTTGTGTTCAGAAAGGCGTCTTTCCAGTATTTTCTTATATAAATGTAAATGGAAGGATGTTTCCATATGAAAGGCCGACGTATCTTCAGTGCGGAGTTTATAGGTATTTTACAGATATGTAATGTATTCATTCATGTAGCGGATGTGATAGAAGATTGTAATAACGCAGTGTATTAATAATAGCGCCGCGGCATGTACTTCACTAGTAATTGTATCACATGGGAGGAAGCCTGTCCTTCAAAAAGTATGGAAATATAACATATTTGTAAAGTGATGTTTTTCTTTCATCTTATTCTACTTTATTTGCAAATTTTTGCCCATATCTTTATGATAATCAGAGCTCTGCTTTACTGATACAGATCTACAAGTGCTCTGCATAGGCAGAAATGAAGGTAACGGTCAGCGGAGTTCTTTATTCTCTTACCAATTAAAGAAAGGAAGACATCTGAATTCAAAGAATAAATCTTATGTATTCTCGCCAGCAAGAGAGACACACAGCGGGTCAGCAAGATGTCTGCGTCTGTGCAGTATGGGTCAAGTTTATATAGACAGAGGAGAGGCAGATTTTAGGAGGGTGTTCTGAGATACGGGAACTGCTTAGTAGATGTGACGCGAGTCATTACTGTAATAACTAGTCCCAGAAGTGGAGAGATAAGAATACAATGACCGATACTAACGGTCAAACGATCCCAGGTCAGGTCCAGGAAATGGTGCAGTACAAATCCAATTCACGAGCCGGGGTCAGGAGATAAAGAAAGACAAGACAGTTTACAGGGAGCAGGTGAAAGAGTAGTCAGGTCACAGGCAAAGGGTAAGGGAATAAAGTCAGGCACCGAGCACAGAGAGATCAGTCTCACACAGGCAGCAGCAAGTGTACGATTGACACTGGGTGGAGGAGTTAGCATGCTTAAGTAGAGGTCTAATCAAGGGAAGTGATCACGGATGATTGCAGCACAGACCCAGCACAGCCAAAACAGACTGACAACTTCCACACAATAGTAACACAGCAGACAAGGACAGTGTGACAGTAGAACATCCTAACCACAAGTTTTCACTACTTTTTCTGTTATCTATTAATTCTAACTACAAGCTTATAATGATATGTTAAATATATGCATAGGCATTTATGAGTAGCTTGCATTAATATAGGAGAAAGAGGACTGTCACATCCCCACCACAGTCTGCCTCATCGACATCTGCTTCTAGCACCGCCGTATTCCCCGTGTAGGTGGGGCTACCTTCACAGACTAACTAGTGGATGTGAGTGTGTTCTGCCAGCTGAAGTCATTAACCCCTAAGTTGCAGACTAATGGAAAGCACCACACCCTACTAATACCTTCAGCCTTCTGCTGGAAGCTGCCAGAAACCCTACTAATACCTTCAGCCTTCTGCTGGAAGCTGCCAGAAACCCTACTAATACCTTCAGCCTTCTGCTGGAAGCTGCCAGAAATAGTTTTAGGTTTAGTCTCCTGTCTTGTATTGGTCTTTTTTGGACTCGTCTCCTATCTGATGATTTTCTACCTTGCTGTAATCTTGGTTTTGACCCGGCTACCTGACGACTCTGGCGGATCCCGGTTTTGTCCTTTTTCTGACCTCTCCCAGCTTTGACCCTGCTTTGGACTACAACCCTTCCATAGGCAGCAATCTCCTTGACCCTGTTGTAAATCCACATCCCTGTATAGGGGTTAAAATGAGTCAGGGTTTCCCGGGGCTTGTGTCTAGTCTGTCCAAGATCGCCTTTTTGTCCATGTAGTCTCTGACAGATGTAAGAAGGATATTATTACAATTACTATGACAAAAACTACTCCTGCCACTAGAGGGAGCTCTCTGCATGCTGCTTACACTGTGATCAGCGATCATCCCGTATTAGCTCCCTCTAGTGGTGGCTGCAGGAAGGAAATATCTTTTTAATACATTTGTACATCGGGGGTTTGGAGATCTCTGTCTGCTAAAAGAATAAATGGTGTGAAGATAATATTTGGAGAGTCATTTTAAAGGGAGTGTGTCACCCCCAAAACACTGTGTTGGTGCAGCCGGTAGAGGAAGTCCCCGGTACAGCAGAGAAAACCTGTGGCCACTTCTAGAGCTATAGACAACACATAAGGATCCAATGGTCTTATACACGGTGTCCGAGTCTGATCCCCTCTGACACCAGTTGTTGTTTCTGTCTCATAAATTACTTTCTGGAGCACATTTTACATTTTACAATCACATTATTCTTTTTAAAAATTACATTGATGGCAAAGGACGTCTTAAGTAATATCTCCAGACCGAGTCCCTCATCAAGACTTTTTTAATAGGAGGGATTACAAACAGTGTTTATAGGCAGTGGAACGATTGAGGTCATGTATGTCAGTCATTTTTAGTAATGTACAGCTTTAAGAAAAAAGAAACATGATTTTATGATACTCTGTCGGGAGATGTTTATTCTATATGTATCTGTATGTTGTAGACGCCAAGTGGTTAACATGGGAATTACACAAGCAGATGTCCAGGAGTAAGATATTAATGAGCACAGATGAGCAATTCAGTTCTAAGTTGCATTTCGTGGAGGGATTGGAGTTGCACAAAAACTGCAGAATGGCTCTCAGGTGGTGATAGAGGGAGCATTACTATGCACAGGTGCTCGGTACTCGAAATGAGTAAAGGCCGGGTTACACGCATTGATATCGCTAACGATATCGTTGCAACATCACAGGTTTTGTGATGTTGCAGCGACTTTGCAGCGAAGTCGCTGAGTGAGACATGCCGCAGTGACCAGCGATCAGATCGCTGATCCCTGCGGAATGGCCAGGGCCATTTTTTGGTCGTTGGTCTGCCGCTGGGCAGCAGACATTGGCATGTATGACGCCTTTCTAACCCGATGTGTTCACTGGTAACCAGGGTACACATCGGATTACTAAGCACAGCGCGCTGCTAACCAGGGTACACATCGGGTTACTAAGCACGGGTTACTAAGCACAGTGCGCCGGTAACCAGGGTACACATCGGGTTACTTAGCACAGCGCACTGGTAACCAGGGTACACATCGGGTTACTAAGCACAGCGCACTGGTAACCAGGGTACACATCGGGTTTCTAAGCACAGCGCACTGGTAACCAGGGCACACATCAGGTTACTAAACACAGCGCACTGGTAACCAGGGCACACATCAGGTTACTAAACACAGCACAGTGGTAACCAGGGTACACATCAGGCTGTGCTTAGTGACCCGATGTGTACCCTGGTTACCAGCTACTGTAATCGGCGGACCACGACAATAGTTTATATTCTTTTCCATGATGTCGAGGTTGTTATGCGGGTCGCTGGTCATTGGTGAGATCTGCTTGTCTGGCATCTCACCAGTGATCACACAGCGATGTGCTGGTCGGGTCGCTGGCACATCGTTATGTGTGACCCGGCCTTAAGTTGGATGCTTGGATGAGTACGACTTGATTATAATGGAAGTCAACGGGGTATTTTCAGAAAATCTTCCGGAAAAATGCTCGAATTTCCCATTAACTTCCATTTGAGTTGCCCCCATCCAACCTCGTATCGAGTACCAAGCAACCATACATTGTAGTGCTCACTCATCATTAGTCTGTACCGTTAAGATATTCCGGAAAAATGCTTGGGTTTCTCATTGATTCTCATTCTACAGTACTTACTAGATGTGTCATGCCCATCCGAGTGTCAACTGCTAGTAATGATTATCAAGCACCCATGCATGGCAGTGCCCTGTGCATGGTAGTGCTCGCTCATCACTATTCTGAGCTTATCCTGGATTCCGAGTGCTGGGAAGGGTTTTTTAACTTAATGATAAACTTTAATACTTAGCTCTTCACCCTCCCCGTACATGTCCCACCACTTCCCTTCGCGCCTCGTCCCCGGTCAGCTCCTCATCAGTCTTCTCCTCACTCTGAGCCTCCGATCAGTCCCCTAGTGGTCACACTTGGAGTATAGGGTCATGGATCATCAATGTGTTAGTCGTGGACAGCCTCTTTACAGTAGGAACCTTGCTGCATTATTGCATGCCTATATTGTAATTTATAGACTCAGGGCAGAGACACACATGGGTCTCGCATGACTCACCTGAAATGGTTTCTGCCTCTCTGGACCCCGCGGCCGTTCCGGGTGACTCATGCGAGACATATGTAAGCATCTCGTATATTGTGTATATTGGCAGAGGCCCTTGACCTCAATTCATCATTTGCATTTTTCAAATCACTTTTATTTATTGTCTTATGTTCTTCATTGCAATTTTTGAGGCCAAATTTTTCAATATGGAGCACGTGAGATGGTTTGTGTTGCGCAAAGTCAAAGATACTTTCTTTGAGCCTTTTTAAAGCAACATAAGACGCATAAGCCTGGCAGTCTTTCAGTGCGCCAAAAGAAAATTTGACAGATTATAAATGTGGATTGTTTTGCTGGGACTTGTAGTTCCATGAATCTTATTTAATGTATTAAGGGCTGGATTTACAGGTTAGCCAGAATGCTGGGTGGGTCTGGCTAACCACATACCTTCCATGAGTGTATCTCATGTGTCATTGGAAGGTTCTGTTAGGACACAAATTTTCTCTTTAAGCACATGGTGGGGAGTCCATGTACACAGAGCTAGCTATGGTTCTGAGAGGCCTGGAAGAAACAGAAACTTCTGAGGGTCTGCACTAATGACAGGTGCCATTAAACAGAGCAAGTCCAAGGGCCTGGTTGGTGATCCCAGTAGGTGCCTTCCTGGATGGTGAGACCGGCTGGAGCCAGTCTGTGAAGATGGCAACGCTTATGACAGGTAAGCCCAGGAAAGGGTATTCTGACTCTTCAAGGCAGTATGAGTTATAATACGTTCCGATCATCAGTCTCTAAGATAATTGTTTGGCTGTTGTACTCACATACCATGCATCGTCAGACAGTGTCAACTCAGCCAGCACTGACTTGCTGTAAAGACCAGGAGAAATGGAGCTGTTATCTTCTGAAATCTTGTTATTAGGTTCAATGCAACAGGTGAAAAGAGTAATCCTTACAGGGAAGTACACGAGTGATCCAGACAATGGCTGCAACAAACTGAACACTGGGGAATGAGGGAGGAGCAAGCTAACATATCATCAACTACAGGAGGGACATAGGGACAAACTTCAGGGGGCAGGAATCTGCCTAGCAACAGCAAGTGCAATGCAAAATATAGAAAAAATACATTATAAGTTGTTCCCAATCATGGGACACAACAAAGGGAGTTATGTGACTGAGGTCACTGGGTGAAGGACTGCTACACGCTCACTGGATCACAGGCAGTATTATAGCGAGTGTGGTTGAAACGTATGATAGGTCATATATATTTATGTACGGCATGCAGGCATACCCACTGAAGATATGCAATGTATGTACATTAAATGTCAGTACTAAACCAAGAAACCAGGGGCGGACATAACATTGGTGCAATCTGTGCAGCCACACAGGGGCCCACGAGGTAAGGGGGCACAGCTCCAACTCCAAAGTAGTAAACAACGTCTGTCACAGACACATTATTGAACTGTAAAGGACCCTTACAGTTTCCTTGCTCTCTTCTGTCAATGCCAGCGAATGCAAAAAATGATATGTGAGGTGAATGTCCCCTCAGCGGGTCACATCTACTGTAAGTTGCCCGGTGACTATTTGTCTTCTTATGTAATTATTATTCCATAGTCCTCATCCTTGATTTCACTTTTGACGGATTGTCAATTGCTCAATTGTTTAAATGCAACCTGTAGATGTAAAAAAATGGAGCTGTATAAAACTTTATGTACTGAGCTCCCTCTAGTGGTGACTGTATAAATCTGTATGTAGTGAGCTCCCTCTAGTGGTGACTGTATAAAACTATGTAGTAAGCTCCCTCTAGTGGTGACTGTATAAAACTGTATGTACTGAACTCCCTCTAGTGGTGACTGTATAAAACTGTATGTAGTGAGCTCCTCTAGTGGTGACTGTGTAAATCTGTATGTAGTGAACTCCCTCTAGTGGTGACTGTGTAAATCTGTATGTAGTGAACTCCCTCTAGTGGTGACTGTATAAATCTGTATGTAGTGAGCTCCCTCTAGTGGTGACTGTATAAAACTATGTAGTAAGCTCCCTCTAGTGGTGACTGTATAAAACTGTATGTAGTGAGCTCCCTCTAGTGATGGCTGGATGAATGTGTAGGTAGTGTGCTCCTCCTAGTGGTGACTGTATAAATCTGTATGTACAGGGTGGGCCATTTATATCGATACACCTAAATAAAATAGGAATGGTTGATGATATCAACTTCTATTTTGTGGCACATTAGTATATGGGAAGGGGGATATTTTTTCCAGATGGGTGGTGACCATGGTAGCCATTTTGAAGTTGGCCATTTTGGATCCAACTTTATTGTTTTCAATGTAAAGAGGATCATGTGACACATTAAACGTATTGAAAGTTTCATAAGAAAAACAATGGTGTTTTTGGTTTTAACATAACTTTATTCTTTCATGAGTTATTTACAAGTTTATGACTACTTATTAAATGTGTTCAAAGTGCTGCCCATTGTGTTGGATTGTCAATGCAACCCTGTTCTCCCACTCTTGACCCACTGATAGCAACACCGCAGAAGAAATGCAGCACAGGCTTCCAGGATTCTTTGTTTCAGATGCTGCACATCTTCCATCTTCACAGCATAGACTCCTGAGTTCCCTATAGTGGTGACTGTGCAAATCTGTATGTAGTGAGCTCCCTCTACTGGTGGCTCTATAAATCTGTATGTAGTGACCTCCCTCTAGTGGTGGCTCTATAAATCTGTATGTGGTGAGCTCCTCCTAGTGGTGGCTGTATAAATTTGTATGTAGTGAGCTCCCCCTAGTGGTGCATGTTTAAATATGTATGTCATGAGCTCCTCCTAGTGGTGGCTATATAAATCTACATGTAGGAAACTCCCCCTAGTGATGGCTGTATAAATCTATATTTAGTGAGTTCCCTCTAGTGGTGGCTGTATAAATTTGTATGTAGTAAGTTCCTTCTAGTGCTGGCGGTATAAATCTGTATGTAGTGAGCTCCCTCTAGTGGTGGCTGTATAAATCAGTATGATGTGAGCTCCCCATAGTGGTGGCGATATGAATCTATATGTAGGAAAGGTCCTCTAGTGGTTGCTGTATAAATTTGTATGTAGTGAGCTCCTTCTAGTGATGGCTGTATAAATCTGTTTATAGTGAGCTCCCTCTAGTGATGGTGGTATAAATCTGTATTTATTGACCTCCCTCTAGTGGTATCTATATAATTCTGTATGTAGTAAGCTCCCTCTAGTGGTGGCTGTATAAATCTGTATCTCATGAGTTTCCCCTAGTGGTGGCTGTATAAATCTGTATGTTGTGAGCTCCATCTAGTGGTGGCTGTATAAATCTGTATGTAATGAGCTCCCTCTAGTGGTGGCTGTATAAATCTTCATCCAGTGATCTCCCCCTAGTGGTGGCTGTTTAAATATGTATGTAGTGAGCTCCCTCTAGTGGTGGCTGTATAAAAAAAATCTGTATTTAGTGAGCTCCCTCTAATGGTGGCTGTATAAATTTGTATTTAGTGAGCACCCTTTAGTAGTGGCTGTATAAATCTGTATCTAGTGATTTCCCCTTAGTGGTGGCTGTATAACTCTGAGTGCAGTGAGCTCCCGCTAGTAGTGTCTGTATACATCTGTATGTAGTGAGCGCCCTCTAGTGGTGGTTGTATAAATCTGTATGTAGTGAGCTGTGGTGGTTGTAAAGATCTGTATGTAGCGAGCTCCCTCTAGTGGTGGCTTTATAAATCTGTTTGTGGTGAGCTCCCTCTAGTGGTGGCTTTGTAAATCTGTATGTAGTGAGCTCCCTCTAGTGATGGCTGTATAAATCTGTATGTAGTGAACTCCATCTAGTGGTGACTGTATAAATCTGTATCTAGTGATCTCCTTCTAGTGGTGGCTGTATAAATATATACATATATATAGTTAAGTCCAGGAGTACTGACCCGTTGAGGCGGAGTTACTGCGAAACGGTGCCGTTGTCGGCCTCCATCACCCTCTCCCTGACTGTAATGGAACCCGAGAAAAGGGTCATTAAAAAATGCAGTGCATCGTATGGTCAGTGCCTCCTTTCTCCATCTTTAAAGCACAATATATATACATATATGCAGGGAGCTCCCTCTAGTGGTGGCAGTATAAATCTGTATGTAGTGAGCTCCCTCTAGTGTGTGCTGTATACATCTGTATGTAGTAGCTGTGTAAATATGTATGCGGTGAGCTCCCTCCAGCAGTGGATGTCTAGATCTGTATGTAGTGGACTCCCCCTAGTGGTGGCTATATAAATCTGTGTGTAGTGAGACTCCCTAGCGATGGATATGTAAATCTGTATGTAGTGAGCTCTCTCTAGTGGTTGCTGTATAAATCTGTATGTGGTGAGCTTCCTCTAGTGGTGGATTTGTAAATCTGTATGTAGTGAGCTCCCTCTAGTGGTGGATTTGTAAATCTGTATGTAGTGAGCTCCCTCTAGTGGTGGCTGTATAAATCAGTATGTAGTGAACTCCATCTAGTGGCGACTGTATAAATCTGTATCTAGTGATCTCCTTCTAGTGGTGGCGGTATAAATATATATACATATATATATATATATATATATATATATATATGCAGGCAGCTCCCTTTAGTGGTGGCTGTATAAATCTGTATGCAGTGAGCTCCCTCTAGTGGTGGCTGTATTCATCTGTATGTAGCAGCTGTATAAATCTGTATGTGGTGAGCTCCCTCCAGTGGTGGATGTATAGATCTGTATGTAGTGGACTCCCCCTAGTGGTGGCTATATAAATCTGTGTGTAGTGAGACTCCCTAGTGATGGCTTTGTAAATTTGTTTGTAGTGAGCTCTATCTAGTGGTGGCTGTATAATCTGTATGTTGTGAGATCCTCCTATTGGTGACTGTATAAATCTGTATGTAGTGAGCTCCCCCTAGTGGTGTCTGTATAAATCTGTATGTAGTGAGCGCCATCTAGTGGTGACTGTATAAATCTGTATCTAGTGGTAGCTGTATAATTCTGCATGTAGTGAGCTCCCTCTAGTGGAAGCCTTATCAATCTGTATGTAGCGAGCTCCCTCAAGTAGTGGCTGTATACATTTTTATGCAGTAAGCTCCTCCTAGTGGTGTCTGTATAAATCTGTATATAATGAGCACCTCTTAGTGATAGCTGTGTAAATCTGTATGCAGTCATCTCCCTCTAGTGGTGGATGTACAATCTATATGTAGTGAGCTCCTCCTAGTGGTGGGTGTATAATTCTCTATGTAGTGAGCTTTCCCTAGTGGTGGGTGTATAAATCTGTATGTAGTGAGCTCTCTCTAGTGGTGGCTGTATAAATCTGTATGTAGGAAACTCCCACTAGTGGTGGCTGTATAAATTTGCATGTAGTGAGCTCCGTCTAGAGGTGGATGTATAAATCTGTATGTAGTCAGTTCTCTCTAAAGGTGGCTGTATAAATCTGTGTGCAGTGAGCTCCCTCTAGTGGTGGCTGTATAAATCTGTATGTAGTGAGCTCCCTCTAGTGGTGGCTGTATAAATCTGTATGTAGTGAGCTCTCTCTAGTGGTGGCTGTATAAATTTGTATGTAGTGAGCTCCCTCTAGTGGTGATGTATAAATCTGTATGTAGTAAGCTCCTCCTAGTAGTGGCTGTATAAATCTGTATGTAGTAAGTGAGCTCCCTCTAGTGGTGACTGTATACATTTGTATGTAGTGAGATCCCACTAGTAGTGTCTGTATAAATCTGTATGCAGTGAGCTCCCCCTAGTGGTGACTGTATAAATCTGTATGTAGTGAGCTCCCTCTAGTGACAGCTGTATAAATCTGTATGTAGTGAGTTCCCCCTAGTGGTGGCTGTATACATCTGTATGTAGTGCCCTCCCTCTAGCGATGGCTGTATAAATCTGGATGAGAACTTACTTCCAGATTTGCAGCTTGTTGTGTTTGTTGAGCCGGCACCAGTCATAGCGGATGCTGTACCCAATTTCAGGGGGGCGGCTGATTACATCCCAGAATCCCCTTGGAGTATAGCCGCAATCATCGCTGGTGTACTTTATGTAAGTTGGTGACACTTTTCTCAGTGTTGAGCAATTTTCCAGTCACCCTGGTGGAGAGGATCCCAGTAAATAATGGTCTTGTTGATTGCTACATTACAGGGGACGTCTTGGGACTCGGTCTACAGTCTTCCTTGACGTACATTAAGACAAAATGCTCATTAAGTCTGTGGTTGGAAGTTGTTCCCTTGTGAAATGAATTAAAGATGGTCTGAATTACAGGAGAACATTCTCATCCCATCTCTAAATCGTGTATTAATGTATTACCGAGGGTGAAGGACAGACAGAGTGCAGTCGACAACTGACACAAAGCGGATAGAGGACAAAGTTCTGACACTCACAGGTGATGTGGAAAGTCCTGGAAACTAATAAGTAGAGAGCGGGACCTTGGCAACTTACACACAGGGAGTACGTATCTGGCTAGGGATGAACGACCACTGAGCTGTAAAGTGTGCTTGATTTTTGATAACTAGTCAAGGTAAAGCAGACAGCTGCAGGCTGCTATTATAAGGGTTGGGAAGGTCATTGGTTATTTGGCGTTTCCAAAACTAAATATATCAACCCCCAGCCACCCAGAAGTGGTGCATTACATTGATAAATCAATTCTAGCACTTTATTCAGCTCTTCCTTTATGCCGTGGTGCAGTGGCAATCAGGGTAAGAGGTTGATGTCAACTGTGAATTGTCAGCTGGCATCAATCCCTGGGGTTAGTAATGGAGAGGGTCTATCAGACACCTCCATTACTAACTCAGCAAGTACTCCCTCAATCACCAATTACTTTGAAATAAAGTCCTGGAAGTTCTGGCGTATCCAAGTAGTAATGTCCCATGACACTCATTGATTCCTCTGGAGCTTGTGAGAATGATGAGGTCACTGCCGGTCAGCGGCACGAAACGTTCCTTACACATTGCTGACCGGCAGCGCTCTCTGGAGCCTCTTCATTGTGGGATATTTTCAATTAAAGTATTTAACACCTAATGAGTTCACTTTCACTTAAACAGTAAAAGTTATTGGAGTGTATTTCTCCCTGTATGATGGAAACCTGCTCTAAGCCATGGTGGGGGCGTGTTCTTCTTCCCCTTGAATATTGCTGCCTATGATTGTCAGCATCTACAGGAGGAAGAAGAACACGCCCCAGAAAAAAAAAGTGAATTTTAGTTTCAAAAATCAAAGCACCACCTTCACAGCTCCTTGTTTGCAATTTAAGAGGTGGACTAATATCCCCCTGACGCCCCCCCCCCCCACGTTCACTGACAAATCACTTATATATCCCGCTCTGCATTATAATTACCAGTCCCATAGGCTTGATTGCAGATCGGTGTCTCCTGCTTCTCCTCGCCGTCCGACCCACCTTTCTGTCCTCCTTCTGATTGACGCCTCCTGCGTCATCCACATCACCAGGGAAGATCTCGCAGGCTTCAGAGATCTTGCGCGTGCATAGTAGGCTCTGCAGCATTTAGCCTAAAATGTATGTGCTCCTTGCAGGTCCTGACTGCAGCCCATACATTCTAGCTTGTTCACTACTGAAGTCACTAGAATATATGTCCCTCCCGGTGTACAATGATGCAGCAGAAATTATAGGACCCTGTTAAACATCTAACAGGGTCTCATACATTCTGCTGGCTTTAATGTATAACTGGAAAGAGCCCATATATTCTAGTGACTTCAGTAGTGAACAAGTTAGAATGTATGGGATGCAGTCAGGATCTCCAAGCAGTCCATACAGTCTAGGCTCAACTGGAGAGGCTGCTCTTCCAGCATACGGGGGTGCATTACCTGAACGTGCCTCCAATATGCTGGGAGAGCGAGACGTCGCTGTGGATTACTGTCGGAGGGTATGTTTTGGGTTAATAAATGGAAAAATGAGGGTTGTCTGTGTGCTTTATTTCAAATAAAGCATTTTTCTCTGCATGTGTGTTTTTTAACTATTTACTGATAGTCTGTGGTGTAACTTGAAGCTCATGGGCCCCGATGCAAAAGTTCCAATGGGGCCCCCAGTTATATTTAATAGCATAGTCTTTTTCTATAGGCCAAAGGAACATTTAGAGCCCCCTAAGCTCCAGGGTCTCAGTGGGATTGCAACCCCTGCACCTATTGTAGTTACGCCCCTGCTCACAGGATTGATATGTGCGGGTCTCATAGAAACCTGCACATGATCAAATAGGGCTTGTATGACAAGCTGCCAATATAAAGCTAGCACTAACCCCTTTACTACCCAGTTTTCCACTGGCACCAGGGCAACTTGAAGCATCAAGACACAGCACCAGAAAATGGTGCTTCTAATGAATGCAATATTTTCTGGGACAATTGCAGGCTGCATGTATACAGTCTGTAGGGTCACTGGTATGGATACATGTATACACTCTATAGGATCACTGGTTTGGATACATGGATACTCTCTATAGGGTAACTGGTTTGGATACGTGGATACTCTCTATAGGATCACTGGTCTGCATACATGTATACTCTCTATAGGGTCACTGGTTTGGATACATGGATATGCTCTATAGGGTCACTGGTTTGGATACATGGATACACGCTATAGGGTCACTGGTCTGGATACATGGATATGCTCTATAGGGTCAATGGTTTGGATACGTGGATAATAATAATATTAATAATATTTATTCATTTATACAGCGCTATTAATTCCATAGCATAGCACTTTACATACATCAGTAATGCTGTCCCTCTTGGGACTCACAATCTAAACATCCTGTCAGTATGTCTTTACAATGTGGGAGGAAACCGGAGTGCCCGGAGGAAACCCACGCAAACACAGGGAGAATATACAAACTCCTTGCAGATGTTGTGGATACGCTCTATAGGGTCACTGGTTTGGATACATGGACGCGCTCTATAGGGTCACTGGTTTGGATATATGGATCCACTCTATAGGGTCACTGGTTTGGATACATGGACGCGCTCTATAGGGTCACTGGTTTGGATACATGGACACGCTCTATAGGGTCACTGGTTTGGATATATGGATCCACTCTATAGGGTCACTGGTTTGGATACATGGACGCGCTCTATAGGGTCACTGGTTTGGATACATGGACACGCTCTATAGGGTCACTGGTTTGGATATATGGATCCACTCTATAGGGTCACTGGTTTGGATACATGGATGCTCACTATAGGGTCACTGGTTTGGATATATGGATCCACTCTATAGGGTCACTGGTTTGGATACATGGATACACCCTATAGGGTCACTGGTTTGGATACATGGATACACCCTACAGGATCACTGGTCGGAATACATGGATACGCTCTATAGGATCACTGGTTTGGATACATGGACGCGCTCTATAGGGTCACTGGTTTGGATATATGGATCCACTCTATAGGGTCACTGGTTTGGATACATGGACGCGCTCTATAGGGTCACTGGTTTGGATACATGGATACACCCTATAGGGTCACTGGTTTGGATACATGGATACACTCTATAGGGTCACTGGTTTGGATACACTGATGCTCACTATAGGGTCACTGGTCCGGGTCGCTCTTGCATATCTCTTTTGCCTCCTGGAAATACATTTATTTAATTGCCTTCTTCTCTCGGAGAATCTCTTTGCTCTCATTGAAGCATAAATCATTTCTCCATCCATTGATTCCCTGCATTTTACACATCACTATGTCAAGATCATAAATAACCTCAGTCTTTATGGGGCTTCTAATGAATTGCAGAGATCCAAGTCCAAGTCATCCAAGTCCATCCAAACCCTGTGTCTCCAGCGCCCCCTGGTGTCCACAGCAGGAACTGCAGGAGAATGATCTGTATCTTCTGCCTGATCCTGGATGATGGAGATTCTGGGCAGAGATCTACAGGAGATCACTGAGGATCATCACACCTGGGGATCTGCAGGAGATGAGAGGATCATCACACCTGGGGGGACCTGGATCCTGTTACAGCTGTTAGTACCTGGTGTATGGAGGAGGAAGGTGAAGCCATTACTTATTGATGACCATGTCTGGCTCTGCAGGACTCACAAAGTAAGATGCATGCACCTGTGTGTACTGATATAGCAGAGCTGAGGGACAGGAGATGATTCAGCATAGTCACCTGCAGTCCTATGTAAATTGCTATTATCATAGATTCAATTTTGTTTTATCTCACATGTTCTGCTGCATATAGCACATTGGCTCTGCTACATCTGCTCCACATTGCTATATGATGCACCTGCTGCCACCTACAAACTCAGCTCTGCTGTACAGGACAGGCTCAACTCACTATTATAGCACCACTGATATCACACTGCTGCAGTGTCGTTTCAATGCACCTGTGCAACTCGTGTTTATCTGTGCAGCTAAAGGGTTAATCCAGACCATGGACCCTGAAATCTCTCCCCCTACACCCCCTCCTTGTAGAGTGCAGCCAGTGACAGGTTGGATATCCCTCTGCATGCTCCTCCTCCATCATCCATCCATGGTCAGGTCTGGAGATGAACCAGGGACTACCTCCAATTGTCGGGAAACCTGGAGTGGAGAGAGGAGCCTGAGCTCTAGCCTTCACAAGGAACAAGGTCCAGGACAAGGGAGAAGGTCCAGGACAAGGGAGAAGGTCCAGGACAAGGAACAAGGTCCAGGACAAGGAGAAGGTCCAGGACAAGGAGAAGGTCCAGGACAAAGACAGAAGGTCCAGGACAAGGGAGAAGGTCCAGGACAAGGGAGAAGGTCCAGGACAAGGGAGAAGGTCCAGGACAAGGGAGAAGGTCCAGGACAAGGTAGAAGGTCCAGGACAAGGAAGAAGGTCCAGGACAAGGGAGAAGGTCCAAGACAAGGGAGAAGGTCCAGGACAAGGTAGAAGGTCCAGGACAAGGTAGAAGGTCCAGGACAAGGTAGAAGGTCCAGGACAAGGAAGAAGGTCCAGGACAAGGAAGAAGGGCCAGGACAAGGGAGAAGGTCCAGGACAAGGCAGAAGGTCCAGGACAAAGACAGAAGGTCCTGAGAAACATAGAAGGTCTAGGAACACCCAGAAGGTTCAGGACAAGGCAGAAGGTCCAGGACAAAGACAGAAGGTCCTGAGAAACATAGAGGGTCTAGGAACACCCAGAAGGTTCAGGACAAGTGAGAAGGTCCAAGACAAGGGAGAAGGTCCAGGGCAAGGCAGAAGGTCCAGGGCAAGGCAGAAGGTCCAGGGCAAGGCAGAAGGTCCAGGGCAAGGCAGAAGGTCCAGGGCAAGGCAGAAGGTCCAGGGCAAGGCAGAAGGTCCAGGGCAAGGCAGAAGGTCCAGGGCAAGGCAGAAAGTCCAGGAAAAGCAGGAGGTCCAGGAAAAGGTAGAAGGTCCTAAACAAGGCAAAAGGTCCAAGACGAGTCAGAAGGTCCACGATAAGGCAGAAGGTCCTGGGAAATCGTAGAAGGTCCAGGAACACCCAGAAGGTTCAGGACAAGGCAGAAGGTCCAAGTTAAGGGAGAAAGTCCAGGATAAAGCAGGAGGTCCAGGAAAAGGTATAAGGTAAGGACAAGGCAGAAGGTCCAAGAAAAGGTAGAAGGTCCAGGACAAGGCAGGGAGTCTTGGAAAAAGCAGAAGGTCCAGGACAAGGAAAAATGTCCTAGACAGGGCAGAAGGTCCAGGACGAAGGCAGAAGGTTCAGGAAAGGGAGAGGTCTAGGAAAAGGGAGAAGGTCCAGGACAAGGAAGAAGGTCCAGGACAAGGAACAAGGTCCAGGACAAGGAACAAGGTCCAGGACAAGGTAGAAGGTCCAGGACAAGGGAGAAGGTCCAGGACAAGGAAGAAGGTCCAGGACAAGGAAGAAGGTCCAGGACAAGGGAGAAGGTCCAGGAAAAGGAGAAGGTCCAGGACAAGGAAGAAGGTCCAGGACAAGGGAGAAGGTCCAGGACAAGGGAGAAGGTCCAGGAAAAGGGAGAAGGTCCAGGACAAGGAAGAAGGTCCAGGACAAGGAAGAAGGTCCAGGACAAGGGAGAAGGTCCAGGACAAGGGAGAAGTCTTCTGCAGACTCTTCTACACCAACTTCAGCACCTGCCTGTGTAGACGTGTGCTCCATCCTCCTCCCCTGTGATCCGGGAGTTGTGGATCCTCAAGAATCTTCTTTTATACTGAAGGAATCTTTGGATTTGGGAAAAAAGGTAAAAATTCCCTTTCTCGTGCTGTGTGTAATCATCATCATACATCGCATCCTGACTGCATTTAGTATAGTGGAGCATTAGTATAGTGGAGCTGGGTTTGTCAGTGTAGCAGAGTTTGCATGTGCTGTACGTATGTCGGCTCAGGTGCAGCAGAGAGGAGTGTGTCCAAATATTGTCAGATCTACCAGGGATGATTCCCTCTGACCAACCCATGTCATATTGTCAGCTATTAGCGGAGATTATGTAGCAGAGCTGACTGTGTGTAGAGATGGAGATGGGAGGATTACAGACAACACATAGTGGATACATTATGTGGATTGTAACAGTTTGATGTTGGTAAAATTGTATATGACAGTGAGTCTGTCAATAAATGGCAGGCAAGCTGAGTCTGTCATAATGTAGCAGAGCTGAATATTCAAGATGGAGCAGAGCTGAGTTTATCAGATGTAGCAGAGCTGAGTTGATCAATATGTAGAGAGCTGATTCTGTCAGATGGAGCAGATGAGTTTATCAGATGCAGAGAGCTGAGTCTGTCAGATGGAGCAGGAAAAATGTGCTCTCAGCAAATACAGCTCTCAAGTGTTAAATGAGACCTTGCACTCTGCTATGTGTGTAGTGTATACTCCTGTCATCTCTGAGCAGATGGGTCCTACAGACACAAGTGCTGACTATGGAGGATATGGACAGAATAATCTGGGGGGTCAGTGCTGGAGATGAGGATTCCCCCCCCACCGCTCAGGATCAGTGTAATGAACAAAGGAAAAACAATCCCCAAATCAGAAAAAGAGATGAGATGATAAGAGGAATCATAGGGTATCCTGAGTACATGATCATTCATATTATTATTTATAATATTATATATTTTTTATTTAAGAACTATTGTTATCATCAAGTATTATTATTGTTATTATTTAGTGTTATTTAATATTATTATGAACAGCAATATATTATTATTCATTTATTTAAATTAAATTGTAAATTATTATTAAAGATTTATTATTTAATTTGTATTATTCAGTGTTATTAAATATTATTATAATAATCAATATATTGTTTGTATTAAATAATACTATTATTAAATATTTATTATTAATATTCATGTTATTAAATATTATTATTCTTACATTTATTATTAAATATTATTTATTATTATTTGCTCTTTTTTATAATAAATATTCTATTAAATATTTATTATAATGAAATCCTAATTATTATTATTATTGTTGTTATTATTATTAATATTAAATATTGTGATTAATATTATATATTTTTTATATTAAATATTACTATTGTTAATATAATGATATTGTTATATTAAATATATTAATAGTTATATTAAATATTAAATATTCATATTAATCATTTTTACTATCCACTTATTTATTTTTATATTAAATATTATATTACATATTTATTTTAAATATTATTATAATATATATTATTTATATCAAATATTACTATTAGTATTAAACATTATTTTATTATTTATATTAAATATTATTAATAGGACTCATTTTTATTTCCTTATTTATGTTTTACATATTTATTATTAACTATGTATTATGATCATTATGATCAATATTATTCTTATTTTATTATTAATATTAGTATTAGTATTATTATATAGTAGATTGGAGACCCTCCAAGTAGATTGGAGACCCCCCGTGTAGATTGGAGACGCCCCCTGTAGATTGGAGACGCCCCCTGTAGATTGGAGACCCTCCAAGTAGATTGGAGACCCCCCGTGTAGATTGGAGACCTCCTCTGTAGATTGGGGACCCCCGCCGTTGTAGATTGGAGATCCCCCTGTAGATTGGAGACCCCCCTGTAGATTGGAGACCTCCTCGTAGATTGGGACCCCGCCGTGTAGATTGGAGACTCCCCCTGTAGATTGGAGACCCCCCTGTAGATTGGAGACCTCCTCTGTAGATTGGGGACCCCGCCGTGTAGATTGGAGACTCCCCCTGTAGATTGGAGACCCCCCTGTAGATTGGAGACCCCTCTGTAATTGGAGACCCCCGAATAGATTGAATAATAGAATGAGACAGGAACATTTCTTCTTCTTCCCTCTACTTTAATCTTCCCCCTGTGTGCCAGGCTGGGGGTCTCTTCATGTTTATAGTCATGACAATGGCGGGAACACATATAGTAAGGTGGGGGAGATTCTTACTCAGCTCTTGCACCAAACCCAATTCTTTATCTTTTCCTACAACATCTATGTATGGCACTAATCCCTAAATTACTCTGGTTTAGTGGCACTGCGTCTGTGTGAGGCATCTAATGTGTGTGTGCGAGGCATCTAATGTGTGTGGTGAGGCATCTAATGTATGTGTGCGAGGCATCTAATGTGTGTGTGAAGGCATCTAATGTGTGTGTGAGAGGCATCTAATGTATGTGTGTAGGCATCTAATGTGGGTGTGAGGCATCTAATGTGTGTGAGAGGCATCTAATGTATGTGTGTGAGGCATCTAATGTGTGTGTGTAAGGCATCTAATGTGGGTGTGAGGCATCTAATGTGTGTGAGAGGCATCTAATTGTGTGGAGGCATCTAATGTAGTGTGTGTGAGGCATCTAATGTGTGTGAGAGGCATCTAATGTATGGTGTAAGCATCGAATGTGTGTGTGAGGCATCTAAGTGTGTGGAGGCATCTAATGTATGGATGTAAGGCATCTAATGTATGGGTGTAAGGCATCTAATGTGTGTGGGGAGGCATCTAATGTGTGTGTGAGGGCATCTAATGTGTGGGTGTAAGCATATAATGTATGGTGTGTAAGGCATCTAATGTGTGTGTGAGGCATCTAATGTGTGTGTGGAGGCATCTAATGTGTGTGTGAGAGCATCTAATGTGTGTGTAAGGCAATCTGTGTGTGTGAGGCATCTAATGTATGGTGTGAGCATCTAATGTGTGTGTGAGGCATCTAATGTGTGGGTGTAAGGCATCTAATGTATGGGTGTAGAGCATCTAATGTGTGTGGAGGCATCTAATGTGTGTGTGTGAGGCATCTAATGTATGTGTGTGAGGCATCTAATGTGTGTGAGAGGCATCTAATGTGTGGTGTAAGGCATCTAATGTGTGTGTGAGGCATCTAATTGTGTGTGTGAGGCATCTAATGTGTGGGTGTGAGGTGTCTAATGTGATGGTGTGCGAGGCATCTAATGTGTGTGTGAGTGAGGCATCTAATGTGTGGTGTGAGTGTCTAATGTGAGTGTGTGCGAGCATCTAATGTGTGTGTGCGAGGCTCTAATGTATGTGTGCGAGGCGTTTAATGTGTGTGTATGAGTGTGAGGCGTCTAATGTTGTGTGCGAGGCGTCTAATGTGTGTGTGCGAGGCGTCTAATGTGTGTGTGCGAGGTGTCTAATGTGTGGTGCGAGGCGTCTAATGTATGTGTGCGAGCGTTTAATGTGTGTGTGGAGGTGTCTAATGTGTGTGTGCGAGGCGTCTAATGTGTGTGTGCGAGGCGTCTAATGTGTGTGTCAGGCTCTAATGTAGTGTGTTCGAGGCGTTCTAATGTGTGTGCGAGGCGTCTAATTGTGTGTGAGGTGTCTAATGTGTGTGCGAGGCGTCTAATGTGTGTGTGCGAGGCGTCTAATGTTGTGTGCGAGGCGTCTAATGTGTGTGTGCGAGGTGTCTAATGTGTGTGCGAGGTGTCTAATGTGTGTGTGAGGGTCTAATGTGTGTGGAGGTGTCTAATGTGTGTGCGAAGCGTCTAATGTGTGGGTGCGAGCATCTAATGTGTGTGCTTGAGGCATCTAATGTGTGTGTGCGAGGCGTCTAATGTGTGTGTGCGAGGCGTCTAATGTGTGTGTGCGAGGCGTCTAATTTGTGTGTGCGAGGCATCTAATGTATGTGGTGTCGAGGCATCTAATGTAGTGTGTGGCGAGGCGTCTAATGTGTGTGTGTGAGGCATCTAATGTGTGTGCGAGCATCTAATGTGTGTGCGAGGCATCTAATGTGTGTGTGGAGGCATCTAATGTGTGTGCGAGGCATCTAATGTGTGTGTGTGAGGCATCTAATGTGTGTGCAAGGCATCTAATGTGTGGGTGTGAGGCATCTAATGTGTATGTGCGAGGCATCTAATGTGTGTGTGTGTGAGGCATATAATGTGTGTGTGCGAGGCGTCTAATGTGTGTGTGCGAGGCATCTAATGTGTGGGCGAGATGTCTAATGTGTGTGTGTGAGGCGTCTAATGTGTGTGTGTGAGGCATCCAATGTGTGTGTGTGAGGCATCTAATGTGTGTGTGTGCGAGGCATCTAATGTGTGTGTGTGAGGCATCTAATGTGTGTGTGTGAGGCATCTAATGTGTGTGAGGCATCTAATGTGTGTGAGAGGCATCTAATTGTGTGTGTGAGGCATCTAATGTATGGTGTGTAAGGCATCTAATGTGTGGTGTGAGGCGTCTAATGTATGTGGAGGCATCTAATGTGTGTGTGAGGTTGTCTAATGTGTGTGAGGCGTCTAATGTGTGTGTGAGGCATCTAATGTGTGTGTGTCGAGGCATCCAATGTGTGTGTGAGGCATCTAATGTGTGTGTGCGAGGCATCTAATGTGTGTGTGCGAGATGTCTAATGTGTGTGTGTGAGGCATCTAATGATGTGTGTGAGGCATCTAATGTGTGTGAGGCATCTAATGTGTGTGAGAGGCATCTAATGTGTGTGTGAGGCATCTAATGTATGGTGTAAGGCATCTAATGTGTGTGTGTGAGGCGTCTAATGTATGTGCGAGGCATCTAATGTGTGTGTGTGAGATGTCTAATGTGTGTGTGCGAGATGTCTAATGTGTGTGTGTGAGGCGTCTAATGTATGTGTGCGAGGCATCTAATGTGTGTGAGAGGCATCTAATGTATTGGTGTAAGGCATCTAATGTGTTTGTGTGAGATGTCTAATGTGTTGTGCGAGGCGTTCAATGTGTGTGTTGAGAGCATCTAATTGTGTGTGTGAGAGGCATCTAATGTGTGTGCGAGGCGTTCAATGTGTGTGTGTGAGATGTCTAATGTGTGTGTGAGGCATCTAATGTGAGTGTGCGAGGTGTCTAATGTGGATCTGCGAGATGTCTAATGTGCATGTGTGAGGGGTCTAGTGTGTGTGCAAGGGGTCTAATGTGCGGATATGATGCGTCTAATGTACGGGTGGGAATCAATGCATCCAATGTGCAAGTGCAAGGTGTCTAATGTACGGGTGTGAGGTGTCTAATGTGCATGTGTAATGTGTCCAATGTGTGGTGTGGTGGCTAATGCGCGGTGCGAGGGGTCTAATGTATGGTGTGGCCCCCTGTCATGGATGAGGGGCAGAAGATGGATGGAGTCATTATAAGGGTTACTTTTATTAGTCTAGGTCAAAAGTCCGGTCTCCCGATGCCGAGCGGAGGATCATCTTGGTTCTCTCCAGCAGTTAATGTGTTAATTAATTAAAAGTCAGTTCAGAAAGGAGTTTGGTAGCAAAGCTGCCCCCTGGGGGTCTGTGGAGGAACGACGACCGACCGCAGGGACCTGTGTAGGGTTTCCTCATCCATGATTAGTGTCTTCTAGTAACTTGCAGCAGATAAAGGGTTAATCTATAGTGGGGTTTAATCCCATTGATTCAATCTAGGGGGCACGAGCTTGGGTGTATGCACACTAAATACCATAGGGATCTATGGGGGAACCCTTCATTCATTATTGGGGTTTTCTAGTAACTTTGAAAAAAAAGTCTATACACAAAACGTGTGAAGGTCCCTGCAATAAAAACTCAATGTACAAAGCCCCCCGCCAACGTCAGGCGCACCCAATCCGGGACAGGCCCTACTTTAACTATTTTTGTCTAGTGTAGTTACGCCCCTGACCACAGGAGTCTACGTGCCCCCTCCTCCATGATTCTTCTCTAATCTGCACAATGTTCTTTGCTTTCAGGTATTTTCCATAGAACAAAGAGAATATGAAGGGCTCCGAGATTTGTGGGTCCCTGGGGCGGATCGGGCCCTGATCCAGCACCGCAGATAGCGCCTCCACCCAGAGCAGCACCACGGACAGCGCCTCCACCCGGAGCAGCACCACGGACAGCGCCTCCACCCAAGCACACCACGGACAGCGCCTCCACCCGGAGCAGCACCACGGACAGCGCCTCCACCCGGAGCAGCAGCACGGACAGCGCCTCCACCCGAGCAGCAGCACGGACAGCGCCTCCACCCGGAGCAGCACCACGACAGCGCTCCACCCGGAGCAGCACTACGGACAGCTCCCCAACTAATGGTCCTACCAGCGCTTCTACTGAAGTCTGATGCTGGCAGGTTCAGCCTCGGATCTCAGCGCAGGGTAGGAAGGAAGACGTGAGACGCCAACAGCTCATCACCCAACAGATGGGCCACGGAGTGAGGGGAAGGCTGTCGGTGACCGGGGTGGTGTGCTACATTGTATCCTGCACCATGACAGGTAAGGGACGGCTGAGTGAGGAGGGGTCCTACAAGCTGAGCTTCACTTTTAGGCAACGTTTGGAGAACTTGAAGCCTCTCTGGCAGGACAGATGTCATACCTTTGGCAGTGTGTGTGGCTCTGCCAGGTCTTTTCACCTGCCCGCCAGTGGGTGCAGGGGTTGCAATCGCACTTAGGCCTTGGAGCCTAGGGGGCCCCAAAAGTACTTTTAGGCTATATAAAAAGACCAATGCTATTAAAGACTTGCAATAATTGGGGGCCCTATTGGAGCTTTTGCATGAAGTTACATCACCGGTCAGGGCTGCACTTCACACATTGTGTTACTAATGAAACGTTTGGAGCAAACATGATTGTGGAGTTAGTTATCTTCTTTAGTAAGGTATCAACTTTTTCCCAAGATTTCACAAAGTTTCTATTCATTGACTGCAAGCGTCTGCCTTACACCTACGGCTGAGATCACCTGTCCAGTGATCGTCCGTAGATCTTCTCTTCCCGATGCCCTCGTGCGATCACATCAAGGTGATAGAAGAGGTTAATGACAGCTGAGTATTGACAGCTTGTCATTACACACTGGATTGGTAATGTTCAGGCGTCATATGATACCCATCCATTACCAATCCAGTAAGTGAATAGTTAATAAACACGCACGCACAAACACGCACACACATATCCTTTATTAAAAACAACTGACAACCCTTATTTACCAATTTAATAACCCCAAAACATACCCTCCGACGATAATCCACAACAAGGTGCCATGTTACATTATTTACATTCTGCTGCCGATCAATGAATAAATCCCCTAAAAGTCTCATCATTACTTCTGTACTCTGCTTCATCCCGGACATTTCAGGCCGTCACATTCTCGGCTCGTTCCTGCAATAAACAGATTAATTCTGCAGTAGAACATTTCTCATTTTACTATTCTGCAGATTTACATTGTTTTCTGCTGATTATTGTAGGAATAAAAGTCATTGTCTGGAAACATTGTTATGTGATGCAGTAAATGAGCGGGAGACATCTGCTGGAGGACACAGCTGCACCTGCACCGAACGTAGGGGAGGACGCTGTCACTACAGGGTCACATAGACGGGAATTAAGGAGAATCTCATCCTATTAAAGGGAAATGTGACCCAATGTCACTGCTGAACTCTGGTGATGATAGGAGACGTTCTCAGTGATGTTACCACCACACGGAGGTACATGGAGGCTCAGATAGACACAGGGAAGCACAGACAGGCACAGGGATGCACAGATAGGCACAGGGAGGCACAGACAGGAACAAGGAGGCACAGACAGGCTCAGGGAGGCCCGCCCGATACAATAGCATTGGGCTCGCATCTAATAACATCATAAATTAATAAGTCTTTTAAAAAAAGACGTGGTCACTCCCCATTTTTGATAACCAGCCAAGGTAAAGTAGACATCTGCGGGCTGATATTATCAGGGTGGGAAGATCCATGGTTATTGGGCCCTTTCTAGCCTAAATATACTAGACCCAGAAGTGATGCTATCAGGGTAATTCTATTTGAGGTTGATGCCAGCTGTGCAATGTCAGCTGGTATCAATCCCAGAGGTTAATATTTGTCAGGTACCCCCCTTACTCACCTTGTAAGGCAAAAGAAGAAAAAGAAAACATTTTCTTTTACAAAAGAAAGCCAGCTCATGCTTTGGTTCACCAGGTTATAGATAAAAAGCCATGAAGATCCCAAGTAATCCACAAATTCCAACCTAAAAGACATAAAAAGAGAGAAACGAAAACAAGAGACAGTCTCTTGTTCACCAATTTATGATTTAAAAAATCCTAGCAGCTCCGCCATGGTCCATGCCGCTCCCCTGAATCTGTGATGAGTGGTGATAATGTGAGTAACTCAGTGATGTCACATTCCGGGTCTTGCGCTGTCTTTTGTGTGACCTGATGAGAGTGATGATACGCGGTAACATTACTGACATCATCACAGAATCAGTGGAAACCATAGGAGCATTATGGACTACATCAGACCTGTAGGGATATTTTGGAAACAATTATTTTATTTGAACAAGGATTCCCCCACACTATCCCTCATTCGCCAATTTATTATTAAAAATGGTCCACCGAAGCTCCGGCGTAATCCATGATCCACGACTGTAGCTCCGGTCGCCATTCATTGCAGTAAAGTACAGCTGCTCACAGGCCACGGGTAGTGACAAGAACTGCCATCAGAGTCACCGGGTCTCACTGAGCTGCAGTTGTGGATCGTGAATTATGACAAAACCTCATGAGAACATTTTTGATAATAAATTGGTGAGCGAGGGATCGTGTGGGGGTTTAGTTGAGATAATCTATTTTAGTGTGTGTCTTATTTCTTTTCCCTTACTGGGTTAGTAATTGGGGTGCCTGATACATCTCCATTAGTACCCCTTGGGCCTCATACTAACTGACAATTCGCAGCTGACATCAACCCCATAAACAATTGCCCTGATTGCCTCTGCACCAGGGCAACAGGAAGAGCCGGGCAAAGTGCCAGGAGTGAAGAATATACTTTTAATGTGCCAATTCTGGTGTGGCTGTTGGCTGGTAAATTTAGGCTGGGAACAATTATTTTATTTGAACAAGGATTTCCCCACACTATCCCTCAGTCACCAATTTATTGTCAAAAATGTTCCCACGAAGCGCCGATATAATCCACGGTCTACAAGAGCAGCTCCTTGCGACTATGAATTGCAGTAAAGTAAAGCTGCTCACAGGCCACAGGTAGTGACAAATACTCCCATCAGAACCACCGGGTCTCACTGAGCTGCAGTTGTCGACCATGGATTATGAAAAAACCTCATGGGAATATTTTTGATGATAAATTGGTGAGCGAGGGATCGTGTGTGTGGGGGAGAGTTTTAGTTCAGGTGATCTATTTTAGTGTGTGTCTTTTTTCGTTTAACTTACTGGGTTAGTAATTGGGGAGCCTGATAAATCTCTCTCCATTAGTAACCCTTGGGCCTCATACTAGCTGACAATTCACAGCTGACATCAACCCCATAAACAATTGCCCTGATTGCCTCCGCACTAGGGCAACAGGAAGAGCCGGGCAAAGCGCCAGAACTGGATTATCTATTCTGATGTGCCAGTTCTGGGTTGATTGTCAGCTGGTATGTTTAGGCCAATAAACAAGGACCTTCCCAGCCTGATAATGTGATTCCCCAGCTGTCTGCTTTTCCTTGGCTGGTTATCAAAAATGGGGGGACTCCACGCCATTTTTTTAATGATTCATTTATTTAGTTGCCAGCAGTGTCTGGGAGTCAGAGATGCATCCGTGTCTTCCCATTTTACTTCCTCCTCGCAGTTCTCTAAATGACGTTTCTTGGAGCAGATGACAGACGTCTTTGTCGGGATTTCTTTGATATCCAAATTTCAAAGTTGGTGAATTTTACATAATGGAACGATGAGATGAAATATTAATCACAGCCGCGCGCTCCTCATCTGACTGTAACAATCGATAGATCAGAGATCATTGCAGAAATGTCCTTCGTCCTAGATCCATCTCCCGCCTGATACGGGGTCCCATGTGGGGCCCCAATACATTGTCTACATCAAGGAATTTCTATTAATCTTCCATCCATTTTCTCTCTCATTCAGTTGCAATAAAATCATTAACGCGTTATTGCAATGTGGCTTATTAGTAACACTTACAAACGTTCTGCTGTTTGGAATAAACCAGTGAAATAAGAGCACTGTAAAGAGCTAAACACAACAAGTGTAGCTTCTCTCACTGTTGTGACCTGCAGATTCTTGCTTGTGACTGCAGATTCTCTGTGTGTAACTTGCAGATTCTCTGGCTGTTGTGACCTGCAGCTTCTCTGGCTGTTGTGACTTGCAGTTCTCTGAGTGTTGTACTGCAATCTTTGCTGTTTGACGTGCAGCTTCTCTGGCTGTCTGTGACCTGCAGCTTCTCTGGCTGTTTGACCTACAGTTCTTGGCTGTGTATTGCAGCTTTCTGCTGTTTGACCTCATTTCTTGCTGTGTGACCTGCAGCTTCTCTGATTTGTGACTGCACTTCTTGCTGTGTGACGTGCAGCTTCTCTGGCTGCTGTGACCTGCAGCTTCTCTGGCTGTTTTGACCTACAGTTTCTTTGGCTGTTGTTATTTGCAGCTTCTCTGGCTGTTTTGACCTTCAGTTTCTTTGGCTGTTGTAACCTGCAGATTCTCTGACAGTTGTGACCTCCAGCTTCTCTGGCTGTTGTGACCTGCAGTTCTCTGGCGTTGATCTGCAGTCTCTGTCAGTTGTGACTTGCAGCTTCTCTGGCTGTTGTGACCTGCAGCTTCTCTGGCTGTTGTGACCTGCAATCTTGCTGTTGACCTGTAGTTCCTGGCTGTTGTGACCTGCAGCTTCTCATTTGTGACTGCAATTCTTGCTGTTGTGACTGTAGATTCTCTGGCTGCTGTGCCTGCAGCTTCTCTGGCTGTTGTGACCTGCAATTTTGGTGTTTGACCTGTAGATTCTCTGGCTGTTGTGACCTCAGTCCTATTTGTGACTGCAGCTTCTCTGGCTGTATTGATCTTCTGCTTCCCCAGAGTCGAGGATGGGACGATTCACTGAGAGCTGAGGCAATACGGGATACATGGAGGGCGATGCGGGATACAATGGAGAGTGTTGCAGGGATACGAGGGAGGGTGGTTCGGGGAAACAAGAGGAGGGCGGTGCGGGGATACAATGGAGGATGGTGTGGGGATGGAGAGTCGGGGATACAATGGAGAGCGGTGCGTGGATACAAGGGAGGCGTGCGGGATACATGAAGGGCGGTGCAGGGTACGATAAGAGGCGATGGGGAACAATGGAGGGCGGTGCGGGGATAGATGGATGGTGCAGGGGATAAAATGGAGAGCGGTGCGGGGATATAGGAAGGGTGACTGCAGGATAGAGGGAAGCGGGACAGGGGAAAATGAGGGAGGGGATGCAGGGATACAATGGAGGGTAGTGCGGGATACGAGGGAGGGAAGGTGGTGTGGTGATACAATGGAGGGCGGTGCAGTGATATGAGGGAGGGAGATGCGGGGATGGAGATGCGGGGATACGAGGGAGGGGGGCAGTGCGGGGATACAATGGAGGGTGGTGCAGTGACACAAGGGTGGCCAGTGCGAGGATATTAGGAAGGGTGGTGCGGTGATACCGGGGAGCGCGCGCGGGCCAGGGAGATAAAGGGAGGGTGGCGCAGGCACACAAGGAAGGGCGACGCAGGGACATGAGGGAGGGCGGCGTGGAAAACGAGGAAGGGCAGTGCGGGACTACGGGGGAGGGCGACACAGGGATATGGGGGAGGGTGGCGTGGAGAAACGAGGGAGACCGGCCTGTGAAAATGAGGGAGGGATGGCGCGGGAAATGGGGAGGGGGCGACGGGACACGGGGGAGGGGAGCGGGGAACGGGGGAGGGCGGCGAGGGGACACGGGCGGAGGATGGCGAAGGGACACGGGGAGGGTGGCGTGGGAATACAAGGGGGACAATGCAATGTTAGGAGGGAGGGCGGGGCAGGGATACGATGGAGGGCAGCGTGGAGACATGAGGGCGGCGTGCAGGAATACGAGGCAGGACGGTGCGGGAATACAAGGGGGGCGGGGCACAGGGATACGATGGAGGGTTGTCAGGGATACAATGGAGGGTTGCTCAGGGATAAAATGGAGGGCGGCACAGGGATTACGATGGAGGGCGGCGTTGGGATATGATGGATGGCATAAGATTGAGCCCCCGTCAGTGTAAAGGTGGTGTGTGGTACTGGAAGCCATGGGACTGTATGAGCTGTCCCAGGCCGAGGGTATAGATGGAAAAGAGTAGAGGCCTCAGACAGAGCCTTGTGGGACCCCGACAGAGAGGGGATGGGGCGAGGAGGTCGTGTAGTGAGTGGGAGACGCTAAATGTGCGGCTGGAAAGGTAGAGGAGATCCAGGAGAGGGCAAGGTCAGTGATACCAATGGAGGAGAGGATCTGTAATAGAAGGCAATGATTGACTGTGTCCAATACAGAGGACAGGTCTAGAAGGAGGAGGATGGAGAAGTGTCTGTTAAAGCCCAGTTACACACACAGATAATTGTGCAGAGATTGCTGGCAGATCTCTGGTTGCAGTGAAATCATGGACACATTGTTACATTTGTACACGGCCACAAACTGGAACAATGTGTCCATGATTTCACTGCAACCAGAGATCTGCCAGCAATCTCTGCACAATTATCTGTGTGTAACTGGGCCTTTAGCTATCTATCTATTATGATTCTATCTATCTATCCATCCATCCATCTATGTACATATCTATCTATTATCTCCATAATCCCTATCGCTCTATCCATCTATCACCTATTTATCTGTTAACTATCCACTATCAACCATCTACATATTGATCTCATTATATCTATCAATTTATTATTATAACTAGATGGGGGCCCCATGCTGTCGCATCGGGTGGTTGGTGACATCATGTTTGGGGCGGGCTCTGTGGTGATGGGGCGTTGGCCATCCTCCCCCCTGGTCTCTCTCCTGTCCGCTGTTTTTCCCCCCTAACTCTCTGCCCCCCTTTGGTCCCTGTCTGCCCCTCCTGTGCTGGCTCTCATGTGGAGGTGGCATGAGGAACATGACAGCGGTATGAGGAACTGGCGCAGATCCTCAGTCGTCGGGCTGTGGGGTGAATGGGCTGCAGGCAGAGAGAGCGAGGGGTGAGCGGCCGAGGAGAGCCGGGTTGAGGTGGGCTGAGCTGAGTGCGGCTGAGGTGAGTGTGGGCTGAGTGCAGGATGACAGGGCTGAGGTGAGCTGGGCCTGAGAGCGAGGGTGAGTGGGTGCTGAGTGGGGAGTGAGTGGGGACTTAGGAGTGTGAGTGCTGAAAGCAAGGGTAAGTGTGCTGAGCGGGGTGAGTGTGACCTGAGGGAGAATGAGTGTGACCTGAGGGAGAATGAGTATGACCTGAGGAGAATGAGTGTGACCTGAGGGGGAATGAGTGCGGCCTGAGGGGGAATGAGTGCGGCCTAAGGGGAATGAGTGCGGCTGAGTTAAATGAGTGCGGCCTGAGGGGGAATGAGTGCAGCCTGAGGGGGAATGAGTGCGGCCTGAGGGGGAATGAGTGCGACCTGAGGGAAATGAGTGTGGCCTGAGGGAATGAGTGCGGCCTGAGGTGGATGAGTGTGGCCTGAGGGGGATGAGTGTTGCCGAGGGTGATGAGTGTGGCCTGAGGAAGGTGTGTGCTGAGTGGGCGCTGAGCGGGGGTGAGTGGGTGCTGAGCCGGGTGAGTGCAGGCTTAAGGGGGTGAATGTGTGCTGATCAGGGGTGAGTGGGTTTGAGGGGTGTGAGTGGGTGCTGAGCAGGGATGAGTGTGGCCTGAGGAGGGTGAGTGTGTGCTCAGCGGGGGTGAGTGTGTAACGATCGGGACGCCAGTTGTTTGTGAGTAGGGACTACGTTTCTGCTATGAATGACACTGACTCCTAAATAGTGGAAAATTAACTCTCTTTTTCGGTGTTAATAAGATAACAGATTCAAACTTTCCACAAAGATATGGGCCTCAACAGCCCTAAAACAATATACAAATTATGCAGCCCAAGGGAACTCACGTGTCAGCTTTGCAGGGAGGTAACACAACTACCCCTGACTATACCACCCCCACCCTTACTCCATACAGGGCCTACCCAGGCTCTTACTGCAGCCGCGGCACGTGTTCCCCTCGTGATATAATTTTACACCCCCCTACCACGCTTTGTACAAAATACTTTATCCCATAACCTATTTACAGCAAATGTAGTTTCCCTCCTGCAGGAGTGAAATTCTTACTTAAACTTGATAATGTACAAACAGATAACAGGGTGCATTTAGTTTAACCCTAACCACCGGCCACTGAGGTATATGAGATCTTCCTTACACCAGGCTTTTTAGCACAGCCCAGTGTAACAGGGATGGCGATCGCTCTCTCACGTCTATGGTGTCATCCACTCTCGGCTTCTCTGCATCTCACACTGGTGCAAGTCTCAGTATTCAGAATGTTGTATAAACCAAGCTTGGTCGGTCTATCCTCTGGGGTACACACAAAATAGTCCTTTGTAATTTCTAGCTAAGTTGCCCTATCTGACTACCCATATATTGACCGGTCATCCTTATGTACTCACAGCACACAGCTTATCTTTCAGCGCACGGTGTAGATTGAGTCCTTGCAAAATATAACATAGGTCAAGCCAGGCGCGTCCTTCCCTAGGTCCACGACCCCCTCAGAACAGCTGACACGTCTTTATCTGTGTAGGATCTCCTCAGGAATCCGTCTCTCCAAAATTTACCTCACAAGACTATGGGAGAACTACCTTCTGTTTCTAGTCCTTTCTACTCGTGTTCAATGGTGACCTCCCGTGGCCGAACTAAGTTACTGCAGCATTATTTCTTAAAACAAAACATTAATATGCTACAAGTGTAAGCTGAGCAGGGGTGAGTGCAGCCTGAGCAGGTGAATGGGTGCTGAGAGGGGTGAGTGTGTGCTGAGCAGGGGTGAGTGTCAGTGGGTGCTGAGTGGTTATGAGGTGAGTAGGGGCATTGGGAGGTGAGTAGGGGCATGTGTGGGGTGAGAGGGGTGTGCAGGGGCATGTGGGAGGGTCAGTAGGGGCATATGGGAGGGTGAGTAGGGGCAGTGTGGGGTGAGTGGGGGCATGTGGGATGTGCAAGGGCAGTGTGGAGACATGTGAGAGGGGTGAGAGAGGTGTGCAGGGGCAGTGTGGTGTGAATGGGGGGACGTGTGGTGTGTAGGAGCAGTGTGGGGTGAGTGGGAGCATGTGAAGTGTGCAGGGGCAGTGAGGGGATGAGTGGGGGCCAAGCGCAGTGCCCTGATGTGGTGGGCGTATCCTCGCTTTTCATTAAATGCAGAGAAATGAGGACATGCCTACCACATAGGGAAACTGCGTTCGGCCATGCCCATTGCGACGCCCCTCTATTAACTCGGCCCCCCCATTGAGCCATTGAGTTCTGGACTTCAGTTGCAGGGGAGAGCAGCGAGTGGGCGGAGCGTGGAGCAAGTGAGCAGTGGGTGGGCAGAGCGTGGAGCAAGTGAGGAGCGGGTGGGCAGAGCGTGGAGCAAGTGAGGAGCGGATGGGCAGAGCGTGGAGCAAGTGAGGAGCAGGTGGGCGGAGCATGGAGCAAGTGAGCAGCGGGTGGGCGGAGCGTGGAGCAAGTGAGGAGCGGGTGGGCAGAGTGTGGAGCAAGTGAGGAGCGGGTGGGCGGAGTGTGGAGCAAGTGAGGAGCGGGTGGGCGGGGCATGGAGCAAGTAAGCAGTGGGTGGGCGGAGTGTGGAGCAAGTGAGGAGCGGGTGGGCGGAGTGTGGAGCAAGTGAGGAGCGGGTGGGCGGAGTGTGGAGCAAGTGAGGAGCGGGTGGGCGGGCATGGAGCTAATAAGCAGTGGTGGGCGGAGTGTGGAGCAAGTGAGGAGCGGGTGGGCGGAGCATGGAGCAAGTGAGGAGCGGGTGGGCGGAGTGTGGAGCAAGTAAGCAGCGGGTGGGCGGAGCATGGAGCAAGTAAGCAGCGGATGGGCGGAGCATGGAGCAAGTAAGCAGCGGATGGGCGGAGTGTGGAGCAAGTGAGCAGCGGTGGGCGGAGCATGGAGCAAGTAGCAGCGGGTGGTGGAGCGTGGAGCAAGTAGCAGCGGATGGGCAGGTGGGCGGAGCATGGAGCAAGTGAGCAGCGGGTGGGTGGAGCGTGGAGCAAGTAAGCAGCGGATGGGCGGAGTGTGGAGCAAGTGAGCACAGGTGGGCGGAGCATGGAGCAAGTGAGCAGCGGGTGGGCGGAGCGTGGAGCAAGTGAGCAGCGGGTGGGCGGAGCATGGAGCAAGTGAGCAGCGGGTGGGTGGAGCGTGGAGCAAGTGAGCAGCGGATGGGCGGAGTGTGGAGCAAGTGAGCAGCAGGTGGGCGGAGCATGGAGCAAGTGAGCAGCGGGTGGGTGGAGCGTGGAGCAAGTAAGCAGCGGATGGGCGGAGTGTGGAGCAAGTGAGCAGCAGGTGGGCGGAGCGTGGAGCAAATGAGCAGCGGGTGGGCGGAGCGTGGAGCAAGTAAGCAGCGGATGGGCAGAGCGTGGAGCAAGTGAGGAGCGGTGGGCGGAGCGTGGAGCAAGTGAGCAGCGGGTGGGCGGAGCATGGAGCAAGTAAGCAGCGGATGGGCGGAGTGTGGAGCAAGTGAGCAGCAGGTGGGCGGAGCATGGAGCAAGTGAGCAGCGGGTGGGTGGAGCGTGGAGCAAGTAAGCAGCGGATGGGCGGAGTGTGGAGCAAGTGAGCAGCAGGTGGCGGAGCATGGAGCAAGTGAGCAGCGGGTGGGTGGAGCGTGGAGCAAGTAAGCAGCGGATGGGCGGAGTGTGGAGCAAGTGAGCAGCAGGTGGCGGAGCGTGGAGCAAATGAGCAGCGGGTGGGCGGAGCGTGGAGCAAGTAAGCAGCGGATGGGCAGAGCGTGGAGCAAGTGAGGAGCGGGTGGGCGGAGCGTGGAGCAAGTGAGCAGCGGGTGGGGGAGCATGGAGCAAGTAAGCAGCGGATGGGCGGAGTGTGGAGCAAGTGAGCAGCAGGTGGGCGGAGCATGGAGCAAGTGAGCACGGGTGGTGGAGCGTGGAGCAAGTGAGCAGCGGGTGGGCGGAGTGTGGAGCAAGTGAGCAGTGGGTGGGCGGAGCGTGGACCTGGCGGTGTTTGCGGCAGGTTTTTGTTGTCCGCGGTGCTGCTAGCCACCACCATATTTCTATACCCATCTCTTGGGTGTGCTAATATGGCGGGCAGAAGTGACATAGGCGGACATCCAGACAGAAGTGGATGAGACAAGTACCATTAATTTCATGGTGCTGTACAGTAGAGGGATCTATTCATCTATCCATCCTTCTATTTATCTATCTATCCATCTATCCATCTCTCTCTATCTATCTATTTATGTATCTATCCATCTATCTTTCTATCTATCTATCTATCTATCTATCTATCTATCTATCTATCTATCTGTCTGTCTGTCTGTCTGTCTGTCTATCTATCTATCTATGTACCATCTCTGTCTCTCTGTCATTACTTTATACACACATCTCTCTCTATTGGAGACATTTGAGTATAGAGAAGATAAATCTTCCCTCCATACAGTGAGTGCACAGAGAGGATGATCCGTCTCTCTGTGGAGCACAGGACGGTGATGTGGAATCATTGGGAGGATATTTATGATCAGAGAGTGAGGAGTGATGGAGTCATTATCAATACTCAGATTATTTATTATAAACCTCCTTCTATTAATGATAAAAAGCTGCAGGGAAATCAGGAATGAATGTTGGAGGAGAGCGATACATTGTGTCCGCTGCTCCTGACAATGTGTCTTTCATTCTGGAGCTTATAGTAGATGGACAGCATTGTATGCATTCTGTCCTGTTTTCCTGACAATAAGATGGGGTCATATATTAATTATTGCATTCATTTAATACGTTGGGGGACACTCGCTCACTGCGCAATTCAAGCACACAGCAACCGTTCTTATAAGAGATAGTCCGTATGGTTGATTATCAGTCATAAACCGCTACTCCCATAACCATGACCACAGTTCACACAAGGCAGTTTACATAACATATAGTTCATTGTCTTCAGCGAATACGTCCGCATACCATTATCTGCTGACCTCAGTCATTACACAATATCCCACTCAGGGTTTACCTGCTCTTGCAGCTTAGCAGGGTTCACACTGGCTCCTGCCAGTCTTGCCATCCAGGAGATCACACACAGGGATCACCCACCAGCTCTTCCGTATCGGCACTTGTCATAATTCCAGATCCTCTGGGTCTCAGTTGTTTCCTGGTCTTCCCGAAGCTCTAGCCAGCTCCACTCTCAGACATGCCTGTCTGCCATGTGGTCTAAACAAGAAGTTGCAGGACCTTTCTTACATCACAGACCCATGAGATACATCAGTAGTCTCATTATATCCATGAGATACACCTATGGGAGATATGTGGATGATCAGTCCCTCCCATCACTGAACATCCTATGCTACCAGCCATATCAAATAAAGTTTCCTGATACTGCATGTTCCAGGTGAACTATCTGGTGTCATATAATGATGACATGCACTGGTCGGTATTCCACGTTCTGTGGCCGTGACCCGGGCTCTCGTCAGGTGTGCTCGTACCTCTTGTGCTCCAGATCTGTTAATTCAGCTCTATAGTGATATTTTTTTCGGCAGTGGTGTCCATCACTCTGGCAGAAATAAATGAGGATAGTCACACTTCAGCGAGCGATTATAATTAATTACATCTTTAGATTCGTTTTATGGCCTCATCTCCAGATGACAGCAACACTGAGCACTAAATACCAGAACATTCACTGTGATGTGTTTACAGAGGAGGCGGCTGAGGACAGACGTACAGCAGCGCTCCAGAGCCCCGCCGGAGCGTCACTCACACACACCGAGCGCTCAGTGTGTGCTGTGCTAACCGGCATAATAATCCACCAATATCAGAAACAGTAATGTATGTACACAGTGACTGCACCAGCAGAATAGTGAGTGCAGCTCTGGAGTATAATACAGGAGGTAACTCAGGATCAGTAATGTAATGTATGTACACAGTGACTGCACCAGCAGAATAGTGAGTGCAGCTCTGGAGAATAATACAGGAGGTAACTCAGGATCAGTAATGTAATGTATGTACACAGTGACTGCACCAGCAGAATAGTGAGTGCAGCTCTGGAGTATAATACAGGAGGTAACTCAGGATCAGTAATGTATGTACACAGTGACTGCACCAGCAGAATAGTGAGTGCAGCTCTGGAGTATAATACAGGAGGTGACTCAGGATCAGTAATGTAATGTATGTACACAGTGACTGCACCAGCAGAATAGTGAGTGCAGCTCTGGAGTATAATACAGGAGGTAACTGAGGATCAGTAATGTAATGTATGTACACAGTGACTGCACCAGCAGAATAGTGAGTGCAGCTCTGGAGTATAATACAGGAGGTGACTCAGGATCAGTAATGTAATGTATGTACACAGTGACTGCACCAGCAGAATAGTGAGTGCAGCTCTGGAGTATAATACAGGAGGTAACTGAGGATCAGTAATGTAATGTATGTAGACAGTGACTGCACCAGCAGAATAGTGAGTGCAGCTCTGGAGTATAATACAGGAGGTAACTCAGGATCAGTAATGTAATGTATGTAGACAGTGACTGCACCAGCAGAATAGTGAGTGCAGCTCTGGAGTATAATACAAGAGGTAACACAGGATCAGTAATGTAATGTATGTAGACAGTGACTGCACCAGCAGAATAGTGAGTGCAGCTCTGGAGTATAATACAGGAGGTAACTCAGGATCAGTAATGTAATGTATGTACACAGTGACTGCACCAGCAGAATAGTGAGTGCAGCTCTGGAGTATAATACAGGAGGTAACTCAGGATCAGTAATGTAATGTATGTACACAGTGACTGCACCAGCAGAATAGTGAGTGCAGCTCTGGAGTATAATACAGGAGGTAACTGAGGATCAGTAATGTAATGTATGTAGACAGTGACTGCACCAGCAGAATAGTGAGTGCAGCTCTGGAGTATAATATAAGAGGTAACTCAGGATCAGTAATGTAATGTATGTACACAGTGACTGCACCAGCAGAATAGTGAGTGCAGCTCTGGAGTATAATACAGAAGATAACTCAGGATCAGTAATGTAATGTATGTACACAGTGACTGCACCAGCAGAATAGTGAGTGCAGCTCTGGAGTATAATACAGGAGGTGACTCAGGATCAGTAATGTAATGTATGTACACAGTGACTGCACCAGCAGAATAGTGAGTGCAGCTCTGGAGTATAATACAGGAGGTAACTCAGGATCAGTAATGTAATGTATGTACACAGTGACTGCACCAGCAGAATAGTGAGTGCAGCTCTGGAGTATAATACAGGAGGTAACTGAGGATCAGTAATGTAATGTATGTAGACAGTGACTGCACCAGCAGAATAGTGAGTGCAGCTCTGGAGTATAATACAGGAGGTAACTCAGGATCAGTAATGTAATGTATGTACATAGTGACTGCACCAGCAGAATAGTGAGTGCAGCTCTGGAGTATAATACAGGAGGTAACTCAGGATCAGTAATGTAATGTATGTACACAGTGACTGCACCAGCAGAATAGTGAGTGCAGCTCTGGAGTATAATACAGGAGGTAACTCAGGATCTGTAATGTAATGTATGTACACAGTGACTGCACCAGCAGAATAGTGAGTGCAGCTCTGGAGTATAATACAGGATGTTGTTTCCTCACATCAGTTTTCTATATCTTGCCCTCGGCTTGTGTTTTCAGCTTGGTCTGGTTATTCTGACCTGGCTGCATTTTTAGAAATACATTTATCTATCGATTTTCATAAAGATCAATAGATGGAAACATTCCAGGACGTCTTCGCCCCGGCGGCGGATATATTAATTGGATGCTTTTTCTAATTACTTAGAGCAGATTTTCTACTTCATATCGGCTCATGAACCAGAAGAAATTGACTGTAATGAATTCACGTGTACATAGGAGCAGTATTATAGTAGTTATATTTGTACATAGAGGCAATAATATAGTAATTATAATTCTATGTACATAGAATGCAGCATATATAGTAGTTATAATTCTTGTAACTATAGGCAGTATATAGTATTATATTACTTGTACATAGAGCAGTAATATAGTAGTTATATATCTTGTATATAGGATCAGTAATTATTAGTATTATAGTTCTTGTATAGAGCAGTATTATAGTGTTATATTCTTGTATATAGGGCAGTATATAGTAGTTATATTCTTGTATATAGGAGCAGTTTATAGTATGTTATATTCTTGTATATAGAGCAGTATTATAGTAGTTATATTCTTGTACATAGAGCAGTATTAAGTAGTGTAATATTCTTGATATAGAGCAGTATATAGTAGTGAGTTATATATATTGTACATAGAGCTGTAATTATAGTAGTTATATTCTGTACATAGGGGCAGTATTATAGTAGTTATTCTTGTATATAGAGGAGTATTAAGTAGTATATATGCTATGTACATCAGTGACGTATATAGAGTATATATCTTGGTAGCTAGGGCAGTATATATATAAGACGTAACTCAGGAGCAGTATTATATGTTAATATCTTGTAACATAGGCTGCAATTATAGAGTATATTTTGTATATAGGAGCAGTATTATAGTATAAATTTGTATATAGGCATATATAGTATTATATTCTTGTAATAGGAGCAGTATTATAGTAGTTATATTCTGTACATAGGGCAGTATTATAGTAGTTATATCTTGTATATGAGCAGTATATAGTATTATATTCTTATATAGGGCATGTATATAGTAGTATATCTTGTACATAGGAGCAGTATTATATAGATTATATTCTTGTATATAGGCAGTATTATAGTATTATATTCTTGTATATAGGGCAGTATTATAGATTTATATTCTGTGTAATAGGAGCAGTATTATAGTAGTTATAATTCTTGTACTAGGGCAGTATTTAGTAGTTATATCTGTACATAGGAGCAAGTAATTATAGTAGTTATATCTTGTACATAAGCAGTATTATATAGTTATATACTTGTAAATAGAGCAGTATTATAGTAGTTATATACTGTACATAGGACAGTATATAGTAGTATAATTCTTGTATAAAGGAGTATATAGTAGTTATATTCTTGTAATAGGCAGTATTATAGTATTTATATTCTTGTACATAGGGCAGTATTATAGTAGTTTATATTCTTGTACATAGGAGCAGTATTATAGTAGTTAATTCTTGTAATAGGGCAGTATTATATTAGTTATATTCTTGTAATAGGGCAGTAATTATAGTAGTTATATCTTGTACATAGGGCAGTAATATATAGTTATATTCTTGTATATAGGGCAGTATTATAGTAGTTATATTCTTGTGTACATAGGAGCAGTATTATAGTAGTTATATTCTTGTATATAGGAGGCAGTATTATAGTATTATATTCTTCTAATAGGAGCAGTATTATAGTAGTTATATTCTTGTACATAGGGCAGTATTATAGTATGTTATTTCTTGTAATAGGAGCAGTATATAGTAGTTATATTCTTGTATATAGGGCAGTATTATAGTAGTTATATTCTTGTATATAGGAGCAGTATTATAGTATTATATTCTTGTACTAGGGCAGATTATATAGTTATATTCTTGTATATAGGAGCAGTATTATAGTAGTTATATCTTGTACATAGGGCAGTATTATAGTAGTTATATTCTTGTAATAGGAGCAGTATTATATAGTTATATTCTTGTACATAGGGGCAGTATTATAGTAGTTATATTCTTGTACATAGAGCAGTATTATAGTAGTTATATTCTTGTATATAGGGGAGTATTATAGTAGTTATATTCTTGTATATAGGGCAGTATTATATTATTTGTTAGTTATATATTCTTGTATATAGGAGCAGTATTATATAGTTATATTCTTGTATATAGGGCAGTATTTAGTAGTTATATTCTTGTAATAGGGGCAGTATTTAGTAGTTATATTCTTGTAATAGGAGCAGTTTATATAGTTTTTCTTGTAATAGGGAGTATTATAGTATATTTCTTGTAATAGGGCGTATTTAGTAGTTATATTCTTGTATATAGGGCAGTATTATAGTAGTTATAATTTGTAATAGGGCATATTATAGTAGTTTATTCTTGTAATAGGGGCAGTATTTAATAGTTATATTCTTGTATATAGTATAGGAGAAGCAGTAATTATAGGTAGTTATATTATCTTGTACATAGGAGCAGTATTATAGTAGTTATATTCTTGTACATAGGGCAGTATTATATTAGTTATATTCTTGTACATAGGGCAGTATTATAGTAGTTATTAATCTTGTAATTAAGGCAGTATTATAGTATTTAGTATTATCTTGTATATAGGGCAGTATTATAGTAGTTATATTCTTGTACATAGGAGCAGTATTATAGTAGTTATATTCTTGTACATAGGAGCAGTATTATAGTAGTTATATTCTTGTACATAGGAGCAGTATTATAGTAGTTATATTCTTGTACATAGGGGCAGTATTATAGTAGTTATATTCTTGTCATAGGGCAGTATTATAGTAGTTATATTCTTGTACATAGGCAGTATTATAGTAGTTATATTCTTGTACATAGGAGCAGTATTATAGTAGTTATATTCTTGTACATAGGGCAGTATTATAGTAGTTATATTCTTGTACATAGGGGCAGTATTATAGTAGTTATATTCTTGTACATAGGGCAGTATTATAGTAGTTATATTCTTGTACATAGGAGCAGTATTATAGTAGTTATATTCTTGTATCATAGGGGCAGTATTATAGTAGTTATATTCTTGTAATAGGGCAGTATTATAGTTAGTTAATATTCTTGTACATAGGGCAGTATATATGTTATTTCTGATATGCATATATAGTAGTATATTCTTGTATATAGGAGCAGTATTATAGTAGTTATATTCTGAATAGGGGCAGTTTAATAGTTATATTCTTGTATATAGGGCAGTATTATAGTAGTTATATTCTTGTACATAGGGGCAGTATTATAGTAGTTATATTCTTGTATATAGGAGCAGTATTATAGTAGTTATATTCTTGTAATAGGGGCAGTATTATAGTATTTATATTCTTGTACATAGGAGCAGTATATATATTATATTCTGTAGGCTATTATATATTAATTCTTGTACATAGGGGCAGTATTATAGTAGTTATATTCTTGTACATAGGAGCAGTATTATAGTAGTTATATTCTTGTACATAGGGCAGTATTAAGTAGTTATATTCTTGTACATGAATATTTAGTATATATTGTACATGCAGTATTATAGTAGTTATATTCTTGTACATAGGAGGCAGTATTATATAGTTATATTCTTGTACATAGGAGGCAGTATTATAGTAGTTATATTCTTGTATATAGAGGCAGTATTATAGTATAATTCTGTAATGGCATATATATATATATTTTACATAGGGGCAGTATTATAGTAGTTATATTCTTGTACATAGGAGCAGTATTATAGTAGTTAATTCTTGTACATAGGGCAGTATTATATTAGTTATATTCTTGTACATAGGGGCAGTATTATAGTAGTTATATCTTGTACATAGGCAGTATTATAGTAGTATATATTCTTGTATATAGAGGGCAGTATTATAGTAGTTATATTCTTGTACATAGGGCAGTATTATAGTAGTTATATTCTTGTATATAGGGGCAGTATTATAGTAGTTATATTCTTGTATATAGGAGCAGTATTATAGTAGTTATATTCTTGTACATAGGAGCAGTATTATAGTAGTTATTTCTTGTATATAGGAGCAGTATTATAGTAGTTATTTCTTGTATATAGGAGCAGTATTATAGTAGTTATATTCTTGTAATAGGAGCAGTATTATATAGTTATATTCTTGTACATAGGGGCAGTATTATAGTAGTTAAATTCTTGTACATAGGAGCAGTATTATAGTAGTTATATTCTTGTATATAGGGTAGTATTATAGTAGTTAGATTCTTTTATATAGGGGCAGTATTATAGTAGTTATATTCTTGTATATAGGGCAGTATTATAGTAGTTATATTCTTGTACATAGGGGCAGTATTATAGTAGTTATATTCTTGTATATAGGGTCAGTATTATAGTAGTTATATTCTTGTACATAGAGACATTTGTTGCTTTAAAAGTTTAGGTTGTAACTTTAATTAACCTTCAAATTTCATCATCAATTTAAAAACTCTTAAACTTTCAGAAGTTATTTTTTTCCTTTTATTACTTTTAATTAATCATCACCTGAGGTCTATTGACTTCCCAGTCCTTGACCGAACGCTGTGCGGTGTATATCGGTATTCTGGGCTTCTGCGGCGGTGATGGCGCCGCGTGGATGCATTGATCACTTTAATTACTGTGACAGTATTTTGTTGGCCGGCGCCCCTGTGGCCTCCCGGTGATGGGTGCGATGACAGCTGCTGCATTGTTGTCTTATAGACCAAAACTAGATATTCATTACACTTTAACACTCAAATGAGTCACATCTGGGCTTGACGACGGGTGAGTGTCTGCTGATTATCACTCCTGACCTTCAGATGTTTATATATTTAGCAAAGAATTGTTGCTGATGGGAATTTATTATAACTGGTTATTAAAAAGAGATGGGCAAATGGCTGGGGTGACAAAGCTCATCTATAGGACGCTATCTGTGCCATCATCGGTCATCATTGACCTCTATAGTGTAACTTCTTCTTCCAGTAATGACAACTTACACAATATGTATAATGTCCATAATACAGCCCGGACCTGACTACATAAAGGGCACAAATCTGCAAAGAATTATAGAGAAGCACAACGAGTCCCCAAACTAATACAGACCCCAGACCAGATCCCTAAATATAGTCCGCTGGCCAGACCCTAAACTATTACAGACCCCAGACCAGCTCCCTAAATACAGACCGCAGACCAGACCCCTAAACTAATACAGACCCCAGACCAGACCCCTAAACTAATACAGACTCCAGACCAGACCCCTAAACTAATACAGACCCAGACCAGAGCCCTAAACTAATACAGACCCCAGACCAGAGCCCTAAACTAATACAGACCCCAGACCAGACCTCTAAACTAATACACACCCCAGACCAGACCTCTAAACTAATACAGACCCCAGAACAGACCCGTAAACTAATACAGACCCCAGACCAGGCCCCTAAACTAATACAGACCCCAGACCAGACCCCTAAACTAATACAGACCCCAGAGCAGACCCCTAAACTAATACAGACCCCAGACCAGAGCCCTAACTAGTACAGACCCCAGACCAGACATCTAAACTAATACACACCCCAACCAGAGCCCTAAACTAATACAGACCCCAGACCAGACCCCTAAACTAATACACACCCCAGACTAGAGCCCTAAACTAATACAGACCCCAGACCAGAGCCCTAAACTAATACAGACCCCAGACCAGACCCCTAAACTAATACAGACCCAGACCAGACCCTAAACTAATACAGACCCCAGACCAGAGCCCTAAACTAATACAGACCCCAGACCAGAGCCCTAAACTAATACAGATCCCAGACCAGACCCCTAAACTAATACAGACCCCAGACTAGAGCCCTAAACTAATACAGACCCCAGACCAGAGCCCTAAACTAATACAGACCCCAGACCAGACCCCTAATCTAATACAGACCCAGACCAGACCCCTAAACTAATTATCAAGATTATCTTGCTGGCAGGTTCTGTGGAATCACCGACCAATGACATCCCAGACGTGGTTCATGGAGACAAGTATACATGCTCCTATGGCAGCAGCTTGTCTGGATTTGCTTCCAACAGCTGCAGTGTCTCCATACTTGTCTCCCATGACTGTAGCGTCTCCAGAAATGCTTCCCATGTCTACAGTGTCTCCAGACTTGTCTCCCATGTCTGCAGTGTCACTAGACTTGCCTCCATCGAGCACATCTGTGACATCATTGGTCGGTGATTACACAGGAGCTGCCTGCAATGGATCTTGATGATTTTCCCAAGTGCATTTCTTACTCAGACAACTTCAGCATTACTAGCTTCAGTGATTGCAGCTGGGGCTGTAAGTGCTAGGATTCCTGCACATGGCTCATACTCCAGACTGAAGAAATCCAGATTTTGTTTCCATCTCTTCATCATTTGCAGAAACGGTGACGTCTCCATCTTGTGATTCCATATTTCCACCACTTTTCCTTCTTGGTGTTGCAGTTCTTTCTGGGCGCGGATCCTCACTTGTCATTATTACCTTCTCTGTGACATGATAAATAGTCTCCACCGGGGACCTGTGCCGGACAGGAGGGCCGGAGGCTGAATATAGGAGTCTGACCGGTCCGGCCTTCATGACCTGAGTCAGTGAAAGCCAAAATACAAGTAACGACTGGAGCTCAGAATGACAAAGTGCCCCTGTCAGGAAAATATGATTTCTTGTCATTGTTTTAAAATGTTTGAAAAGACAGCCAGAGATTCTCTTTTACTTTTCCGCCCCTTGTTCATTCGTAAGGAAGATACATAGATCTCCGCTTTGCTTCCCCCCAGTCAGGAATTTTTACAACAAGCCATAAACCTCTGAGCTGAGCAGAATTCAGCTAGTCTAATCTGGTTTTGTACCCGTGATATCCCTTTGCATACCTTACAGTCTTTTAACGTCAAATTTCACAAGACCTGTTCATGGCACAAATTCATAAATCATGTTTTTGGGATGTTTACCTTTTTTCGGTTATGATGGTATATCTTTTATATCAGGGAAACAATCAGAAACCTGGGAAATGGGTTCTGACCTTCTGAACATCATAGATATATCATATTTGATATCAATCTTCGTGTAAATTCCTGAGGGAAAACATGATGTCCATGGTTTTGACCAACCAAAGATATGAAAATGGAGGTTTTTTGCACATTTAATTTCCCAGAGAAGCATGCATGGCTTTTAAGTCTCCTCATACTCACAACTGCACCACAAGGAGAAACCTTATCCCTTATTCCAGTCTTAGCCTCTCATATAGTCATATTAGATCTCATACTTTGTACTGATGAAGGGCAATACCCCGAAACACCATGTCTGCAAATTGAGATTTTGGTTTGGCTTATACCCAAAGTCATATGACTAGGTTCATTAAAGTGTCTATATTTGCTTTATGATTTCTACTTCTAATAGGTGGTGCTAGAATTCAACTCTTCTTCCTGCTTAAAGAGACAATTTACATATTTAATCTCCCAGAGGAACATTGCAGGCATTTAAGTCTCCTCATTACTGGCATATCACTCTCCATAAGGAAATACCTTACGACTTAAATCCCAGTCTTAGCCTCAGACCTAACCAAATCTGATCTCATACTTTGCACTGATGAGGAACAATATCCCAAAACACCATGACTGCTAATTGAGATTCTGGTTTGGCTTTTATCCTAAGTCATATGACAAGGCTCGTTTAAGGGACTATATTCACTTTTAGGATTGCTACTTCCAATAGGTGGTGCTAGACATCAATCCTTCTTTCCCTCTAAAGAGACAATTTGCATATTTAATTTCCCAGAGGAGCATTGCAGGTGTTAAAGTCTCCTTATACTGGTAAGCCAGAGCTGACAAGTTAGAGATGGCATAGAGGAAAGCAGAAGATAAGTAATTTTCACCTCTAAGTGGCACTGTTCACTCCTTTCCTGAGTCAATCCTCTCTGACAAGCACACCCGCAGGGCAGTCCTGGTATTGCATATAATATTGCAAAAATAACACAAAACAATAGAATAGTTTTATTTTATGCAGATTTTTTAGACTCCTGCAACCGAGTTATAACATCTCGAAAATACAGGGGAAGGGAGAGGCGAAAAGTTTATTTCCAAGAATGAGACCATCTGAAAAGGGATCATTTTATTTAAATATATTATTTTTATTATAATATTTAATAAGGAACTAAAAAATTTGGAAAAAAAAATTAAATTATTTTTGTAAAAATTAAAAATATAAACTATAAAATGACCGCCAAACTCACTGAAATTTGATTCCAACGAGTCTATTTCTATTCTTTTAGTTTTGTGCATTGCTGTAAGAATAAGGACACTAGGTCTTTAATTTTTTATTTTTCTACTCAAATACATGTATTTTTGGCTTAAAGTCATTTTACTAACTAGGTTTATTAAAATGTTTTCCACCATTCGCCTTCTACGACCTCTTTGTTTTACTCTTTGGCGCCCCCATCACCATCAGGACAATCAGAGAATTGACCGAGGATAAGGAAATGAGTGCGGCTGCTCTGATTTTGTGCAGACTATTGAGGCACTTGCTGAGACAAGATGTATATATATCACCGGGTCCAGCTAGGAATATACATACCTCACTATCAAGCAGTGGCGTAACTTGAAGCTCATGGGCCCCGATGTGAAAGCTCCAATGAGGCCCCCAATTATTGCAAATCTTTAATAATTATAGTCTTTTTCTCAGGGCTGTGGAGTCGGAGTCGTGGAGTCGGAGTCGCTGCCCATTTTGGTGGAGTCGGAGTTGGAGTCGGTAGAAAATGTTCCGACTCCGACTCCTAAAATATATAATGAATTGGGTCTAGTAGTTCAATGCAGAATGAGCTGAATATTATTATTATTATTATGAATTATTATTATGTTCTATCTAAATATCTTTATTATTATGTCATTATAATGATTAAAGCCTAATGTTACCATTGACCTACAATAATTTTATCACTTAAAAACGAGCCATGAATGAAGGAGTCAGAGTCGGAGTCAAAGGAGTCGGAGTTGGAGTCGGAGTCTGAGCCAGGGAAATTCAGGAGTCGGAGTCGGAGTTGGAGTCGGTGGTTTGATTTACCGACTCCACAGCCCTGCTTTTTCTATAGGCCAAAGGGCCCAGGTGCCATTGCAACCCCTGCACTTATTGTAGTTGTCCCCTGCTACCAAGTCCACAATAACACATAAATGCAAAATACGCTGCCACCACCAATTGTTTATCAGGCCAATTGGACTGGTAACGAGCAAGAAGAAACAAAGCTGTCATGGGTAGCTATAATGAACAAAGGGGTATGGAAGCAGGATGGCAGTAACAGGCTAGAGGCGATCAGGGGAACTAACCTGATCCTTACACTGGGGGTCCCTAGCTGACCCTGTTCACAGAAGTATCTCTAAAGGTGAGGATGTCTGTGCCACCACCCTTGCCCTGCTCCTGGCCAACCCTAGGCTATAAACCCCTCACTTCCACCCACAGAACAGGATAGTCTCAGCAACTCCAGAAAAGAGACAACTTCTGAGTAGAGTTCATAACTTTCTTCTTCTGGGTTTCTCCCATCTAGAGGAGCTCAGAAGAAGAAAGATAAATAATATGATCTTGTTAATCAGAAATAAGCTCACTGATGGATTCTCATTTACATCAACTTGCAGCCAAACAAAAAAAAAAAACTGATTATTATCAAACTCACCAAAACATTTTCCCGATGAACCAACAGGAGATGATAATGGATTAGGTTGATGTCGGAGAATATTTTGGTTGGCCCCATGGACATGATACCTTTAGACAATCTTATTGAAAATTTATGGGACCCACAGATAAAACTCTTATATTTAAAGGGAATCTATTAGGTCAAAAAACCATATGTAACTGATATCATTTTCTAATTCCTCTGGTGAAGCTCTCTCTTTTCATGTATTTCTATTATTTATACTCCCCCTATTCTTTTTAAACTGCAAATAAAGAGATTCATTCCATCTGTCAATCACAGTGAGTGATCACTTACTTCTCTGTTGACCACTCCCCAGGGAATGAATATTCATGTAGTGATATCACTGCACAGAAGGAAGGTTCAGAAGAATACACTCACATTGGGGAGGTGTAACGTTTTGTCTCTGCTCTCCTTGTATGCAAAAACCCAAGTGTTCAAATAAACACATAAAATCTCTCACAGAAAGCATGGCTTGTGCTCAGGGAAACAAATGGAGGAGATTGCCTCACCTAGATGAGCTATCTCAGGGCGGACCTTGAACCCAGGGAGCCCTGGTGCAGCCATGGAGCGGGGGGGGGGGGGTGCTGGCAGCCGTCGGTGAGGAGCGGGGGGGGTTGGATGGTGGCCGATCGGTTATTAGTCGAGCGGCTCTCCTACCTGCTGAGCCGCGCTGTGTGCATTCCTGGGGGCCAGAGGAGAGGAGAGGCGGGATCAGGCAAGGGAAGCAGGAAGCTTCCTGCTTCCCTTGCCTGACCCTCCCCTCCTCTGACGTCGGATTACGGGAGTCGGCTTGGGGCCCCCCTGCAGGCTTGAGGGGCCCCCTAGCCGGTCGGGGCCCTGGTGCAGCTGAACCAGCTGCACCACGGTAGGTCCGCCCCTGAGCTATCTGATACAAACCTGACATCTCTCCATCCCTCCTCTGATCAGAAGCACCAACAGCAAATTAAAAAAAATGAAACAAGCATGGAGGCAGCACACAGGGGGAGGGAGGGAAGAGCTGCCTGGAAAGGAGTGACTAATAGATGAACATTTACATACTGGAGACTATTCACTAGTCTGGTCAATTACTTTTACTGCAGAAGATAGCTGCCTGCTGGGTGAGAAGATGCTTATAGCAAGAGAACTACAAAGGGTACAGTAATGATTTGTACATATTCTGAAAGGTCTGCCCGAGCACTATTCAAGGTACTATTAGTATCATACTGAAAAATGACCTGGCAGAGTCCCTTTAAGGCCAGTTTATTCATGGCTTCCATTGACGTTTTTGCAGTTATATGGCCACTAGGTTATCCTATGCCATGGGGTATGTGGGGTCTTCTTGTTAAGATGCTTTTATCCAATGATTCTGACCCTGAGATGTTTTGTCTTCTCGCAGCATTATGTATGGAGAGGACGCGCTCTCACGCCGAAGAACGACTGTTCAAGAACCTATTTAGTGGATATAACCGATGGTCCAGGCCAGTGCCAAATACCTCAGATGTCGTCATTGTCAAGTTTGGCTTATCCATCGCCCAGCTCATAGATGTGGTAAGTTTGAGAAGACCATGATATACTTATAAAACATTATATACTCATCATATCTCCACCACGATCATTACAGACACTTACAGAAGTAAGTTAGGACTAAATGCTAAGAAAAAAGTTACTTTGTAAGAAAATAAGTTTTGCATGCAGTACCATTCCGAACCACATGGGGTGCTGTTTGAGAAAAGTGCCCTTTTAAGAGTTTGCCCAATTAAAATAATTGCTTATTGTTAGGATGAGCCATAAATAAGTGATCTGTGGCAGGATGAAGGCGCTCTTCTGCAATGCCACAGCAATGCCAAGCACAGAAATGAGACCATCCTGGTACTGCAGCTCCATCACACGCCCCTCTGTCCAAATGTCTGAGCACCCTCACCAATCATCCTCAATTATCCTAAAGATCGGCCATCAATGGGATAACCTAGACACCTCCCTCTATCTTTAGGCAACTCAATGCATAAGGCACATGAAGAACCATTACACCACCTAGTGGTGAAGTATTTACTGCACTAATTGACATTCGTATGATACAAATCACCTCTGGAATACCTTACAGGCGAAGTATACATTCAATTACATTTTCAGAATAAGCTGCAATGTGTGCATATGAGGTATAAAATCCATATTTGCCCATTATATGTTTTGTATCCTACATTTTCACCAGTTTCCCCTTCTACAGATTCTAACTCTTAATTTGCAGTTCACTCTGAGCTGGTGGGAGAATACTAGTTAGTATGATGTCTTCCATACACAGTTCAGCACGTAGAGAGGGATTCCTGCTCTTCATACCTTAGTTAGCACACAGAGAGAAGCAACAGCATGGACGAGGTAACACAGTAAAGAGCAGTGTAGACGTGAATCCAACTCTGAGGTTGAGATAAAAGATTTGTTAGAAAGCTCAGCACGATCTTTCTGTGTCTCTCTGCTTGTTTTAAAGTGAAACTGTGAGAGATATGGAAGCGCAAAATAGGGTCTTATCCTCCATAGAAACCTTACACAGTTTAATTGATGACTCTTTGGTCTTGATCATTTCATGGGGTAACTTGGTTGGTTTCCTGAAGGAAGGAGCGAGGTTGATGCTCCGAAACGCGTTGAATAAAGCCATCAATCTATACCCTGATGACACTTTGGTCTTGATCATTTCACACAACGCAGATCGTCCACTGATATATCGATTTGTTCTCTTTGCTTGTTTTCTCACTCTGCTAATCTGTTACACTCCAGTCCCTGGTTTGGGCTCCACTCCATCTCAGGCTTTGCAAGTAGCCTGGCGTGTATTAATTTGATGACCAGGCTTGGTCTATTTAAGGGCTTCTTGGATTAACCCTGGGGCGCTGGTATTGATGGAGATTGAGTTCTGAGGGACTGAGCTGGAGTCGGTTGGTTATGTTGTATCTTGGCTTCTGTCGAATTCCGGTGTAACAGGTCAGATTAACAGGCCCAGAATATACCCCGGGGTTAAAGTGACCTAGGCCAGATTATACTCCTGTGGGCCAGAATATACCACGGGTATAAACTCGGCCTGTTACACCAGAGTTCTGTCTGAGACCTGCCTCGACTCTTTTGACCTCCTGTCTTGTGTCCGCCTTCAGTTTGGGGCAGCTTCCAAGGTTTTCAGACACTCGGACACCCGGAAAAGCAGGAAATCCCCCAGGTTACCTGTATTCTCACCTCTCCTTCTTTCTATGCTCCCATCCACTGCCAGTCACCACCGCAAATACTATCAGGATGCCAAGTAGGGTCAGGATGGTCAATGGTGCAGGAATGGGGAGAGACAAATATTTGGACATCTGGTCTGAAGACTTCAGGCTGGTCTATAAGGGGTTAGTTTTGGATCTGTTATAGTATATAGTAGTTTGGGGCCTGGAATGAGCGGTTTCTGGTAGGTGAAGGGGAACCGGATCAGACTGGCCCACCAGATAACCGGAGAATCCTCTGGTGGGCCCAACCACACACAGCATTCCTGATTGGCACAATGGCAGTGCCTGAAATGATCATGATAGCATGTATCGTCCCTCATAGACCGGGACATGCTTAATTCCACAGCCTGCAGTGCCACCATGATTTGCTGTAGCACTCTTTCTATGCTATGATCAGAAATTTGGGGTTAATGATTTTGAGGGGGTCTGGAGTTTGCAGCTTTAAGACCTGACCTCTTCATGTAGAGCTTTTTCAGGGGGGGCTGGGAGTATCTTTATTTGTGGGTGTGTATTTTATAAAGGGATCAAGTCTAGAACTTTTTCAATTTAGGAAGTGATTTTTGAGGTATCTAGACAATTGTCTGTATTTTGGAGGCTAAGGTCTGGCATAATTTGGGGTTTCTTAAGTAGTCTAGGAGAATCTGTATATTTTATGAGTCTGTGTATGTACAGGGATCTGGTATATGGGGTCTGTAGTTATTTTGAGGTGTACTATGTGATCTTATGCATTATTTGTGATTTCTATACAGCTTGTTGAGGACATGTAGATGGATGGATGGATGGATGGCTGGATGGATGGCTGGATGGATGGCTGGATGGATGGATGGATGGCTGGATGGATGGCTGGATGGATGGATGGATGGATAGATGGATGGCTGGATGGATGGCTGGATGGATGGATGGCTGGCTGGCTGGCTGGATGGATGGATGGATGGCTGGCTGGCTGGCTGGATGGATGGATGGCTGGATGGCTGGATGGATGGATGGCTGGATGGATGTGTTTCGACCAGAGCTGGGGTGCGTGGGGTACTCGGTCACCGGGGCTTCTGTGTGGGATGTCACGGGTGGTCGGTATCCCCGGTGCCGTGCCCTGGCGAACAATTATACCAGGTGTTGTTGGTAAACGGTGGGGGTGAAAGGGGGTTATTTACAGGGGAACGTGACGCCACCTGTAGGGTCCGGTAAGGTGGTACCAGCGCTGCCAGCCGGCCACTGAGGTGATGGAGGGGGCAGCAGTGTGTGGTACAGCTCCCCACAGGTGGAGCTTTACCTCAGGGCAGCTATGATGGTATATGAGACGGTGAGGGAGGACAGTGATGTTAATGGTGGTGCAGTTCTTACCCCTCTGCTGTAGATGTTGATGATGTTCAGTCCTCTGAGCTGCGGCAGGAAGAATAACAGAAACCAATTCTTGTTTAACTTTGCTTTACTCGGTACCGGCTGATGGCATAACAATACACGGTACAGTTTGGTTTAGGGTGCTGTTACCAACTCAGGATTTCTCTTAAGGAGTCTTTAGATGTTCCTTCTCTGTCTTTCAGGGTTTCTATTCTCTTTCTAGATCTTTCTGTCTTTCCCACCTTGGAAGAGCTCACCCGCCAGTCCTGCAGTCTGTGTCTAGTAGGCTTAAATTGACTATTACCGGTCCAAATGGGAACAGCAGGAACGCACAAGTTTCCCACCTGACACCGGGTTTCAGTCTTTCCTCACTAGTGTAGGACCGTCTTTTTGGGCATGAGGGGTGAGGTACCTTGTGGTGCTGTCAGCAACCCGGTCTGGTTGGGCCTGCAGCTCGTCGGCTTCGCAGTCAGGGCTGAACTCCTGGCTGCCTCGGTATCCGTGTCACCTGTGAACCCTCAACATGACCAGCTGGTTCCTACCAGTCTAGGTCCGTTGCCATCTGTCCTGGGCCCCCACATATAGTTGGGGTACCCTCCACTCAGCTCAGGCTGCCAGGCGTGACCACACTGTCTGCCTTCCCAACGCCGTCTGAGGTAAAATCTTAACTGTCACTCTAACTCTATCCTAAGCTCCGCCCACCACCTGTGGAACCTACCATAAAGTCAGTTTCCCCTACACTAAGTGGTGTGGTCCTAGGTGAGTGCTAAAAATAGACTCCATAAGCATTAAATCGTAACCTGGCAACTTACAAGTAAAAACACATTTTATATTCAAGTGTAATACCATTCTGTGGCGCATACCTGCAGGGGCGCCACACACCCCCTTGGTGAAACACACCCGTCCGCGGGTGTCAAACCAAACCTGGAATAAAATGCATTTTACATATAACATTGAACATTTAGAACAGATATCAACAATAAGATTGCTTCTTTTCTTCCCTATTAGGGAGGCGCATTGCTTATAACGTTGCATCAAACTTTGACTATAATCTAGTCCATACTGGCCCAACTGGGACCAGGTAACAAGTTCTTTGGTTACTGTCCATCAAGTGCTGAAAAAGGAAAAAAGAAACAGTGCAATGCAAGAAAAATATGCATTTTAAACAATTCTGCTCACACTTTGAACAGTGCAATACCGGGTTAACTCTTTATTACTCAACTTACTGACCCGGTTTGCAAACCTTCCCCGGGGGCCTGCGTGGCGTTCATAGGTGATCACATCACCACGATACAGGTCCCGTTTTGGATGGCCTTGGGGAACTGCAGATAGATGGACTCTCCTTTCTCCAACCGCTGCTGCTGATGCTGGTACCGCGACCCTCCATAGCTCGCGGGGCCCGGCCTCCTCTGCGCCGCCGGCTGTTCCTTCCTCTCGGTCCTCCTCCCCAGTCATGTTAGGCTCTTCGGAGAACTGGATCAGGTTTCCCGGTTCGGCGGTCTCCTCTCTTCCGGGCTCCACTAGGGGTGCATAAACCGGTCCCAGGGAATCAGTAGCTGGGACTGCCATTGCCTCACAGCCGGTTACAGGTAACAGGTCCGGAGCCTGACCAGGTATATTGAGTCCGCTCCCGGCCGCATCCTGCTTAGTTCTTATAGTCCATAACCGGTGTGGGCTGGCGCTCGACCCGCCCCCTTGGTTGATTGAGAGCAATGGGGGCGGGGAGACTTTTTGGCGCCTCTTGAATGGCCTATGTTTGTTGAGGGGCCGAGGCACGCCCCTAGCCCAGCACATTGTTGTTTCTGCACTTTAAGCCCGCCCACCACGAAGTTCCTGTGGGCAAGTCCTTCGGGCTTTTCCGGAGCCCGCCACTGCCTTCGTCACTCCTCGGCAGAGCGGAGGGGGCGGGGCTTATCTTCCCGCTCTTTCTCCTGCTGTAGTGACGCAGTTTGAATTTCTGAGGCGATGTAATGGCGGCTCGGCTCAGTTTTTATAATCCACACAGTTAGACAATAATAAAGTTCTTAAGGCGCACTTCACCTGGTAAATACCAGGCTGGTTCGGATCCTGTTCGTGACGCCAATTTGTTTCGACCAGAGCTGGGGTGCGTGGGGTACTCGGTCACCGGGGCTTCTGTGTGGGATGTCACGGGTGGTCGGTATCCCCGGTGCCGTGCCCTGGCGAACAATTATACCAGGTGTTGTTGGTAAACGGTGGGGGTGAAAGGGGGTTATTTACAGGGGAACGTGACGCCACCTGTAGGGTCCGGTAAGGTGGTACCAGCGCTGCCAGCCGGCCACTGAGGTGATGGAGGGGGCAGCAGTGTGTGGTACAGCTCCCCACAGGTGGAGCTTTACCTCAGGGCAGCTATGATGGTATATGAGACGGTGAGGGAGGACAGTGATGTTAATGGTGGTGCAGTTCTTACCCCTCTGCTGTAGATGTTGATGATGTTCAGTCCTCTGAGCTGCGGCAGGAAGAATAACAGAAACCAATTCTTGTTTAACTTTGCTTTACTCGGTACCGGCTGATGGCATAACAATACACGGTACAGTTTGGTTTAGGGTGCTGTTACCAACTCAGGATTTCTCTTAAGGAGTCTTTAGATGTTCCTTCTCTGTCTTTCAGGGTTTCTATTCTCTTTCTAGATCTTTCTGTCTTTCCCACCTTGGAAGAGCTCACCCGCCAGTCCTGCAGTCTGTGTCTAGTAGGCTTAAATTGACTATTACCGGTCCAAATGGGAACAGCAGGAACGCACAAGTTTCCCACCTGACACCGGGTTTCAGTCTTTCCTCACTAGTGTAGGACCGTCTTTTTGGGCATGAGGGGTGAGGTACCTTGTGGTGCTGTCAGCAACCCGGTCTGGTTGGGCCTGCAGCTCGTCGGCTTCGCAGTCAGGGCTGAACTCCTGGCTGCCTCGGTATCCGTGTCACCTGTGAACCCTCAACATGACCAGCTGGTTCCTACCAGTCTAGGTCCGTTGCCATCTGTCCTGGGCCCCCACATATAGTTGGGGTACCCTCCACTCAGCTCAGGCTGCCAGGCGTGACCACACTGTCTGCCTTCCCAACGCCGTCTGAGGTAAAATCTTAACTGTCACTCTAACTCTATCCTAAGCTCCGCCCACCACCTGTGGAACCTACCATAAAGTCAGTTTCCCCTACACTAAGTGGTGTGGTCCTAGGTGAGTGCTAAAAATAGACTCCATAAGCATTAAATCGTAACCTGGCAACTTACAAGTAAAAACACATTTTATATTCAAGTGTAATACCATTCTGTGGCGCATACCTGCAGGGGCGCCACAGATGGATGGATGGATAGATGGCTGGATGGATGGCTGGATGGATGGATGGCTGGATGGATGGCTGGATGGATGGATGGCTGGATGGATGGATGGATAGATAGATGGCTGGATGGATGGCTGGATGGATGGATGGCGGGATGGATGGCTGGATGGCTGGATGGATGGATGGATAGCTGGATGTATGTATGGATGGATAGATAGATGGATGGCTGGATGGATAGATGGATGGATGGCTGGATAGATAGATAGATAGATAGATAGATAGATAGATAGATAGATAGATAGATAGATGGATTGATGGATGGATGTAGTTATTTTGAGGTGTACTATGTGATCTTAGGCGGCCGTCACACGCTACGATCTCGCTAGCGATATTGTAAGCAATCACGTGCACGCGCGATCGCTTACAATATCGCTCACATCGCTGGTGAGATGTCACACAGACAGACTCACCAGCGATGTGGAGCCGCGATCTCGCTGGTAACTATGGTACACATCGGGTTACTAGGTGCCGCGCATCGCTTAGTAACCCGACGTGTACCATAGTTACCATCTCCCAGCATAGGCTCTGCCACTGGGAGATCGTTCATCGTCGTGTTATACACCACGATGAAGCTGTTTGTCAAATCGTTCATCGCAAGATCTGAGCTCCGGAGCTCAGATCTCGATCTTGCGATTTGAACACTTCTCGCTCGTCGTATCCTGCCGTCACACGCAGAGACATCGTTCACGCGATGTTTAATCAGGCGCGTTCAAGCGATATCTTTCAAGATATCGTAGCGTGTGACGGCCGCCTTATTAATTATTTGTGATTTATATACAGCTTGTTGAGGACATGTTGTAGATGGATGGATGGATGGATAAATGGATGAATGTGTGGATGGATAGATGAATAAATGGATGAATAGATGGATGGACAGATGAATGCAAAATAAAAGGGAGCAGCACTGCCAATGATAGGGTGCAAATCAACCAAGTTGTCTTCAAAACTCTTCATACATACAGAAAAATGAAATTGGCCGCAGCACTCCAGATCTGATGTAAAAATCAAGCCTTTAATCCCGTCATGGGTACATATGGCGACGGCTGAACAAATGCCGTGTGTGGCTCAAACGTCACCATATGTACCCAAGACCGGATTAAAGGCTTGATTTTTACATCAGATCTGGAATGCCGGATGGATGGCTGGATAGATAGATAGATGGATGGATAGATGGATAGATGGCTGGATGGATAGATGGATGGATGGATGGATGGATGCATGGATAGATGGATGGATGGATGGATGGATGGATAGATGGCTGGATGGATGGATGAATGGCTGGATGGATAGATGGATGGCTGGATGGATAGATGGATGGCTGGATGGATAGATGGATGGATGAATGGATAACTGGATGGATGGATGGATGCATGGTTGGATGGATGCATGGATGGAGGGAGAGCTGGATAGATGGATGGATGGATGGAGAGCTGGATGGATGGATGGATTCAGCGTAAAGCCCCAAAATTTCAAACTGCTCTTGAGTTTACTTAAGAGTATGATGGACTCGAAGGAGTTAAGTGCTGGAGTGCCACGCTTACCCATGAAACATGGTGGTTATGGCTATAGCTGTTAGAGCAGGACTTGTAGATAGTTAGCAGTTCAATGTTCCAGCTCATAAAGGAGATCCTAATATGGGACACTTATCTATGATGTCCATATGTCCTAACAGGGGCATGAGAAAGGGTTTAGTTTCTGATCCTACCCCTTTAACTAAAGAGTAAATAACCCTCCTCGTCCTCTTTCCACTCATTGTCGCTCGCTCTCAGATGAGAAATCCTTGAAATATTGGAGCACAACGCTCCTGTTTGCACAATTTCCCATCACGCACCCTGGGATCTGATACATACAGACATTATATACACTGGCGCATTATAAAACAGCAGGAACTGAAATGTGATGTCAAAAGGATAACAGCCATTGTAAATCTTCAATAGAATTGTAACCAAGGCAACGGAATGCAACAGATTGGGGGATACATTGTTGCCGACGCTGTCTGCTATCACTGGTACAACAGCTATAGGGAAAAGTGACCGTGATGGGGTCCTGATTATTAGATTTAGGGGATTGCTGGCTGTCAAAAATCTTCATCCCCCTTCAGACATTTTTTTTTCTATATTGCTTCAGCACCAGACTTATCATTGACTATAGGACAGTGCAAGCCTTATCATTGACTATAGGACAGTGCAAGCCTTATCAGTGATCATATGACAGTACCGGCCTTATCAGTGACTATATGACAGTACCGGCCTTATCAGTGACTATATGACAGTACCAGCCTTATCAGTGACTATAGGACAGTACCAGCCTTATCAGTGACTATAGGACAGTACCAGCCTTATCAGTGACTATAGGACAGTACCAGCCTTATCAGTGACTATATGACAGTGCCAGCCTTATCAGTGACTATAGGACAGTACCAACCTTATCAGTGACCATAGGACAGTATCGGCCTTATCAGTGATTATATGACAGTACCGACCATATAAGTGACTATAGCATAGTACCAGCCTTATCAGTGACTACAGGACAGTACCAGCCTTATCAGTGACTATAGTACAGTACCAGCCTTATTAGTGACTATAGGACAGTACCAGCCTTATCAGTGACTATAGTACAGTACCAGCCTTATCAGTGACTATAGGATAGTACCGGCCTTATCAGTGACTATAGGACAGTACCGGCCTTATCAGTGACTATAGGACAGTACCAGCCTTATCAGTGACTATAGCACAGTATCGGCTTTATCAGGGACTATAGGACAGTACCAGCCTTATCAGTGACTATAGGACAGTACCAGCCTTATCAGTGACTATAGGACAGTACCAGCCTTATTAGTGACTATAGGACAGTACCAGCCTTATCAGTGACTATAGTACAGTACCAGCCTTATCAGTGACTATAGGATAGTACCCGGCCTTATCAGTGACTATAGGACAGTACCGGCCTTATCAGTGACTATAGGACAGTACCAGCCTTATCAGTGACTATAGCACAGTATCGGCTTTATCAGGGACTATAGGACAGTACCAGCCTTATCAGTGACTATAGGACAGTACCAGCCTTATCAGTGACCATAGGACAGTACCGGCCTTATCAGTGACTATATGACAGTACCAGCCTTATCAGTGACTATAGGACAGTACCGGCCTTATCAGTGACTATAGCACAGTATCGGCTTTATCAGGGACTATAGGACAGTACCAGCCTTATCAGTGACCATAGGACAGTACCAGCCTTATCAGTGACTATAGGACAGTACCAGCCTTATCAGGGACTATAGGACAGTACCAGCCTTATCAGTGACCATAGGACAGTACCAGCCTTATCAGTGACTATAGGACAGTACCGGCCTTATCAGTGACTATAGCACAGTATCGGCTTTATCAGGGACTATAGGACAGTACCAGCCTTATCAGTGACCATAGGACAGTACCAGCCTTATCAGTGACTATAGGACAGTACCGGCCTTATCAGTGACTATAGGACAGTACCAGCCTTATCAGTGACTATAGGACAGTACCGGCCTTATCAGTGACTATAGGACAGTACCGGCCTTATCTGTGACCATAGGACAGTACCGGCCTTATCTGTGACCATAGGACAGTACCGGCCTTATCAGTGACTATAGGACAGTACCGGCCTTATCAGTGACTATAGGACAGTAACCGGCCTTATCAGTGACTATAGGACAGTACCAGCCTTATTAGTGACTATAGGACAGTACCGGCCTTATCAGTGACTATAGGACAGTACCGGCCTTATCAGTGACTATAGGACAGTACCCGGCTTTATCAGTGACTATAGGACAGTACCGGCCTTATCTGTGACCATAGGACAGTACCGGCCTTATCAGTGACTATAGGACAGTACCGGCCTTATCAGTGACTATAGCACAGTATCGGCTTTATCAGGGACTATAGGACAGTACCAGCCTTATCTGTGACTATAGGACAGTACCAGCTTTATCAGTGACCATAGGACAGTACCGGCCTTATCAGTGACTATAGGACAGTATCGGCTTTATCAGGGACTATAGGACAGTACCAGCCTTATCTGTGACTATAGGACAGTACCAGCTTTATCAGTGACCATAGGACAGTACCGGCCTTATCTGTGACTATAGGACAGTACCGGCGTTATCTGTGACCATAGGATAGTACCAGCCTTATCAGTGACCATATGACAGTACCGGCCTTATCAGTGACTACAGGACAGTACCAGCCTTATCAGTGACTATCAGACAGTACCTGCCTTATCAGTGACTATAGGACAGTACCCGGCCTTATCAGTGACTATAGGACAGTACCAGCCTTATCAGTGACCATAGGACAGTACCAGCCTTATCAGTGACTATAGGACAGTACCAGCCTTATCAGTGACTATAGGACAGTACCAGCCTTATCAGTGACCATAGGACAGTACCAGCCTTATCAGTGACTATCGGACAATAGCAGCCTTATCAGTGACTATCGGACAGTACCAGCCTTATCAGTGACTATAGCACAGTACCGGCCTTATCAGTGACTATCGGACAATAGCAGCCTTATCAGTGACTATAGCACAGTACTGGCCTAAAATCGCTAGCTGATCTACAGTCATCTCCACTGTGGCCCATTGTGGCGACATTTTGCTCCCAACCCAAAAAATTATTTAATGATATAAATGGCCATAAAATATCCCCTAAATGCAGCAACTCTATAGACCCACTATGATGATACCGCCATCCAATCCTCCTAGTAATGGAGACCTGTGCGGATCATCCTGACCTCATGTCACCACCATCATCCCCAGCCTTCCATTAATGGACGCCGTGCCTTTAAGTGCCTCCGCAGCAAATCATTTAAGTGCTGAATCTGTGACTTTTCTGTCATTAACATAACACGGCTCGATACGCCTGTAATCTATCAATTACTGTTTTGAGCCGATGCTGATACACATGGTTAAGGGGAAGGGAAAGAGGGGACTGCCAGGCTGCAACACAGTCAGCGCTGACCTTGATCGGAAACATAACCAACAATCAGCAGATACAGGCTATAAGTATAGGAACGTGCAATGAGTATGTACAATGTCTATAGACAGAGAGATGCCCTGCCCACACCAGGCTCTGTATGTACAATGTCTATAGACAGAGAGCTGACCCCACCCACACCAGGCTCTGTATGTATAATGTCTATAGACAGAGAGCTGACCCCACCCACACCAGGCTCTGTATGTACAATGTCTATAGACAGAGAGCTGCCCCCGCACACACCAGGCTCTGTATGTGCAATGTCTATAGACAGAGCGCTGCCCCCCCACCCACTCTGATGTACAATGTCATAGACTGTAGTGCCCTCACACCATCTGTATACAATAGTTACAGAGAGCTGCCCCCACCCACACCAGGCTCTGTATGTACAATGTCTAACAGAGCACTGCCCCCGCCCACACCAGGCTCTGTATCTGCAATGTCTATAGACAGAGACCGCCCCCGCCCACACCATACTCTGTATGTACAATGTCTATAGACAGATAACTGCCCCCGCCCACACCAGGCTCTGTATGTACAATGTCTATAGACAGAGAGCTGCCCCCGCCCACACCAGGCTCTGTATGTACAATGTCTATAGACAGAGAGCTGCCCCCACCCACACCAGGCTCTGTATGTACAATGTCTATAAACAGAGAGCTGGCCCCGCCCACACCAGGCTCTGTATGTACAATGTCTATAGACAGAGAGCTGCCCCCCCCCACACCAGGCTCTGTATGTACAAATGTCTAAAGACAGAGAGCTGCCCCCGCCCACACCAGGCTCTGTATGTACAATGTCTACAGAGAGCAGCTTATCACAGTGGGGGTGAGTTGGACTAGCTTTTGTAATTTAGGCAACATTAACAAATGCAGCAAGTGATATCTGCACACGTGGCCACCACTGTATATAGGTTAAAAAAAGCACAGCAGACGTACCATAGTCCTTATGTAGCTCATATCGAAGAGATCCTCACGGTGGTGCACGTCCGACAAATCCAGAGACGAGTAACAGCAGAAATCCAAAATAGAAGATGTCAACTGCACACTTCCGGATCAAAAATCTTCTTTATTTCAAAACAACATGAAAACTAATGCACAATGCCAGGAAAGCGTAGGGGAAGAGAGACAAAATTGTAGGGCACACAAGGACAACAGCTGTTTCACGCATGTGCATTTCAATAGGTCCAGCAGCAAATATGAAGCAAAACACATAGACAAAATATGCAACAAAAATAGGTAAAACTGAAGCAAAAAAAAACAGTCAAAATATGCAGCAAAAAAGAAGCAAAAATATAGAAAAAAAACCTGTGAAAATACACAAAAATGCTGAAAAAATGCAGCGAAAAACTGAAAATATGCAACAAAAAAGCAGGAAAAACACTCAAAATATGCAACAAAAAAACAGCAACAATACAGCAAAAAATAGTCAAAATATGCAGCAAAAAAGCAGTAAAACTCCATCAAAATATGCAATAAAAAGCAACAAAAATACAGCAAAAAATAGTGAAAAATATGCAATAAAAAAGCAAGAACAATACAGCAAAAACTAGTCAAGATATGCAACAAAAAAGCAGCAAAAACACAGCAAAAAACAGTCAAAATATGCAACCAAAAAGCAGCAATATTCCACCAAAATATGAAAAGAAGCAGCAGAAAGCACGGCTAAACCTACTTTTTGAAAGCAGCTTTCTTACTACCAGAGCAGGTTTTGGCTGCAGAAAAAATGCAATGTGTGAACTTAACCATAGAGGGGCTCCCATGGCTGTGAATACCTATTAGGTCTTGCTAGTTTCTCACTTCCAAGCACTAATGTAAATAAATAATAATAAGTAATTTAAAAAAATAAATAAAGTTTAAACATTCAAAATGATAAAATCATTTAATACTTGGACAGCCCCATTATAAAAGCAAAGATTCACTTTAAAGCAAGGGGTTTCCACCAATATAATAAAGGAACATGTGATCCATTATATTTTCGGTCTCTTTCCGTCCCGCAGAGACTCGTTATCTATCAGCCTCACACCTGACACTTATGTAATCAGATAACACATACAGTACATATAGGGCCGGGACATACCGCACAATCCCATAATTCATCACTATGGCCCCCGCTGTGTCTCTTTGTATTATTTCTGGCTTCCAATTACTGACATCACCATTCACCAGACGTCGGATCACACCGGAGCGAGCTTCCGTCCTCCCGTAATGCCGCCATATACATTAATGAACCAATAAATAATAACCTGATATTAATCTGATGGCGGCACGCTCGGGTGGAGATAAAGAACAGGACGGGATTTTCTTTCATTTTATCTCCATAAATATTTATATGTTTCTCTGCCGCTCCTGGATTCTGTTCTTTATTGCTGGCGGTAGACGGGCCCCCGGGTAATGAGATCTGTGGCTGTAGACGGGCCCCTGGTTAATGAGATCTGTGGCGGTAGACAGGCCCCTGGTAATGAGAACTGTGGTGGTAGATGGGCCCCCGGTAATGAGAACTGTGGCGGTAGACGGGCCCCCGGTAATGAGAACTGTGGCGGTAGACGGGCCCCGGTAATGAGATCTGTGGCGGTAGACGGGCCCCTGGTTAATGAGATCTGTGGCGGTAGACGGGCCCCCGGTAATGAGATCTGTGGCGGTAGACAGGCCCCCGGGTAATGAGATCTGTGGCGGTAGACGGGCCCCCGGTAATGAGATCTGTGGCGGTAGACGGGCCCCCGGTAATGAGATCTGTGGCGGTAGACAGGCCCCCGGGTAATGAGATCTGTGGCGGTAGACGGGCCCCCGGGTAATGAGATCTGTGGCGGTAGACGGACCCCCGGGTAATGAGATCTGTGGCGGGGGGAAGCCTCCATTGTGCCGACAAGTTGTTTCTGAACTTTTACCCATTTATGTGTTTTGTACTTTTCTCCTCTAGTAAGGAGAAATAAGGTTTTGATGTAGTGATACATTGTATCAACGAGCACCGAACACTCCACGGGACAACATAGATGGGCCCTACACAAACTCCGTCCCTCACTGGGCTCTGCAAAAGACTCCGTCCATCATTGGGCCCCACAAAAACTTCATCCCTCATTAGACCCTACAAAAAAACTCTGTTTCTTATTGAGCCCTACATAAAACACCATCCCTCATTGGGCCCTACACAAACTTCATCCCTCATTAGGGTCCTACAAAAAACTCCTTCCATCACCGGGCCCTACAAAACACTTCGACCCTCACTGGGCCCTACAAAAACATTAATCCTTCATTGGGCCCTACAAGAAACTCCATCCATCATTGTGCCGTTCAAAAAAACTCCATCCATCATTAGGCCCTACAAAAAAAACCATCTGTCTTTGGGTCTATAAAAAAACTCCGTCCCTCATTGGGCCCTATAAAAAATCTCATACCTCAAAGGGCCCTACAAAATAACCCGTCCTTCATTGGACCCTACAAAAAAACCCGTCCCTCATTAAGCCCTACAAAAAACTCCTTCCATCAATGGGCCCTACAAAAACTTTGGCCCTCATTGAGCCGTACAAAAAAGTCTGGCCCTCATTGGGCCCTACAGAAACTCTGGCCCTCATTGGGCCCTACAAATACCTTAATCCTTCATTGGGTCCTACAAGAAACTCAGTTCCTTATTGGTCCCTACAAAAATCTCCATCCCTCATTGGGCCCTACAAAAACCTTAATCCTTCATTGGTCCTACAAGAAACTCAGATCCTTATTGGTCCCTACAAAAATCTCCATCCTCATTGGGCCATACTAAATACTCCATCCCTCATATTTTGACATTTCCGGTCACATGATTATTCCCTGACTAGATTTCTTTATTTCTTTGCAGGATGAGAAAAACCAAATGATGACGACCAACGTGTGGCTGAAGCAGGTGAACATTTTTGAGGGAAAAAAAGTAAAAAATTGGATAATATATTAACTTAAGTAAAAAATACACTTTTCAGTTTCAGTAGTTTCTCATTTCTACCTTTGCGATAGAGAAGAGAGTACCGTACGTTGGTAGCTGGAAACCATCTGCAAGCTGATGATCACAGAACTGCTATGGGTTTTATTATGTGTCTTTTTTAGTTTTTTTTTAATAGGGTGATGGTGAAAGGGGTCACACCTGGCTCTAGTCCTAATCATACACCTAATCCTAGTCCTTACCTTAACCATAGTAATAGACCTAACCCTAGTCATATAGCCCTATTCCTAATTATAGACCTAACCATAGTAAGAATCCTAACTTTAGACCTAGCCCTAAACCTTGTCCTAATTATGGCTCTAACCCTATCCCTAAAACTAGAACTATCTCTATCCATAGTCATAGACCTTAACCCAGGCCTCACACTACACCCAGTCCTAACCCAAAACCTAGTCCTCACCTTAACCTGGCCCCTAACCATAGTAGTAGACTTAACCCTAGTTATAGCCCAATCCCTAGTCCTACTCATAGACCTAATCTTAGTCCTTACCTTAACCTGAGCCCCAACTATAGTAATAGACCTAACCCTAGTCTTAGCCTAGTCCTGATCATACACATAACCATAGTAATAATCCTAATACTATAATCCTAATAATTATAGACCTAACCATAGTAAGAATCCTAACTTTAGACCTAGCCCTAAACCTTGTTCTAATTATGGCTCTAACCCTATCCCTAAAACTAGAACTATCTCTATCCATACTCATAACCCTAACCCCAGGTCTCACACTACACCCAATCTTAGCCCAAACCCCGGTCCCCACCTTAACCTGAGCCCTAACTATAGTAAAAGACCTAACCCTAGTCTTAAACTAGTCCTAATCATAGTCCTAACCATCATAATAATTCTAACTTTAGTCCTATCTCTAAACTTTGTCCTAATAATGGATCTAGGCCAAACTCTAAAACTAGGACTATCCCTAATCATGGTCATAACCCTAACCCCAGACCTTACATTACACCCAGTCCTAGCCCAAACTCTAGTCCTCACCTTAACCTGACCCCTGCCCATAGTAATAAACATAACCCTAGTTCTAGCCCAATCTCTGGTCCTTACCATAGGCCTAATCTTAGTCTTTACCTTAATCTGAACCCCAACCATACTGTAGTAATAGATCTAACCCTAGTCTTAGCCCTAGTCGTCATCACACACATAACCATAATAATAACAATAATCCTAATTTTAGTGGTAGCCCTAAATCATGTCCTAATCATTGATCTAACCGTATTGCCATAGTCCTAACCCTAACCTCAAACCTCACACTACACCCAGTCCTAGCCCAAACCCTAGTCCTCACCTTAACCTGACACCTAACTATAGTAAAACATCTAACACTAGACTTAGGTTAGTCCTAATCATAGTCCTAACCATCATAATAATTCTAACTTTAATCTTTGCCCTAAACCTTGTCCTAATCATAGATCTAATCCTATGGCTAAAACTTGGACTATCCCTAAGCATAGTCATTACCCTATCCCCAGACATTACACTACACCCAGTCCTAGCCCAAACCCCAGTCCCCACCATTTAACAATAGTAATAGACGTAGCCCTAGTTCTAGCCCTGTCCATAGTCCTAGTCATAGACATATCCCTAGTCCTCACCTTAACCTGAGGCCTAACTATAGAGACCTAACCCTAGTCATAGCCCTAGTCCTGATCATAGAGCTAAATAATAGTTCCCACCTTAACCTGAGCCTGAACCATAGTATTAATCCTAACTTTAATCCTAGCCCTAAACCTTATTCTAATCAAACCTTACCCTAACCTGAGTAATAATGGAGTTAGGTCTATACCCATAGTAATAGACCTATACTGAGTCCTAGTCCTAATCATAGACTTAATCCTAGTCCCCAACTTAACCTGACTTCAACCATAGTAACCTTAGTCCTAGCTCTAAACCTTGTCCTAATCATGGACCTAACTCTAGTCCTCACCTTAACATGAGCCTAAATCATATAGACCTAACAATAACCCCAACTGACCTCCTATTCACTTCAATAATAGCTGAGCTGCAGTACCTGAGTATGACCACTACTCCATGTGTGGCACTGTGCTGACTCTTTAGTTAAAGCTGTAATCAGGTGATGGATCAGATATTGACCAGCACCGGTCTAATACTGACATCAATATATAATTCCTGGACCAAACCCAGTAATGTGAAGGCTTACATACATGTGATTGTTAGTGTGATCGCCTGTTCCCCTCCCCTACACAATTTCCATTATAAACGATAGATTTTAAAGGATTGTCCAAGGATTATTGGCTTCTACTGTGTTAGATAAGAGCATAAAAGCCATCAATGACAAACAAGCGCAGAATGGATCACTGACTGATCGATGGGTAATGATGATTGTTAATGATTTGTGTAAACAATCGATCGTAAGATCGTTCTAACTTTTCCTTACATCTTTTCGATATTCAGGGGAGGTGACTTATGTTTCTGTGATCTTTTATAGGAGTGGAACGACTACAAACTGCGGTGGAACCCGGCGGACTACGATAATGTCACCTCCATACGAGTCCCATCAGAGATGATCTGGATCCCGGATATTGTGCTGTACAACAAGTAAGTTTAGGGGTAAAATTAGAAATTAGAAGCCTCCTGGCCATTAATTATATGTAACAAAGCCCTTATCGTATTATGTACCTGCAATGGCCGTAAGGACCTAGGGTACTTGGTAGCCAGCAGTCTTTAGAGGGAGGTCACGGTGGCGACGGCCCAGGTCCGTGGCCCTGGCCAAGCAGATGAAGGGGGATATTTACAGGGGATTATAATGTCTTTACGTCAGGCCACCTGCCTGGTCAGAGGTGACCTGGGCTGCTGATATAAGCCCTCAGGGGGATAGGTGTTATGGCAGCCAGGATGGTAACTCTCCTCACAGGCGGGGCGGGTTCCTGGGGTTTGCTGTCAGAGTCTTTGGGAATGATGGTGGTGGTAGTTTTAGTGTGGGCAGCAAAAAGGAGGGTGCGAGAAATAAGCAGGAGAACATAAAGGGTGCAGTTCTTTTACCTTTACTCACAGTTCTCAGTAGTTCCAGCCTGGCCGGGGCACCGTGTCTTCTGGGTCAGCAGTTCAGTCAACTCCCAGGCAGTGCAGGGTCACTCCACCGAGACCACTTATGTATGTCTTTCCATGTTGCCCTCCTTTCTCTGTGCTATTCTTCTTCTTTTCTCCCTATGCGCCTTCGTGCTACAGTGTCCCAGGCTGATGGCTGCCGGCCTTGTCAAGCGACGGTCAGCACGTCCTCTGGCTCTAGGCCCAGCCACTGTCCTGTGGATTGTCCACGGTAGTTGGCCACTGAACATAAAGTTCAGTGGACCACGGTTTCCTGGCTCAAACTTGCAGTGTTGTTACCCAATTAGTGCCAGTCCCCTCTTGCAACCAGTTCCTCCACCACAACGCAGGGTCAGTGTGAATTTGGGGTTCACGCTGGTCTGGGTTCGATGGACGACGTACCCACCGGTCCCCACTCCTCCCCTAAGGTCACAGTTCTCCTAGAACGCCATCTCTCTTTTGGTGCTCCTTCTCACTCTGACCCACTGACTTTCTGTCCCCACCCACTAAGCCTGTTCCCTCCTCCAGCGATGGGGTCTGCTCAGATAGAGTGTTCTCCGCCCTTCATCTCCTGGCCTGGAGTTAGGATGGGTGTTGTGTGCAAGGTGCGTGGGTCTCGGTATTGTGTTCCCATCCTACCTGGGAGTGGGATAGATTAGGTGCAGTACTCTGTGCTGACCAGACCGCAGGGGCGTCACATACCATATATAATAGTGGTGCTGCCCATGTGGAAGCTGACCCTCTATAGCAGTGTCCCCAAGTAAGGACCTCGGCATGCAGAGTTGTAAATTGTCCCTGTTGCAATATTGAAAACTAATGGTGCTCAGTATGAGGCCTTAATATTCCACAGATTCTCAAAAATCTCATGAGAAATATGAAACGAGGATCCAAAGTTACATATATAGATACAATACATTTTATAAATGTTGCCACCCTTTTAACAATATACTATTCCTAATGCTGGTGAAAATTTTGGTCACACATGATATTCAGACCTTGGCTGACTTAGGAGACTTAATGTGCTCTTCAGGGGTGGAGCTACAGTTTAGTTCATTGAATAGAGTGTTGCTTCTGGAGAATCTTTTCAATACTAAGTGTAATATGTTGTAGGATTCACTCGGGAATCTATTAGCAGTGGGAGCAAAGTCACACTGAGACCAAGTCTGTATTCAACACACATGGCAGATAACAAACATGATGTGCAGCAAAGTGAGCAAATTCATCAAAACACGCAACAAACTGATTAGACTCTAGAAATAGTTCTTGCATGATGAAATCAACAAAGGAAGTCTCTAGAAAAGGTTCACACCAGGAGATGACGATAGAATTACAGTTTATGAGCACAGTACACCCAAGAAGGCCTGGGAATGGAAAGTCTCAGAAAAACACATCCCAAACCCTTGCAGTACAGAGCAGCTTTAAGGAAGTCCTGAATTGTCCAGAGCACTGCTTCTGTACAATAGACAAATCTTGGTAGCTACAAATTGCTAGCATAGCACAATGGGCTTTCAAGTCACAGGGCTGGACAGGCAGGGGCAGAATCTGGAACACACAGCACAGGCAGCTTGTAGCATGTGAGACACACAAAGCAGCCATGGTTGCTGGAGTTCAACTGCAGATGCTGGAAGAGCCTGAGTGGATTATCTGGAGGAGGAGTAAACTAGAGAAGCAGCAGGAAGCCAGGAATTCAAACTGTATACTCAAGCAGGGCTAAAAGGTAGACTAGTGTTTATAAAGGCAGGGAAGGAGAATCATATGAACAGGAGCGAAGCAATGAACGCCATCTTTTAAAAAGGGTAGGATGCACAAAAGGATAATAGAAGATCCAGAGTCCTGACACTGAGATATAAATTGATGTAATCCTGTGAGATTTGTTGGACTATATTTTTTTTAATAATACACTTGGCCATTTTTGTAAAAAGTCGGGGTATTCATGGAATTTTAGATTTACATTTTAATAGCACCTCATGCTCTTACAAGAAAACTTTTTGATCCTCTCACTCAGTTGTCCAACTTTATTTAGCCATTTTCAGTATCTGCTGCAGGAAAAATTTGTCCCAGGGGATTCTGAAGTCAGAAACAAAAAAGAGGGAAAAATCCAGCTCTACTCAGACTTCAGAGGAAATAGGGATCCTAGTATGGGAATAACTCCAGGAGTCATCGGAAATGAGGCGCCCACTTGTACAAGTCGTTAGAAAAAAATTATCAATTTTATGAGAGGAAGGAGGGCAATGAAATATGACAGCAATTTGATGTTATACACATTTCAACCGGTCCAACCTCCGGTTGAAGCTCTTATAACGCGAAACAGTCATCGAGTTTTCATCGCCTTGCTTTTTCCCATAGGTTTTAACCCTTTTATTCTAATTGATTTCTACTTTCTACGGATGATGTGTGCCACTTAAACCTACTTCTGGCTCCTGGTTTCTGCAGTCAGATCCACATTGACCCATGGCCTGGACCAGACAGCTGGGATCTATGAGATTGAGCAACTAATCAAACCAAAAAGCATTTTGGGTTATCATTGGCATCACCACTTTCTCAATAGGCCTACGACTAGTGATGAGCGAGCACTACCATGCTCAGGTGCTCGAAATAAGCAGGTCAGATGCTTGGATAGGGCAACTTGGGTATGAATATAATAAAGGGAATGGGAAACGCAAGAATTTTTCCAGAAGTTCTCAAGTTCCCTACTGACTTGCTTCCATTATACTCGACTTTCCAAGCATCCGACCTGCTCAATTTGAGTATCGAGCATGGTAGAGCTTGCTCATCGCTACCTTGACGTGTTGTCTTGAGGACTCTTATATGATGGCAGTTCCCCGTTTTTCTCAAATAGTACATGTAACAGGGCCCTTCTCCGGTATCCCACAATCAACAGAGGGTGAGAACCTTTATTGCTTGAAAAACAGAAAAATCCATAAAATAATCCAGCAGTATATCCAGTTAAAAACAGGATTCCTCCAGTCTCTTTGGGGAGTTGACCTCAGCTTCAGCTTCCCACACAAAGAATCAAATCGTACTACACTGTCTCCCCCCAACTACCTTCCTATATCCAAACCAGTGGCCTGCAGACAGGTTGGTGCCTTGGCTACGTATGCACTCCAGGGGGTGATTACAAATATTTGCAGGCAGAGGGGTTTTGAATGACCAAGTCAGGATAGTGTATGTCAATTGTCAGACTCTCTGGGATGTAATGACTAAACGGGACTGGGAGGTGGAATACACATTATAGCAACAAGAAAACACTTCTAAAATCCATAAAATATGAATAAAGGCGAATACTACCAACCCACCGTATCACACCATCACAGTCCAGCCCTCTCCACTCCTACAAGATCAGTATTTATTCTTTAGGCCCATTAATTACCAAGCCCAGAGACTTTACTGCAAGTTTTATATTCTTTTGGTTTGCAGAGTAATGAATTGCCTTCATCTATCAAATGTCACATTAATTTAGTGGTTTAATGAGTTTGGATCACAGGGAGCAGCCGTGAAGCCTGTCAATTCCATTCAGCGACGGTGTTTTGCATAACAAAGCAATTATACAGCCCGGCCGGCTCGCCATACACCTGGCTGATGTAACAATCCATCATGGCATATTTGTGCTGTTGTGAGGGTGCGGATTGCCGGGGTATCACAGACTGCAGCTTGGCAGACGCCTACTACCTGGCATTGTGTCATCCGGAGGGATGCACGGCCTTATTGTCTGATTCCCTACCCACTCCATTATTATTCCACAGTCCCTTTCTCTACATGAACCAATAAGTTCTGCTTTTATTTGGGGATTTAAAGTTATTCAGATTCGCAAGTACGCAATAATGCACCTAAGAGGGGGCACATACTTTTTTTTTTAATATTGCGCATGCAAATGTAATTTAGGCTCCTGAATCTCTATACAAATACTGTATTAGTATCCGACAACCATTAAAGGCCATTTATAATACTGGTGCCTGTCACCTCTCCTAAAGCACCATGGCCCATCTATGAGCAAATATAGCCCTGGTCTCTGCCTAAAAGGTAAAATACCGTAGCTGCAGAGCTGGACCTCCTTAGTAGAAATCCACACAGAAATATAGCCAGCAGAAAAGGCTGGTGAATGGAGAGTATAAATAGCCCCACCTCGATGTGATAGGACAGAGACAAAATAAACTAGTGACTAACAACAAACCAGAAGAGGAAGTGAAAAGAACCATCAGTATGTCGACAGAGACCAACCAGCTGTGGCTTAGCAGGGAAGGAAACCGACCATGGAGAAAGATTCTGCAACCTCCTATATTCTTCTGTATGCATGTATCAACTCACACGCAGGTACAGGGAGGAATAAAGCCTAAACCACTGAAGCAGCACCCACACCCTACTGGTTCTTGTACAGACTAGAATGTTCCTACCTGCACAACTAATATCCACAGCTCAGACCTGGTTCCTAAAAGGCCATCGAGCTGTTTCTCATTCCTCCCGAGGAACCAGATATGAGGCCACTATGCACAACTAACCACGATAAAGAAAGAGGGTAGTGGTAGACAAAATGGTGATCACCATAAAGCAAGAGCACAAGTGGACAATGGAGAAATAATAAACACAAGCAAGGAAAAACCTCCTACAAACAAAAAACAGTGGATAGGTGTAAGGAAGACAAATGAGTAACATACAGAGCAAATAAAACACTGGTTTCTGCCTAGAAGGCAAAATCCCTTAGCTGTAGGGCTGGAAATCCTTAGCAGACATATACATAGAAATATAGCCAGCAGAGAAGGCTGGTGAAAGAAAAGTATAAATAGCTACACCTGGGATGTGATAGGTCAGAGACAAAATGAACAAGTAATAACACCTGACTAATCAGAAAACAAAAGGAAGAAGCAAAGATAAAAGAACCATCAGAATTTTGACAGAGACTAATCAGGCTGTGGCTCAGCAGGGTAGGAAACCCAGAACGGAGGAAGAGGCCACAGGATATATCTGGAATAGAAATAAGAGACATAACTGATAGACAGGTTAGCAAAAACGTATTATTATTCCTAGACAACTCTTTCAAGTGAACGCTCTTAGTGAAAGTGGTATTCTGTGTGTGTATATGTTTAGAACAGGCCCTGCTCCGCCCCTGAGGATCTGGTATAGGAGTACCATAGAGAAGTGCGGGCATTTGTCTAGAAAAATATGTTTTGGCTATTATTCTACTTCTGGAAAATAACAAAAATGTATTTATTAATCCTAGACAACTTTATCAACTCAACTCTTTTGGTGAAAGTGGTATTCTGTGTGTGGATGTTTAGAGAAGTTCCTCAGGGGCGGGGCATGCACCACCCCGGAGGATCTGATATAGACGTTTTGATATTGGCCCAGAAAAATAAGTTTTGGTTATTATTTTGGATCATACTGCATTGGCTGAGTGGACCCCAATTCATTTATTTTATCATGGGCATTCTAGGTGAATTTTTCATACTATTATTGACGCAGCACCATTTTTGGAATTTTGTCAATTTGTTGCATTTTTATTACTTTTTCCATTTCTTTTTTTAGTATTGTTCCCCATCTTAAGGCATCTTGTCCTACTTATACAATCTGTACCTTCAGCATTTCTCCACCGTGGGTATTAACGAGGAGCGCTATAACATCGTCTCCCGGTGGCTGCGGTAATAGAAAATGACCCGAGCTACTTGGAAATTGATTTTTGTTTCTATGTTATTTCAATCTAAGACAAATCTTTGTCTCTCAACGCAAATTGGTTAATTTTCGGAAAACCTCGTTTTATTCCTTCCGACTCAACTGTGATTTATAAATCGTCGGATCCCGTGCTGCTTAAAATAAGTGGCCAAGAATAGGCTATGAATAAGGAATGATGTCCTCAGATGTGGAAGAACAAAGAAAGGAGCAATCAATTATTATACAACAAAAGGAAAACTAGACAAAAGCTATTCTGCTTCTAATGAACTGGGCAGTATTATAGTAGTTATATTCTTGTACATAGGGGCAGTATTATAGTAGTTATATTTCTTGTACATAGGGCAGTATTATAGTAGTTATATTCTTTAATAGAGGGAGTATTATAGTAGTATATATTCTTGTACATAGGGGCAGTATTTAATAGTTTATATTCTTGTAATAGGAGCAGTATTATAGTAGTTATATTCTTGTAATAGGGCAGTATTATAGTAGTTATATTCTTGTAATAGGAGCAGTATTATAGTAGTTATATTCTGTAATAGGGGAGTATTATGTAGATATATTCTTGTACATAGGGGCAGTATTATAATAGTTATATTTCTTGTAATAGGGCAGTATTATAGTAGTTATATTCTTGTATAGGGCAGTATTATAGTAGTTATATTCTTGTATATAGGGGCAGTATTATAGTAGTTATATTCTTGTATATAGGAGCAGTATTATAGTAGTTATATTCTTGTAATAGGGGCAGTATTATAGTAGTATATTCTTGTAATAGGAGCAGTATTATAGTAGTTATATTCTTGTAATAGGGGCAGTATTATAGTAGTTATATTCTTGTATATTAGGGCAGTATTTATAGGAGTATTTGTATATTGATATTATAGTATTATGCTGTATATAGAGCTATTATAGAGTTAATTTATATAGCATTGTATATAGGTATATTATTAGTATAGGATATTATTTGTAAATGCAGTATTATAGTAGTTATTTTAGATATAAGCTTTATATAGTTATATTTTGTAATAGGGCATTGTATAGAGTAGTTATATTTCTTGTATATAGGGCAGTATTTATAGTAGTTATATTCTTGTACATAGGGGAGTATTATAGTAGTTTTTCTTGTATATAGGAGTATTATAGTAGTTATATTCTTGTATAGGAGCAGTATTATAGTAGTTATATTTCTTGTATATAGGCAGTATTATATAGTTATATTCTTGTATATAGGGGCATATTATGTTATATTCTTGTATAAGGGGCAGTATTATATAGTTATATTCTTTATAGCAGTATTATAGTAGTTTATTCTTGTATGTAGGGCAGTATTATAGTTATATTTCTTGTAATAGGGCAGTATTATAGTAGTTATATTCTTGTACATAGGAGCAGTATTATAGTATTATATTTTTGCTAGATAGTATTTAGTAGTTATATTCTTGTATAGATGCTGTATTATAGAGTATTATTATAAGTAAGTTATATTAGTATTCATTGTATATGGGGGATATTAATAGGAATATTTATAGGCAGTATTATTAATAGGCATATTATAATTAGATTTTGTCATATATAGTAGTTTATTATTTTGTACATGGTCATATAGTAGTAGTATTATTCTTGTAATATAGCGTATATAGTAGTTATATTGTATAGGGGCATTTATATAGAGTATATTTTAATAGAGCATATTATGTAGTTGTATATTCTTGTACATAGGCAGTATTTAGTAGTTATTTTATTTTATATAGAGGCAGTATTATAGTAGTTATATATTCTTTATATAGGAGCAGTATTATAGTAGTTAATTCTTGTAATAGGGGCAGTATTATAGTAGTTATATTCTTGTATAGGGCAGTATTATAGTAGTTATATTCTTGTATAGGGGCAGTATTATAGTGTTATATTCTTGTATATAGGAGCAGTATTATAGAAGTTATATACTTGTATATAAGTGCATATTTTGTATATATCTTGTACATAGAGCAGTATTACTAGTATTAATATTCTTGTATATTAGGACCAGTATATTAGAGTTATATTCTTGTATATAGGGGAAGTATTATAGTAGTTATATTCTTGTACATAGGGGTGTATTATAGTATTATATTCTTGTATATAGGGCAGTATATAGTAGTTATATTTGTAGTATATGACCAGTATTATAGTAGTAATCTTGTACATAGGGCATATTAAGTAGTTATATTCTTGTACATAGGGGTAGTATTATAGTAGTTATATTCTTGTATATAGGGGAAGTATTATAGTAGTTATATTCTTGTACATAGGGGCAGATTATAGTAGTTATATTTGTATATTGGCGTTTATAGAGTATATTCTGTCATAGGGCAGTATTTATATAGTTTATATTCTTGTACATAGGGCAGTAATATAGTAGTTATATGCTTGTATATAGGAGCAGTATTATAGTAGTTACATTCTTGTGCATAGGAGACAGTATTATAGTAGTATATTCTTATGTTATACATGACAGCAGTATTATAGTAGTTATATTTTTGTATATAGGAGCAGTATTATAGTAGTTATATTCTTGTATATAGGAGCAGTATTATAGTATGTAATTCTTGTACATAGAGCATATTATAGTAGTTATATTTCTTATATATAGGGCAGTATTATAGTGATTATATTCATTGTACATAGTGGATAGTATTATAGTAGTATATATTCTTGTACATAGGGGCAGTATATAGTAGTTATATGCTTGTATATAGGAGCAGTATTATAGTAGTTACATTCTTGTGCATAGGAGCAGTATATATAGTATTATATTCTTGTACATAGGAGCAGTATTATAGTAGTTATATTCTTGTATATAGGAGCAGTATTATAGTAGTTATATTCTTGTATATAGGAGCATATTTATAGTAGTTATATTACTTGTACATAGGAGCAGTATTATAGTAGTTTATATTCTTGTATATAGGGCAGTATTATAGTAGTTATATTCTTGTACATAGGGATAGTATTATAGTAGTTATATTCATTGTATTAAGTAGGCAGTATTATAGTAGTTATATTCTTGTATATAGGGGCAGTATTATAGTAGTTATTTCTTGTACATAAGGGACAGTATATATAGTAGTTATTTTCTTGTATATAGGGGCAGTGTTATAGTAATTATATTCTTGTATATAGGGGAAGTATTATAGTAGTTATATTCTTGTATATAGGGGCAGTATTATAGTAGTTATATTCTTTGTATATAGGGGCAGTATTATAGTAATTATATTCTTGTATATAGGGTCATAATTTAGTAGTTTATTCTTGTATATAGGGGCAGTATTATAGTAGTTATATTCTTTGTACATAGGGGGGCAGTATTATAGTATGTTATATTCTTGTACATAGAGGCAGTATTATAGTAGTTATATTCTTGTATATAGGGGCAGTATTATAGTAGTTATATTCTTGTACATAGAGGACAGTATTAATATAGTATATTATTCTTGTACATAGGGGCAGTATTATAGTAGTTATATTCTTGTATATGAGGGCAGTATTATAGTAGTTATATTCTTGTACATAGGGGCAGTATTATAGTAGTTATATTCTTGCAAACCCAAACTATTTACTAATCGCTATTTCTTATTTTTTCCCTCAGTGCAGACGGGGAGTTTGCCATCACCCACATGACTAAGGCTCACCTCTATTACACTGGGAAGGTGCAGTGGGTTCCTCCCGCCATCTACAAAAGCTCTTGCAGCATCGATGTGACCTTCTTCCCTTTCGACCAGCAGAACTGCAAGATGAAGTTTGGTTCTTGGACCTACGACAAAGCCAATATCGACCTGGAGAGCATGGAGCGAAATGTGGACCTGAAAGACTACTGGGAAGCGGTGAATGGGCCATCGTCAATGCTGTTGGGACGTACAACTCTAAAAAGTATGATTGCTGCACGAGATCTACCCCGATATCACCTATTACTTCATCATACGGAGGTTGCCCTTGTTCTACACCATTAATTTGATCATCCCGTGTCTTCTGATCTCCTGCCTTACCGTCTTGGTCTTCTATCTTCCATCGGATTGCGGGGAGAAGATCACTTTGTGTATCTCGGTACTTTTATCCCTCACCGTCTTCCTCCTGCTTATTACGGAGATTATTCCTTCCACCTCATTGGTGATCCCATTGATCGGGGAGTATCTGCTCTTCACCATGATCTTCGTCACTCTCTCCATAGTCATCACGGTGTTTGTGTTGAATGTCCACCACCGGTCGCCTAGTACTCACAAGATGCCTCTCTGGGTGCGTTCGGTCTTTCTGGATCACATACCCAGGTGGCTGTTTATGAAGAGGCCACCAGCTCCCGTAGAGGAGATTTTCAGTCAGTACGACCCTCCGGAGCTTAAACTCAGCACGTCCAAATATTGGATGGAGACCGATGTGGACGAGAAGTGGGGGGAGCCGGAGGCGGAGATGCCTCCTTGCCATGTGCACCATCATATCTCCAGCCACAACCACAGCCTTCAGTACCGATATGACTATAACCACCCAGTGCCTGGGGGGCAGTGCCAGACCCCTCGTCAGAGCAAAGTGGAGAATGTGGAACCTAATTTCTTGCTCTCTCCGAGTATTTTAAAAGCTTTGGAAGGAGTACACTACATAGCAGACCACCTGCGGGCTGAGGACGCAGACTTTTCTGTAAGTAGGACTTCTTAGATTTGGTAGACTCATGATAGTAATGTTTGTATACAAAGACAGGTTCTAGATGTTAGGTTCTTAAGATGTAGTTGTTTTGATAATATCAGGCAGAAATAGTCCTTGGATGAGGTCACTAGATCCAGCAGGTGAGGGACACAACAATCCCACGCAGAAGCTTCTATCAATCCACACACAGGCACCAGGACCTTGCCTCAGCCTCAGATCCTAGTCCTTCGGAAGCCACAGCACCAACTAACTGTAAAAGCATGTGTCTATTGCTCTCTTTCCTTGGATCAGCCCCTGGATGGGGGACAGGCTCACATCCCCTTTAAACATTTGGCTACATGGAGGAGTTTCTAGAAGCTTCAGGCCCTAACATGTCTACAGGTGGGGGAGAGACTCACTGTGACAATCGGTACTCGAAATGAACAGGTTGAATGCTCAGATGGGCTCAACTCGTATATCGAATATGGTGGAAGTCAATGGGAAATTCGACTCTTCCAGAAAAATGCTTGAGTTCCCCATTGGCTTCCATTATACTCGGTACTCGAAACCAGCAGGTTGGTTGCTTGAATGGGCACAACTTGAGTAGTCATTGGGAAACTCTAGCATTTTTCCGGAAAAGTTGAGTTTCCCATTGACTTCCACTACACTTGGTACACGCGTTGAACCTATCCGAGTATCTGACCTGCTCGTGAAGTCAAATCTACATTGCTGTAGCCAATCTCTTGGCTCGGCAACTTGTGCTGTCTACATTACGGGAGCTGCTGAGGTCAGTGATTGTCTGCAGCACTGTAGACGTGATGCCACCATTGCAGACCACTTGATTGGCAGAGATGCATCTTGGACAGCAGAGTATCATGTATGATAGCATCAGATACACAACCCAAGAGACAAATGGTAGAATAGTTTTCAGACTGACACAAATTTGGGTTTTCATCTTTTTGCATCTTCAATGTTTCGGATGTTTCTCCAGTTACTGAAGAACAATTCTAAACATTCTGTAAGTCTTTACTGACAAATACCCAAAGTTTCTTCATAGACTGAATATGTCCAGCATTGACCTGGATTTCTCCAGACTTTTGCCCTTCGCTCCGGTGGTTAGATATCAGCGTTTGGGCAGATCCTGACCGATGACCTGCTCTTGTCTCATCAGTGATTGGAGATTATCACAATTTCTTAGGTTTTCTTTGTTACTTTTTGAAGGTTAACTTTAGGTTCTCGATAGGACTGAGATCTGGGGAGTTTCCAGGCCGTTTTGTTCACCGAGCCACTTAGGTTGTATCATGGTCACCATCAGGGTAGACAAAGCATCATCACCACATTGTCCTGAATGATGGGAGAAGTTGGAGGAGGTTTAGATCCTATTCTCTATTCATGGATGTGTTCTTGGGTATAATTGTGAGTGACCTCCTCCATGGATGAGAGGCCCCCACACTTTAATGGTCTCAGGAGCCGACACAGGTTTCATAGTAGCACTAACCCTTTCTTCACTTTCAGAGTACTAGGTTTACTAATCAGAGGGTCTATGGGGCATCTACAATATCTCTAGACAGGGTCTACTTAATAATAAAATGAGCACACACCAGGTCGGTCTCTCCAGGACCACTGTGCTGCACTTCCGACCCTGGTCCGTGATGTCTCAGACAGTACCACAATTTGCCTAACCGACTCTGTCATCTAACCAAACTAAGGTATGTAGTGTAAGTCATGGGTGTTTCCAACAGCCCTTCGGAGGTGCAGCACAATAGTTAATAGTTAATAGTTTCCTTACCCAAAGGTTCCAGGACAGAACCTGTCTCTGAGCTGATGTCAAGTGGTTGTGGTGCCTTCAGTTGCTGCGCAGCTAAGATGGCTGACCTTTAGTAGTTTGGCACCAAACTAAAGCACTACGTGCACATGTCCCGCCATTTTGCTGAGCCTGAGCTCAGGACTTACGGTTGAAAGATCTCTCAGTTTTTCCACTCAATCTGATCCTGGGATAATGGGCTGGAGAGGGTTTTGGGTAGGTCCAAATTGAGTAGCTGAATATTTGGTGGCCAACAATCTTGCGATCAGTTAAAGGGAACCCGTCACATCTTTTGGGGATTCAAACCCTGCCCACCACCTTAAACATTATGTAATTGGGGTTCCTGAAACCCCTTTACAACCCCAGACGTCCCCTTCATACCTCAGTAAATGAGTTTTATTCTGTCCCGCACTGTATACAAATTACTCGGTAGGGTCATATGGGGGACTGCACATTGCAGCCAGAGCCGACCCTGCTGCATGGAAAAGCCGCCCCACTCCACCCCAACACCGCCCCACTGCATAAAGGCACCCATCCTGTGTAAGCAAATGAATGACAGCGACATCATCCACATGTCTCGCGCCTGCACAGTAGCGCCTCATTGTGCCCTATTGAAGAGCCGCACAATGCCTGAAGTCTTACGAGACTCCACTGTGCAGGTGCGAGACTTCGGGCATTGTGCCGCTCTTCAATAGGGCACAGCGAGGCGCCGCTGTGGAGGCGCGAGACGTGTGAATGATGTCGCTGTCATTCAGTTACATACAAAGGAGGGGCGGGTGTTTTATACAGTGGGGCGGTGTTGGCATGGGGCGGGGTGGGTTCTCCATGGAACAGGACAGGTTGGACTGCAATGTGCCGCACCCCATATTACCCTTAACAAGTAATTTGCATACAGCGCGGAACAGAATAAAAGTCATTTTCTGAGGTGCAGGGGGATGTCTGGGGATATAAAAGGGTTACAGGAACCCCAATTACATCATGTTACAGGTGGCGGCACAGTTTAGAATTCCAAAACAGGTGACAGGTGCACTTCAGCTGCTGGAATGGATTCAAAGATGTGCCCTGGACTGGCAACACCTGAGGATGTCTTCTTGATATAAGTTCTCGATATGATAGCAAATACACCGGTTACCAGATGTGTGACACTTGCACCACCCACTCACACGCTCTTTCTGATGACCAGACTTTGGGTAAACTGCGAAGAGCAGGTCACAGCACGGAGCCTGGCTCAAACTTCACTACCTGTACCTGTATCCATACCAAAGAATCTCCTGGTCAGTCTCTGCACAGACCCCTGGTGGATGGGAGGCTACACTGCAGGCGCCACCTCCACTCTCACACAGACGCACTGACTCTACCTGCTGCCATTCCAGAGCAAGCTCTGCACTGGTTTTAAAGTGATAGCTGAATCCTCTTTAGGAGACAGTCCTGGCACTTGTTGGACTTTCTTGTAACCCATGTAGTCTCAATAATTGAACTTTTTTCTTTGATTGGGGTTTTTGTGATGAAGTCAATTTTTAACGCAAGCAAAGAGTTTGCATTTTTTTTTTGTTATTCATCTGATTTGATCACTCTTCATTACAATCTGGAGTTTCTATAAATTGCTGCTGTAAAACCTGAACTTTGTGAAGACCAAAATTTGTGTAAGTTGCAAAACGTTTAGCTACAAGTATCAGATGTGATCGGATTATATACACTGGTTTGACAAACACAACCATGGATGAAAGGCTTGAACTGCAGACAGTGTTTGTCATGGATGTATCATGAGACATGGACGAGGCTGATGGGGCCACTCGCAGAGGGTCGCAGTATCTGGCCAAACAGCCAAAGTCCTGTATTGTTGTTCTGTCCCTTTAAGAGGTATTTCTCTGCTTGGTAATAGCTGGAGGTCACTAGGACCCAGCTGGTTTCCTACCTGCCTACCTTTCAGCTGTCTCTATTTATACCCATTGGCTCCCTTGATGCATTGCTGGTGATAGCGTGTTTGGAGTTGGTGGTGCTTCCTGGCTCTGCAATGCATCGCGGTCTTCCAGTGTAGTTTGCTGTCTGGCTCTACCTTCAACTAAGTGTTTCTCCCGCTCCCCTTTGTTTGTTTCCCTGGTGTTTTCCTTTACGTCTTAGTTGGGTTGACCAGTGTTCACCCTGTCTGATCCCTAAATAGTCTTAGTTGAGGGACAGACAGGGACGAGGTATCCTGCTCAGCGACAGTTGTGGAGACTGTTAGGGGAGCCGCGTGTTATTGCTAGTGTTTCTAGAGGTCTCCATTACACTTTTTGCACTTAGCGGACTCCTTCCCCCCACCCCTCGTCATCCTGCACGGGGTGTCTCCCTATGCCCAGCGTGAGAGTATGACCCCTTAAAGGCTTAGATTCATAACACTTGATAGGCTTAGATACACAGGCTAATCAGTGAGTATGAAGAATGATAGGATTAGGTCAGTTTGATACTGCCTGATAGATCACAGCACACAGTATTCCAATAGAAGGATTTTGTATCACACATGCAAGGCTTAGATACACCAGCTCTGCAGATATATAGGATAGTCTTATATACAGGGGTTCTTCAGATTTTATCTCACATGATATGATGCACCCCAGGGCCGTGGGAACCAGGCTGTAAACACTTCTGGGGAGGCACAGCTTCCATGACCCTGGGTTCAGTGTCAATGGAATTCTTAGCTAGTATAGGGATAGGGTGATTGGGATAAAGTGTTTGTGACGCCACCTATGGTTTGCGGCTATGAGGAGCCGCCGCTGCTGCAGAACCTCTGGGGGTGGTGGATAGGCAGCTGGGATGTAGTGGCTTCCCACGGGTGGAGCAGGTCCCCAGGGCAGCGGGAATAAGCATTAATAGTCTCTTGCAGGCAGGGGTTACATTAGGCCTCGTTACCTTGTTCAGTGGCCTTCACAGGCTGTCACCGCAGGAATAACACAGTCTCACACTGTTCTGCAATTCTGTACCTGGTTTTACTCACAGCAGCTCCAAGTACAACGGGTCATCGATGTTACACACTCTTGGATAAGCTCCGGCCTGTACAGTCTCTGGTAGAACAGGGGTGGCTGGTACATCGGTGGTGTGCCTGTCCTTGCCTTTCCCTGGTTATGTCTCTTTCCCAGCATTGTGGTAAGCGCCTCTGGCACTGAGCCCTAATCCTGCAGCCTCAGGTGTTAGTGGGTGACTGGTACCTGGTCCCCGGACCCTTGTCCAGCTGCTATTTTGGGGTACGCCAAGTGTGTGAGCTATAGCTCCTATGTAGCTCGTTGCCTCAAGTTCAACAGTTTGGATACGAATCCCCGTGCCGCATTCAGGGCTGGTCCCTGTTTCTAACCACAACCCCTCTGTCTGGTATCCCCATTTGGGCGCACATGCTACTTCGGCTCCGTCAGTGCCCCGTGGGTTCCTCCTCTAGGGTTCCTGGATGAGCGTGGCACAGCTCAAGTCCTATTCCTGCAGATTGCTGTTCTCTGCACTGTTCCGCACTGTGTACTGTTCCTCTGCTGTGCACTCACTCTCTAATTCACTCACTAACTCACTCTCTAACTCACTCTCTAACTCACTCACTAACTCCCTCACTAACTCACTCTCTAACTCACTCTCTAACTCACTCACTAACTCACTCACTAACTCACTCTCTAACTCACTCACTAACTTACTCTCTAACTCACTCTCTAACTCACTCACTAACTTACTCTCTAACTCACTCTCTAACTCACTCACTAACTCACTCTCTAACTTACTCTCTAACTCACTATCTAACTCACTCACTAACTCACTCACTAACTTCACTCACTAACTCACTCTCTAACTTACTCACTAACTCACTCACTAACTCACTCTCTAACTTACTCTCTAACTCACTCACTAACTCACTCACTAACTCACTCTCTAACTTACTCTCTAACTCACTCACTAACTCACTAACTCACTCTCTAACTCACTCACTAACTCACTCTCTAACTCACTCACTAACTTACTCTCTAACTCACTCTCTAACTTACTCTCTAACTCACTCTCTAACTTACTCTCTAACTTACTCTCTAACTCACTCACTAACTTACTCTCTAACTCACTCTCTAACTTACTCTCTAACTCACTCTCTAACTTACTCTCTAACTTACTCTCTAACTCACTCTCTAACTCACTCTCTAACTCACTCACTAACTTACTCTCTAACTCACTCTCTAACTTACTCTCTAACTCACTCTCTAACTCACTCACTAACTTACTCTCTAACTCACTCTCTAACTTACTCTCTAACTCACTCTCTAACTTACTCTCTAACTTACTCTCTAACTCACTCTCTAACTCACTCTCTAACTCACTCACTAACTTACTCTCTAACTCACTCTCTAACTCACTAACTTACTCTCTAACTCACTCACTAACTCACTCACTAACTTACTCTCTAACTTACTCTCTAACTCACTATCTAACTCACTCACTAACTCACTCATTAACTTACTCTCTAACTCACTCTCTAACTCACTCTCTAACTCACTCTCTAACTCATTCACTAACTTACTCTCTAACTCACTCTCTAACTCACTAACTCACTCTCTAACTTACTCTCTAACTCACTCACTAACTCACTAACTCACTCTCTAACTTACTCTCTAACTCACTCTCTAACTCACTCACTAACTCACTCTCTAACTCACTCTCTAACTCACTCACACTCTTTCTCCCGACTCTCTAAACTGAAACTAAACTTAACTCCTCCTTTAGTTGTTGGGTTTTGTGCCCAGGGTCCCCTGGTTCCTAAGTGTGTTGTGCGGTGTTGAGTATCAGCACACCTACCATCTCCTGACTAGTGGATAATCACGCCCTGTCTTGGGTGCAGTACCCCTCAAGGCGTCCTGTCCGGTGGGGCGCCACAGATAACATCCAGCAAAGTAAAACTTGTTTATAAAGTAAAATCAGAACTGAGACAAGAGGGAAGAGGTAGAGCGAGGACGGAGGACACGATAACCGGGGTCTGTAATCAATATCACATAGAGGGGGGATTCATCTCAGAGCATCCAGGGGGCCGGGGGTCTGCGCCTCCCGGGTATAATGTGGAATGAATCCAGGATGGAAACTCTGCTCACACTTGATACTTAATGAGGAATGTAAAGTCCTGTAATTACTTCCATTTCTCGGAGCTGCAGATTTGGATCATTTTGTTTTTTCTCGATGCAACTTAAGAAAATCAATTAACCCTGATGTGAAGGCAGGAGGAATTCCACAAGATTCATCTAGGGCGCCCATACTGATCTGGAATCTGATTGTCCTCAGACATTATAGGAGCAATCTTATGGCTCCAGAGTGCCCCCTACAGGGGCTGGAGGGCATATGTTACTTGGGTGAGAGGCACACAGCATTGACCACTGAGGAACCGGCAGCCAATTCTTAAAGGGGTTGTCCACTACTCGAACAGTCCCTTCTCAATCACCATGTTGTCCCCTTCTAAAATAATAAAACCTATATTGACTTAAGGTGCAAGCACTCATCCAGCACTGTTTCAACCAGGGCTTGTGTGACATTATGTCATACAAGCCCTGGGAGAACTAGTCATTTATTGTTATATCATGCAATCCCTGGGAGAACCAGTTATTTATTGTTATGTCATGCAATCCCTGGGAGAACCAGTTATTTATTGTTATATCATGCAATCCCTGGGAGAACCAGTTATTTATTGTTATATCATGCAAGTCCTTGGCTCACAACTCTTAAAAACAGGGAGCGTGACATGTTTTGCAGTGTCGGGCCCACTGGGACGGGGATACTCGGTACCAGACCGGTTCTGCTACTAGGGAAGTCACGGGTGGTCCTGGTCCGGTCTGTGTCCTGGGCTCGGCAATAAAAGGGGATATTTACAGGGGATTGTCAGTCGTGACGCCACCCACTTGATGCGGCCAGTGATGGAGCCGCCGCTGCTGCAGAACCTCCGGGGATGATGGAATAGCAGCTTAGGTGTAATAGTTCCAGTGGGTAGAACTGTATTCCCCGAGGCAGTAAGGGTTAAGTCTATTGGAGTGTGTAGCACACTTACTGTGCAGACGCTGCAGGGATCTCTCCTCTCTGTTGGTGCTGACAGGCTGTATCCTGTATGGGGAAATCACTTTCATGCAGAGACACAAGGGAGGCAGTTCCAGGGTTTTCTGTGTTTTACTCTCCAGTTCTTCAAGTCACTTTACAGCTCAGTTACAGTTCAAGTACACGTCTCAGTTCTTAACACACAGGCACATTCTCCCTCTCCGGGTTCCCTTTGCTCCCTGCAGCCAGGTCTCTCTCTCTGTGACCCCTCACACAGTCTTTGTGTCCTCTCCGGGCTGTTTACGTTCTCTGGTTTACTTCGTTATGTGCGACACCGGACAGTATGGCGGTGACTCGGGCCCTTGTGGGTCCTTCAGTTTGTCACTGAGCTGCCTGTCCTTTGGGGTAGGGACCCTAACGTGTAGCTGTGGTCCCCCGTCGTGTTGTTTGGGGATTCCGGGTAAACTACGGTGCACTCTAGAGCCGACACTCTACTCAGCCCAGCCTCCAGCAGTCCTCAGTTGTGAGGCTCTACCAGGCTCTTTCTCTCTGCGTCTCTCGATATCATAGGAGGGCTACTCCACCTGTAGTCGGTAGCTTCGCTGTATAACTAGGGCCCGGTTATCACCGTCCCTCTCTCTCTCCTCACACTCCTGGTGGTATTGGCTTTGGACGTACTTTCTCTCTCCTCCGGCTCACACTGGCTCGGTACAGATTCTGCGCTCCTACACCGTACACTCTCAGAACATGTGAGTCTCTCTGTCTGCTCAGCTTCACTCAGCCTTCTGCTGTTCTCTGGCCTGTGCTCCTCAGCTTCTGGTCTTTGCTGTTCGGCACCCTCGGCCTACTGAACTCCTTCCTCCTCCCCCTTCCTATTTCTACTGTCAAGTCACCTGACTACGTGTGTGCCCAACCCACTCCTCTTAATCCACCACCCCTCAACTGCCTAGAGTATTCCAATTTTAGGGCTGGATGCTACCATCTACTGCACGTGGGTTGTGTGGGCTGTGAGGGTGTTGTTGTGCAACAAGTGTCCTACCTGCCTGGCTGCAGTTCCCTTTTGTGGCCTCCTGGACGCAGGGGCGCCACAGCAGCACAAACAATAATGTTGCCTCTATTGAAGCTCCTTAGTGTTCTCACCCATAATGATACTCCTTTCATTGCCACCCAAAATGTCCCTTCACACAGTATGATATTCCATAAGTGAAGTTTCCTACACATAGCACAGTATAATGACTGCTCAATTCACCACCACAAAGTATGAATCCCCTACAGTGTCCTCAACCTAAAAATCAGCAAATAAGCCAGCACTACCTGAAGATAGCTTGCAATAAAAACTGCAAATGCACATATTACTTCCAAACTTTCTATTATAAAATTGAGATACTTGGCAAAATATTGATCAATCTTTTGAGCCACCCCACCAACATCAAGGCAATCTCCTCAGGGCGATCCTACTCTATATATTTTTATTGTCATAACATACATATAACATGGACCATAAAAAGCAGCATTTACATGGTGCATCTCAGAGACCCGCTCCCATAGTGCCAGACTGGTGCAAGTGAATAAAGGCAACTCAGGCTCCCACCCCTGCAGCTGACACCACATGTCTGGGCTTTTCAGAATTAACCCTCACCTCACCAGGCCAACACTCATGAATGAGGGCAGGGCAGGTCCAAACAAATGGAGCTTGAAATAAACTGAGCCTGAAGGCAGGGTAAGATAACTGAATGTGAACAGTTACCAAGAATTGTCATCAACAACACAAATGGAATAACAAGCAAACCCTGGTGTGCAGGGCACAGAGGCGGTCAGCCACAAACCAAGAACAAAAATGTATGTGTATACATCGGCCTAGGTCAATCACAAAGACAGATAGAATGACTTACAAAACCAAGCGCGCATGGCAAAAAGTGCAATTCTATCTGTCTTTATTGTGATTGATCTAGGTCGCTGTACACACATGCAGCAGCCACACCCTGCCCATAGGCACTGCTTAATTGTTGCACATGTGTCTGGGCCTGTTCCACCCTCATCCATGGTTGCTGGTCTGGCAGTGTGGGGGTCAGATCTGATAATGTCTGGATGTCATGTCCAGACCTGTCAGCCTTTAGCTGCGCTGCCCTTCTGGTACCATGTGAGTGGTTCAGAAATGCTTCAGGTACGTGTGCATTTAATGTGGTCCTTCTTTTAATGCTTTCAGGAGGCCGTAATGGCACAGCGTATATGGAAAATGTAGAGTAGGACTGCCCCATCTGAGAATGCCGTGACGTGGCGGGGTAGCTCAAAAAATTGATCAATTGTTTGCTAAATGTCTCAGTTTAAAGTGCAGTTAGAAATTAATATGTGCACATGCACTTTTTGTATTGCATGCTAATCACAGGCAGCGCTGGCTTCTTTTTTATTCAGTATTATAGTAGCTATATTCTTGTACATAGAGGCAGTATTATAGTAGTTATATTCTTGTATATAGGAGCAGTATTATAGTAGTTATATTCTTGTACATAGGAGCATTATTATAGTAGTTACATTCTTGTATATAGGGGCAGTATTATAGTAGTTATATTCTTGTACATAGGAGCAGTATTATAGTAGTTATATTCTTGTATATAGGAGCAGTATTATAGTAGTTATATTCTTGTATATAGGAGCAGTATTATAGTAGTTATATTCTTGTACATAGGAGCAGTATTATAGTAGTTATATTCTTGTACATAGGAGCAGTATTATAGTAGTTATATTCTTGTACATAGAGGCAGTATTATAGTAGTTATATTCTTGTATATAGGAGCAGTATTATAGTAGTTATATTCTTGTACATAGGGGCAGTATTATAGTAGTTATATTCTTGTATATAGGAGCAGTATTATAGTAGTTATATTCTTGTACATAGGAGCAGTATTATAGTAGTTATATTCTTGTATATAGGGCAGTATTATAGTAGTTATATTCTTGTACATAGGAGCAGTATTATAGTAGTTATATTCTTGTACATAGGAGCAGTATTATAGTAGTTATATTCTTGTATATAGGGGCAGTATTATAGTAGTTATATTCTTGTATATAGGAGGCAGTATTATAGTAGTTATATTCTTGTACATAGGAGCAGTATTATAGTAGTTATATTCTTGTATATAGGAGCAGTATTATAGTAGTTATATTCTTGTACATAGAGGCAGTATTATAGTAGTTATATTCTTGTATATAGGAGCAGTATTATAGTAGTTATATTCTTGTACATAGCGGCAGTATTATAGTAGTTATATTCTTGTATATAGGAGCAGTATTATAGTAGTTATATTCTTGTACATAGGAGCAGTATTATAGTAGTTATATTCTTGTATATAGGGCAGTATTATAGTAGTTATATTCTTGTATATAGGGGCAGTATTATAGTAGTTATATACTTGTACATAGGAGCAGTATTATAGTAGTTATATTCCTGTACATAGGGGCAGTATTATAGTAGTTATATTCTTGTATATAGGGGCAGTATTATAGTAGTTAGATTCTTGTACATAGGAGCAGTATTATAGTAGTTATATCTTGTACATAGGGGCAGTATTATAGTAGTTAGATTCTTGTACATAGGGGCAGTATTATAGTAGTTATATTCTTGTACATAGGGGCAGTATTATAGTAGTTATATTCTTGTATATAGGGCAGTATTATAGTAGTTATATACTTGTAATAGGGCAGTATTATAGTAGTTAATTCTATATAGGGCAGTATTATAGTAGTTATATTCTTGTATATAGGGCAGTATTATAGTAGTTATATTCTTGTATAAGGGCAGTATTATAGTAGTTATATTCTTGACATAGGGCAGTATTATAGTAGTTATATTCTTGTACATAGGGGCAGTATTATAGTAGTTATATTCTTGTACATAGGAGCAGTATTATAGTAGTTATATTCTTGTACATAGGGCAGTATTATAGTAGTTATATTCTTGTACATAGGAGCAGTATTATAGTAGTTATATTCTTGTACATAGGGGCAGTATATATAGTAGTTATATTCTTGTACATAGGGCAGTATTATAGTAGTTATATTCTTGTATATAGGAGCATATTATAGTAGTTATATTCTTGTATATAGGAGCAGTATTATAGTAGTTATATTCTTGTATATAGGAGCAGTATTATAGTAGTTATATTCTTTATATAGAGGCAGTATTATAGTAGTTATATTCTAGTAATAGGGCAGTATTATAGTAGTTATATTCTGGTAATAGGGGCGAGTTATTTTAATAGTATTATATATTATCTGGTACATAGGGGCAGTATTATAGTAGTTATATTCTTGGTACATAGGGCAGTATTATAGTAGTTATATTCTTGTATATAGGAGCAGTATTATAGTAGTTTATTCTTGTACATTGGGGCAGTATTATAGTAGTTATATTCTTGTACATAGGAGGCAGTATTTTTCATAGAGTTTATATTCTTGTACACAGGGAGCAGTATTATAGTAGTTTATTCTTGTACTATAGGGGCAGTATTATAGTAGTTATATTCTTGTACATAGGGGGCAGTATTATAGTAGTTATATTCTTGTATATAAGGGGCAGTATTATAGTAGTTATATCTTGTACATAGGAGCAGTATTATAGTAGTTATATTCCTGTACATAGGAGCAGTATTATAGTAGTTATATTCTTGTATATAGGGGCAGTATTATAGTAGTTAATTCTTGTACATAGGAGCAGTATTATAGTAGATTATATTCTTGTAATAGGGGGCAGTATTATAGTAGTTAGATTCTTGTACATAGGGGGCAGTATTATAGTAGTTATATTCTTGTACATAGGGGGCAGTATTATAGTAGTTATATTCTTGTATATAGGGGCAGTATTATAGTAGTTATATACTTGTACATAGGAGCAGTATTATAGTAGTTAATTCTTATACATAGGGGCAGTATTATAGTAGTTATATTCTTGTATATAGGGGCAGTATTATAGTAGTTATATTCTTGTATATAGGGGCAGTATTATAGTAGTTATATTCTTGCACATAGGGGGCAGTATTATAGTAGTTATATTCTTGTACATAGGGGGCAGTATTATAGTAGTTATATTCTTGTACATAGGGGCAGTATTATAGTAGTTATATTCTTGTACATAGGGGCAGTATTATAGTAATTATATTCTTGTACATAGGAGCAGAATTATAGTAGTTATATTCTTGTACATAGGGGCAGTACTATAGTAGTTATATTCTTGTACATAGGGGCAGTATTATAGTAGTTATATTCTTGTATATAGAGGCAATATTATAGTAGTTATATTCTTGTCTATAGGAGCAGTATTATAGTAGTTATATTCTTGTATATAGGAGCAGTATTATAGTAGTTATATTCTTGTATATAGAGGCAGTATTATAGTAGTTATATTCTAGTACATAGGAGCAGTATTATAGTAGTTATATTCTGGTACATAGGGGCAGTATTATAGTAGTTATATTCTGGTACATAGGGGCAGTATTATAGTAGTTATATTCTGGTACATAGGAGCAGTATTATAGTAGTTATATTCTTGTATATAGGAGCAGTATTATAGTAGTTTTATTCTTGTACATAGGAGCAGTATTATAGTAGTTATATTCTTGTACATAGGAGCAGTATTATAGTAGTTATATTCTTGTACACAGGGAGCAGTATTATAGTAGTTCTATTCTTGTATATAGGGGCAGTATTATAGTAGTTATATTCTTGTACATAGGGGCAGTATTATAGTAGTTATATTCTTGTACAAAGGGGAAGTATTATAGTAGTTATATTCTTGTACATAGGAGCAGTATTATAGTAGTTATATTCTTCTACATACGAGCAGTATTATAGTAGTTATATTCTTGTATATAGGGGCAGTATTATAGTAGTTATATTCTTGTACATAGGAGCAGTATTATAGTAATTATATTCTTGTATATAGGGGCAGTATTATAGTAGTTATATTCTTGTACATAGGGGTCAGTATTGTAGTAGTTATATTCTTGTATATAGGAGCAGTATTATAGTACTTATATTCTTGTAAATAGGAGCAGTATTATAGTATTTATATTCTTGTATATAGGGGCAGTATTATAGTAATTATATTCTTGTATATAGGGCAGTATTATAGTAGTTATATTCTTGTACATAGGGGTCAGTATTGTAGTAGTTTTTTTCTTGTATGTAATGTAGGATGGTGATAACATTTCTCTCTATTCTTAGGTAAAAGAAGACTGGAAATATGTAGCGATGGTGATTGACCGGATCTTCCTGTGGATGTTCATTATCGTCTGTTTATTGGGGACTATAGGACTCTTCCTCCCTCCTTTCCTGGCTGGAATGATTTAGGATTTTTGTCGCTCATTTTGGCCTCAGACTTTACTACTCACATCTCAGGCTTCTGGATTGATGGACTCTGGACATAGAAGACTCCTTTTTGGAGGGATGAGAAGACCGCCACTAATAATGGACGCTTGCTCATGAATTATAATAAATGGTTGCGATAAATAACCGTTCCTCTCTTTCTTTTTTAATATTCGATGTGAGGTTAATTCCAAAAATGTCTGTTCCCTTTTCCTGGTCGGGGTATAGTTCCCTTTATATTTTATACTATCTGCAAAGAATCTCCAAATTTTTCCAAAATTATATTCCTCTTCCAAAACAGCGCCACAGCTGTCCCGAGATTGAGTTTTGTATTGCAGCTCAAGTGAATGAGGCAGGCTATGACATATTTTTTACACTCCTTTTAGGATATCCATTAATGATTAGGTGGAGTCTCATTACTGGGAATGCCACCGGTTTTCCTTAGGAATAGGATGTGGCGCTCCAGCACTCTCCTCTTCATTGTTTACGTAGTCACAGCGCCATGCATAGGTTTGTGGCTGCTTCTGGTACAGAGATTGTTAGCATATAAAAAAGCTAGTTGTATATGAGCCCAGCTGCCAATGTCAAGGCGTATCTCTTTACCATGTCCCTAACTAACACCAAACGTCAAGGCATATCTCTTTACTGAGTCCCTACCTTAGACCAAACATCAAGGCATATCTCTTTACTGAGTCCCTACCTTAGACCAAACATCAAGGCATATCTCTTTACCGGGTCCCTACCCAAGACTAAACGTCAAAGCATATCTCTTTACTGGGTCCCTACGTAACACCAAATGTCAAGGCGTATCTCTTTACCATGTCCCTAACTAACACCAAACGTGAAGGCGTATCTCTCTACCATGTCCCTAACACCAAACGTCAAGGCGTATCTCTTTACCGTGTCCCTACCTAATGACCCGCCCCAAGGCTTGGGATACTCAGATCCCGGGCGTTGGATACTGGGTATGTCACAGGCGGTCGTTGCCTGGGACCATGCCCTGGGGGTCGCTTAAAAAAAAAGGGGATATATGTACAGTGATTTAATTGTAGAAGTCGTGACGCCACCTACGAAGTCTGGTGATGGCTCCAGCGCTGCGGCAGACCTCCGGGGATGTTGGATGGGCAGCCTGATGGTGATGCTCCCCGTAGGCGTATCCAGGGTACACTCCAGGTGGTCGGGATGAACTTCAGGATTTCCACAGCGAGTGATTTGTAAGGCCTCTTTGTCCCTTCTCTTACTTGTGGTGCAGCCCTGACCTGTATAGTACCTGGCCTGGCCTCCTGCACGTTCCTCTTCCTCTGTAACTCTGAGCTTGTGTAAGAACCTTCTCTGGATTGCCGCTACCTCTGGGGATTTTCTGCGGGTCCTGGCTCTTTGTTTGGTTTATGGTTACAGGTGACCGGAGAAACCGAAGTCTCCTTGGTCGGACTGGTGTTCTTCTGCTGGGCTAAACGCTCCTTAGCAGACTCGGACTCCGGTGTCCAGGTTGCTTCCGTGGGGTGAGCTGGTATGACCCCTCTGCCCCCAATTCTACTTCTTTCTCTCTAGTCTTGCCTCCGAACCTCACTCTCGGGTACCTCACTCTGGCTAGGCTATCTTCTGGTTCGGGCCTAACGAGGCTCCAGCACCAGGTTGTCTTCACAGTACCACTCTGTAATGCATGGACTAACGGTTCACAGTCTTCTCTGGAACTGCACTGCCTAACTCCACCCCCAGCACCGGTATTTATAGGGGATCTTGCTTAAAGGCAGCAAGTGGAGCTCCCCCTACAGGCCTGGGGTGGAAGATGTTGAGTGTGTAGGTTACCTGTTGTGGAAATCCCTCCATGCACCAGGTTGTCCTGCCTGTGGCTACCTGTTAGGGCACGGTGCCACACTAACACCAAACGTCAAGGCATATCTCTTTACTGGGTCCCTACCTACTCTAATGCCTCTCTTTGGGTTAAAAAACCTCCAATTTATGGGTGCATAGGAACTTGTTAATAAAGCATTAAAATTGACTAAGACTGATAAGGAACAGTGCACAGTCATAAGGCATCACCCCATAATCTAAGACTGACGGCACATCCCAATAGGTAAGTGTGAACAGGTGCAAAATGAACATTATAACGGATGGACAGTTGCACTCTGCAATGCTAAGGTATGTAAACAATAAATATAGAAATACATTAAGGAAATACTTATAAAAATTGAGATATTGAGCATAAAAAGTAGGCCAGTTATATGTGAGCCCAGCAGCCGAGTCAAGGTGTGTCTCTTTACTGGGTCCCTACCTGCTCTAATGCCTGTGTTTTGGTTAAAAAAAAAATCCTCCAATTTATGAAATGATAGGAACCTCCTAATAAAGAGTTAAAATCACCTAAGGCTGGAGGGGAGAAGTGCACAGTCAGGAGAAAAAGACTGACATATATGGATTTCCTTAGCGGTAATGCATGCCTATATCCCTATTGTCATTGCATACCTTAGTGTTTCAGAGTGTCTCTTTATTTGTTATAATATATTTCATGTTCAGTATGTACGTGTTCACACTTGTGTATTAGGATGTGCCCTTAGTCTTAGATTATGGGGTGATGCTCTCCGCCTATGCACTCCTCCTCCACCTCGGATGATTTTAATTCTCTATTAGCAGGTTCCTATTCACCCATAAATTAGAGGATGTTATTAACCAAAGAGAGGCATTAGATTAGATAGGGATCCAATGAAGAGATACGCCCTGACGTATCGAATGAAGAGATACGCCTTGACGTCGGCTGCTGGGTTCACATATAACTGGATCACGGTAGCTGTAGCACTGGCAAACATTGAAAAAGGGAAAAAGTGGAAAAAGGGATAAAAGAAATAAAAGCAGAAAACTAAGAGTTTGTGAGCCAGCTGAAGTTTCCAGCCACTAGATGTCTGGCACTGCATGTACATCCTCAAAGGTTAGATGTTGTGGCAGTGTGGATAGAAAATGATGGTGGCAGTAGTTGCAGAGGAGCAGTTTAGAAGTGCGGAAGAAAACACAACAAACAGCTCCTCTATGTTAGTGGATTCCTTCCAGCAAGGCAGGTGACGCGGACCCTGCGAGCGACTACTTGGCCTCAGTCCTTTGGTTCTCTTTGCCACTGTGCCCCGGACAGGCCCACAAGGGTGGCTACTGGATATAAAGTTCAGCAGCCCCAGTTTCTGTGGCCAGCTCCTAGAAACGTGACCACTCAGTGCCTGGTACCCTTCCTGGGGCTAGTCCCTCTGCCCGGCCCAAAGGTCTGATATGTCCTGTTGCAAAAAATCAAAGTTTTAGCCAAAGAAAAAGAATCCCACCAGTCAAGAAGGAAAATCCACTGCAGGTCTATGAGGAAAGTCCGATACGAACCAAAGATTTCATAAGACATGAGCAGAAGCAACAACTCTCCAGATGTTAAAGGAGTTGTCTAGGATTCTATAAACATGACTGATTTCCTTCAAAAACAGCGCCACCCCTGTCTACAGGTTGTGTGTGATATCGCAGCTCAGCTCAATTGAAGGGAATGGGCCTATGCTGTAATGCCACATGCGACCAGTAGACAGGGGTGGTGCTGTTTTTGAAAGAATTTAGTTAAGTTTTATTAATCCTGAACATCCCCTTTAAATTTCAGGAGTGTGTCCTTATTCAGTGCAACGATCAAGGATGAAACGCGTTTCGATGCCCTCATTAGTCTGTGTTTACATGGAGACTTTGACTATGACACGTGATCAAAGTATGTCACTATGTTGCCAAAGGCTAAATGATCCCACTTTAACCAATCCCAAAAAGTTAAAAAAAGGTAAAAAAATTAAAAATGTGTCATCTCCAATCACCAGAGGAACAATAGAGAAAGAGGCTCCTCAACACGTTTCACCCTCAAAGGCTTCATCAGGGGAATCAGGCAAATGAGCAAACTATCACCTCCCCATAAGACCGACATCATTATGATTCCCAATCTTAGCTCCTATACTGCCAGACCAGCGTGCATCTATCAGAGTGAGGTCAGAGATATACAGAACCTTGAAAAAGTATTCATACCCCGTGAACTATTCTACATTTTTTCACGTTACACCACAAACTAACATGTGTGTTATTGGGATTTTCTGTGGCACCAATACTAAGTACAAGTGTTTGTGAAGAGTAAAGGAAATGATTCCTGGTTTTATAAATAGTTTAAATCTATACATTGCTCTGTGCATTAGTATTCACCCCCTGTAGTCTGCACTTTGTAGGATCTTCCTCTGTCTTGCATTAGTATTCACCCCCTGTAGTCAGCACTTTGTAGAACCTTCCTCTGTCTTGTATTAGTATTCACCCCCTGAGTCAGCACTTTGTAGGATCTTCCTCTGTCTTGCATTAGTATTCACCCTCTGAGTCAGCACTTTGTAGGACCTTCCTCTGTCTTGCATTAGTATTCAACCCCTGTAGTCAGCACTTTGTAGGATCTTCGTCTGTCTTCCATTAGTATTCACCCCCTGAGTCAGCACTTTGTAGGACCTTCCTCTATCTTGCATTAGTATTCACCCCCTGAGTCAGCACTTTGTAGGATCTTCCTCTGTCTTGCATTAGTATTCACCCCCTGAGTCAGCACTTTGTTGGATCTTCCTCTGTCTTCCATTAGTATTCACCCCCTTAGTCAGCACTTTGTAGGCCCTTCCTCTGTCCTGCATTAGTATTCCCCACCTGAGTCAGCACTTTGAAGTGTGGCACCCCTGCGGGTCCAGTCGCCACAGAGGTACTGCATCCCTGTTAGGGTGTAGTATCCCACTCACTGGTAAGGGGAGTACAGACCGGTGCCGGGACACTCAGACCACTCTAGAAACGATTTTAGTGGGGTTGAGTGGTGAAGGGAGTTAGTTAGAGGGAGCACTTGGGAGGAGTGAGGTCATAAAGAACTAACGTAGATGAAGTGGGACATGTTACAAAGGGTATAAAAAGAATAAGAAACATCTAGAACATAGGAGACGATAGTTGAACAGGAGAGAGTGACCAGCTGGTAGAACGGCTGAGGAAAGACCATTGAACACCAAGGTCGAGTTGGAGGGCAGCTAGAGAATATACGCTGAGAAGTGTCCAGAGGACTGGAGCAAGTGGGAGCTCTTCCTAAGGCCGAACCCTGGAGGAGAACATCACCCAAGTGGCTCCGGGAGGAAGAGGAGGTCCCAGAGGCACGGGAAGTGAGCAATCCACCCATGGGTCTCGTATCCATTGTCAGGCGCGGGCAAGTGGAGGGACCAGGCCACAAGGGGCACCGGGAACCCAAAAGACTAGTGGAGAAGACCAGGCTCAGCTAAAAACCTGGAGGCTGGACCAATTTCAAGGTGACACAGTCGACAACCGCGCACATCTGCTGAAAAGATGGCAATTATAGGGTTAAGGGGAGACACTGCAGGTTTACCCCTAGGAAAATCCCAAAGTCACTGGCTCAGAGCTCTGTGTGGCGAGGCGCAAGGCAGGAAGGCGAAGCAAGTGCTGTATGGGACGACCTGGAAAGGACAGAGAACGGGTGCCAGTTACGTACCATCCTATTACCAGTGAGTAGCTGGATCCCTGCCTCCGAGAACCCAGTGCTCAGCGGGCTGCAGCACAAAGACTGTGAGTAAAAGACCTGAAGACTGCAGCCCGCTGTGTCTGTGAACGTTCTTAATGCGTCTAAAGCACCAGAAACACAACTACCAACTACTACATAAATAGTAAGAAACTAAAAAATGATTGTGTTGGCCCCTTTAAAAATAATCTGGGTAAAATGGTGGATGAGGATGAGGAAAAAGCCAATATGCTAAATGACTTTTGTTCAACAGTATTTACACAAGAAAATCCCATGACAGACAATATGATCAGTGATAACAAAAACTGTCAATTAAATGTCACCTGCTTAACCCAGCAGGAAGTACGTCTAAAAATCACTAAAATTGACAAATCCCCGGGCCCGGATGGGATACACCCCAGAGTGCTGCAGGAATTAAGTACTGTCATAGATAGAACATTATTTTTAATATTTAAAGATTCCATAATAACAGGGTCTGTACCACAGGACTGGCGTATAGCAAATGTGGTGCCAATATTCAAAAAGGGGACAAAAACTGAACTTGGAAATTATAGGCCAGTAAGCTTAACCTCTACTGTGGGTAAAATCCTAGAGGGTTTTCTAAGAGATGCTATACTGGAGTATCTGAAGAAAAATAACCTCGTCCCAATATCAAAATGGGTTTACGAGGGACCGTTCCTGTCAAACTAATCTGATAAGCTTCTATGAAGAAGTAAGTTCTGGACTGGACCAAAGAAATGCAGTGGATGTGGTGTATATGGACTTTTCAAAAGCTTTTGATACAGTGCCACACAAAAGGTTGATACATAAAATGAGGGCAATGGGGATAGGGGAAAATATGTGTAAGTGGGTTAAGAACTGGCTTAGTGATAGGAAACAAAGGGTGGTCATTAATGGAACACACTCAGAATGGGTCACAGTTAACAGTGGGGTACCACAGGGGTCAGTGTTGGGCCCGCTTCTATTTAATATATTTATTAATGACCTTGTAGGGGGCATACAGAGTAGAATCTCAATATTTGCAGATGACACTAAACTCTGCAGGGTAATCAATACAGAGGAGGACAATTTTATATTACAGGAGGATTTATGTAAACTAGAAGCTTGGGCTGCTAAATGGCAAATGCGCTTTAATGGGGATAAATGTAAAGTCATGCACTTGGGCAGAGGAAACAAAAGGTATAATTATGTGCTTAATTGTAAAACACTGGGCAAAACTGTCACTGAAAAAGACCTGGGTGTATGGGTAGATGACAAACTCACATTTAGTGGCCAGTGTCAGGCAGCTGCTGCAAAGGCAAATAAAATAATGGGATGCATTAAAAGAGGCATAGATGCTCATGAGGAGAACATAATTTTACCTCTATACAAGTCACTAGTGCGACCACACTTAGAATACTGTGTACAATTCTGGTCTCCGGTGTATAAGAAAGACATAGCTGAACTAGAGCGGGTCCAGAGAAGAGCGACAAAAGTCATTAGAGGACTAAGGGGTCTGCAATACCAAGACAGGTTATTAGAGGACTGAGGGGTCTGCAATACCAGGACAGGTTATTAGAGGACTAAGGGGTCTGCAATACCAAGACAGGTTATTAGAGGACTGAGGGGTCTGCAATACCAAGACAGGTTATTAGAGGACTGAGGGGTCTGCAATACCAAGACAGGTTATTAGAGGACTGAGAGGCCTGCAATACCAAGACAGGTTATTAGAGGACTGAGGGGTCTGCAATACCAAGACAGGTTATTAGAGGACTGAGGGGTCTGCAATACCAAGACAGGTTATTAGAGGACTGAGGGTCTGCAATACCAAGTCAGGTTATTAGAGGACTGAGGGGTCTGCAATACCAAGACAGGTTATTAGAGGACTGAGGGGTCTGCAATACCAAGATAGGTTATTAGAGGACTGGGGGGGTCTGCAATACCAAGACAGGTTATTAGAGGACTGAGGGGTCTGCAATACCAAGACAGGTTATTAGAGGACTGAGGGGTCTGCAATACCAAGACAGGTTATTAGAGGACTGAGGGGTCTGCAATACCAAGACAGGTTATTAGAGGACTGAGGGGTCTGCAATACCAAGACAGGTTATTAGAGGACTGAGGGGTCTGCAATACCAAGACAGGTTATTAGAGGACTGGGGGTCTGCAATACCAAGACAGGTTATTAGAGGACTGGGGGGTCTGCAATACCAAGACAGGTTATTAGAGGACTGAGGGGCTGCAATACCAAGACAGGTTATTAGAGGACTGAGGGGTCTGCAATACCAAGACAGGTAATTAGAGGACTGAGGGGTCTGCAATACCAAGACAGGTTATTAGAGGACTGCGGGGTTCCGCAATACCAAGACAGGTTATTAGAGGACTGGGGGGTCTGCAATACCAAGACAGGTTATTAGAGGACTGCGGGGTTCCGCAATACCAAGACAGGTTATTAGAGGACTGCGGGGTTCCGCAATACCAAGACAGGTTATTAGAGGACTGAGGGGTCTGCAATACCAAGACAGGTTATTAGAGGACTGAGGGGTCTGCAATACCAAGACAGGTTATTAGAGGACTGAGGGGTCTGCAATACCAAGACAGGTTATTAGAGGACTGAGGGGTCTGCAATACCAAGACAGGTTATTAGAGGACTGAGGGGTCTGCAATACCAAGACAGGTTATTAGAGGACTGAGGGGTCTGCAATACCAAGACAGGTTATTAGACTTGGGGTTATTTAGTTTGGAAAAACGAAGGCTTAGGGGTAATCTTATAATAATGTATAAATATATGAGGGGACAGTACAGAGACCTTTCTAATGATCTCTTTACTCTTAGGCCTGAGACTGGGACAAGGGGGCGTCCTCTACAGAGACTGGGACAAGGGGGCGTCCTCTACAGAGACGGGGACAAGGGGGCGTCCTCTACAGAGACGGGGACAAGGGGGCGTCCTCTACAGAGAAGCGGACAAGGGGGCGTCCTCTACAGAGCCTGGGACAAGGGGGCGTCCTCTACAGAGACGGGGACAAGGGGGCGTCCTCTACAGAGACGGGGACAAGGGGGCGTCGTCTACAGAGACGGGGACAAGGGGGCGTCCTCTACAGAGATGGGGACAAGGGGGCGTCCTCTACAGAGACGGGGACAAGGGGGCGTCCTCTACAGAGAAGCGGACAAGGGGGCATCCTCTACAGAGACTGGGACAAGGGGGCGTCCTCTACGTCTGGAGGAAATAAGGTTTAATCATAATCACAGACGCGGATTCTTTACTGTAAGAGCAGCGAGACTATGGAACTCTCTGCCACATGATGGTGTAATGAGGGAGTCACTACTAACATTTAAGAAGGGCCTGGATGCCTTTCTTGAAAACTATAATATTATCAGTTATATATACTAGATTCTTTGATAGGGCGTTGATCCAGGGAATTAGTCTGATTGCCGTATCTGGTGTCAGGAAGGAATTTTTTCCCCAATGTGGAGCTTAGTGTTGCCACACAGGTATTTTTTGCCTTTCTCTGGATCAACATGTTAGGCTATGGGGTGAACTAGATGGACTTAAAGTCTTCCTTCAACCTTAAAAACTACGTTACTATGTTACTATGTATTTTTCTCCCTTCAGCTTGAAGAGCAACCTAGAAAAGGACAAAGGAGATACAAACTCCTGACAACGGGAGGATGGAGCCTGACACAAGGAGGATGGAACCTGACAACGGGAGGATGGAACCTGACAACGGAGGATGGAACCTGACAACGGGAGGATGGAGCCTGACAGCGGGAGGATGGAGCCTGACAACGGGAGGATGGAACCTGACAACGGGAGGATGGAACCTGACAACGGGAGGATGGAGCCTGACAACGGGAGGATGGAGCCTGACAGCAGGAGGATGGAGCCTGACAGCAGGAGGATGGAGCCTGACAGCAGGAAGATGGAGCCTGACAGCAGGAAGATGGAACCTGACATGAGGAGGATGGAACCTGACACGAGGAGGATGGAGCCTGACAACGGGAGGATGGAGCCTGACAGCAGGAAGATGGAACCTGACATGAGGAGGATGGAACCTGACAACGGGAGGATGGAGCCTGACAGCAGGAAGATGGAGCCTGACAGCAGGAGGATGGAGCCTGACATGAGGAGGATGGAACCTGACATGAGGAGGATGGAACCTGACATGAGGAGGATGGAACCTGACAACGGGAGGATGGAGCCTGACAGCAGGAAGATGGAGCCTGACAGCAGGAAGATGGAACCTGACATGAGGAGGATGGAACCTGACATGAGGAGGATGGAACCTGACAACGGGAGGATGGAGCCTGACAACGGGAGGATGGAGCCTGACAGCAGGAGGATGGAACCTGACAGCAGGAGGATGGAGCCTGACAGCAGGGAGATGGAGCCTGACAGCAGGAAGATGGAACCTGACATGAGGAGGATGGAACCTGACACGAGGAGGATGGAGCCTGACAGCAGGAAGATGGAGCCTGACAGCAGGAAGATGGAACCTGACAGCAGGAGGATGGAACCTGACAGCAGGAGGATGGAGCCTGACAGCGGGAGGATGGAGCCTGACAACGGGAGGATGGAGCCTGACAACGGGAGGATGGAGCCTGACAACGGGAGGATGGAGCCTGACAACGGGAGGATAGAGCCTGACAACGGGAGGATGGAACCTGACCACGGGAGGATGGAACCTGACAACGGGAGGATGGAGCCTGACAACGGGAGGATGGAGCCTGACAGCAGGAGGATGGAACCTGACAGCAGGAGGATGGAGCCTGACAGCAGGAGGATGGAACCTGACAGCAGGAGGATGGAGCCTGACAGCAGGAGGATGGAGCCTGACAGCAGGAAGATGGAGCCTGACAGCAGGAAGATGGAACCTGACAGGAGGAGGATGGAACCTGACACGAGGAGGATGGAACCTGACATGAGGAGGATGGAACCTGACACGAGGAGGATGCAACCTGACAGGAGGAGGATGGAACCTGACACAAGGAGGATGGAACCTGACACAAGGAGGATGAAACCTGACACAAGCAGGATGGAACCTGACACGAGGAGGATGAAACCTGATGTGAGGAGGATGGAACCTGACAATGGGAGGATGGAATCTGACCGCAGGAGGATGGAGCCTAACAATGGGAGGATGGAGCCTGACTGCGGGAGGATGGAGCCCAACAGCAGGAGGAAGGAGCCCAACAGCGGGAGGATGGAGTCCTACAATGGGAGAATGGAAGCTGACAGCAGGAGAATGGAGCCTGAGAATGGGAAGATAGGACCCTAGAGCGGGTGGATGGAGCCCAACAGCGGGAGAATGGAAGTTGACAATGGGATGATGGAACATGACAGCAGGAAGATGGAGCCTGACAGTGGGAGGATGTTACCTGAATCGAGGAGGATGGAACAGGACAACAGTAGGATGGAACCTGACAACAAGAGGATGAAACCTGACACGAGGAACCTGACAACGGAGGATGGAACCTGACATGAGGAGGATGGAAACCTGACAACAGGAGGATGGAACCTGACACGAGGAACCTGACAACGGGAGGGATGGAACCTGACATGAGGAGGATGGAACCTGACAACAAGAGGATGGAACCTGACACGAGGAACCTGACAACGGGAGGATTGGAACGTGACAACGGGAGGTTGGAACCTGACAACAGGAGGATGGGACTCAACAATAGGTGGATGGAGCCTGACAGGGGGAGGATGGGACCTGACAATGGGTGGATGGAGCCTGATAGCAGGAGGATGGAACCTGATAGGGGGAGGAGGGAATATACCAATGGGAGAAAGAGATTGTTTGAATTTACATGGACCTGCGAATTTCATAGAACTAAAATTTCTCCTCTCCACTTATTGATATTACTATTTGACACTAAGTCCTACTGGAAGTGACGGACCCTCAGGCTGCCCAAATAAGATTAGAAGCGGGAGCTGTGGCCCTTTATCCAGGGATCCTGACCTCACGATCTGTACTTTCATTTGACCTGTAGGTTTAAGCTTAGCTGCACTAATAATCCACATCATGCCAGTATATAGAAGGCCAGAATATGTGAGACACGCCATTCTGAAAGTGAAGAATTGAGGATTAAACCCAAAAATATATCAGATTCCAGCTTCTCTATTCCCCCTAGCCCACCAGGGCCAATAAATGCTTTAGATGTCATCATTGTATCACATAATTTAATTATATAGTATTAGAGTGAATGCTATAAAACATATCATAGCTCTATAAATACACCTATATATACAGTATATTGAAATGTTGCCAGTAGTCCTGGTGGTCTAGAGTACACATCAATGTAGAAGAGTAACAGTTTTCTTGGTCTTTCTACTGAATATCTACTCCAGGTGTGCGACCACCGATACCTAAACCTTGAAGGACAGACCCGTCCTATGTCTTCTCTAATCCACTCCTATGTTATAATCTTACATTTCATTATCTCCTCTTGATATTTACAGACCTAATCTTCTTCTTCTGCGTCTCATTAAATATTCTCCGGTGATTTTTCCTAATCATTATTCTATCTGAAGGCAAACAGAACCGTCTGGCGTCTTTCATTATTCGGTGAGCGGTGGGAACGTTGCGTTTAAGATATGTTTCCTGGCCGCCTCGCTTTTTGATTCGGTTCCAGGTTCCTGCGCAAGGAAACAACATATGAGGGGAGCGGTTCAGATCGAGACCACGACCTGCAGCGGAAAAGCAACAATCGCATCACGGCGATCACTTCAAAGTTTATTTTTATTGTGGAAAATATAAAATGTGCATATTGTAGTAACCAGGGGTGGATTGTCATGAGGGCAATCTGGGCTACTGCCCAGGGCCATAGGCTCCAGGGGGGCCCTCATTATGATCTGCATAACTAATAACGGCTGGAACGTTGGAGGAATTTCATTACATCCGGTAGCAAAAAGCTAAACATCTCGTAAGGTAAAAACTGGGCAAAGAAGAAAGAAAAGCTCGAAGATGTCTACCGCATTGTGCATTGAACAGGAAATATCTTCAGATATTAATGCACTGGGAAATGGAAACGGTCAAGTGTGAAAAATTTGCACATCATGGATTATGTGACACAGGATTTGTATTCTATGCAACTTCCGTTTGCCAGGGTAAGATGGTGGATAAAGATCTTGGTTCTTCTGACATCTAAGGTTTTAGCTTTGGAAAGGAAGGTGCGTAGAAGACATAATGTGTGTCACCTTCATCTCCTTGTTCTACTGAGACAGTAACTAAAGGTTCAGCACTTTGCCTAATGCAGGTTGTTACCGGTAACCCATTCCCTACTCTAGCCCAGCAGGACGCATAGGTCATATCCAAAAGGAAAGTTGTCCGCCTCCTGAGAACGGGACTGTGAATTGTCCCATAGTAATGGTCACTCACTGTCGGAGAAAGACAGCGACAAGGCTCAGAGTTTTCTTTTAGTGCCTTGGAGAAGTAATTGGAGCCAGGTTTGGCTATGCAGCCCTGGTGGCCAGAGGGATGATCTCTGGCCACCAGGTATTTGAAAACAAATTGTCCTGCTCACACGATTGATAGATTACAGACATTATATCACAAAGACCTCATGATCTTCTCCCAGAGCTGATAAAAGAGTATCTTTGTCTTGGCAGATGAGGAGCAAAAGATAAGAGTCCTGCAGTCTTCAGTACACTGCCCTGGACCACCAGGGATCATATTATTAACATCTTACCATAATGCCTTCACAACACTAGAACACCAGGACTGTTAAGATTCAAGACTAAACAGGTAAATATTTTCAACAAACTGCTAAAATGAAAGATGAACTTGATGAACTGTTCCTTTGGGATTGTACTTAAAAGACTGCAAGGGTTGTGCGGACATTTCCTACATTTGCTAAACACATCAGCAAATGCTTCCTCAGCACCGCTGTCAGCAAATGCTCCCTCTAGAAGCAGAACCGTCAGCAAATGCTCCCTCTGGTAGCTCCACCATCAGCAAATGCTCCATCGGCAGCTTTCCACCATCAGCAAATGCTCCCTCTGGCAGCTCCACCATCAGCAAATGCTCCATCGGCAGCTCCACCATCAGCAAATGCTCCTCTGGAAGCAGCACCGTCAGCAAATGCTCCCTCTAGAATAGATGAACCACCTTCAGCAAATGCTCCCTCTGGCAGCTCCATTATCAGCAAATGCTCCCTCTGGCAGCTCCATTATCAGCAAATGCTCCCTCTGGTAGCTCTACCATCAGCAAATGCTCCCTCTGGTAGCTCCACCATCAGCAAATGCTCCCTCTGGTAGTGCCACCGTCAGCAAATGCTCCCTCTGGTAGCTCCACCATCAGCAAATGCTCCATCGGCAGCTCCACCATCAGCAAATGCTCCCTCTGGCAGCTCCACCATCAGCAAATGCTCCCTCTGGCAGCTCCACCATCAGCAAATGCTCCATCGGCAGCTCCACCATCAGCAAATGCTCCCTCTGGAAGCAGCACCGTCAGCAAATGCTCCCTCTAGAATAGATGAACCACCTTCAGCAAATGCTCCCTCTGGCAGCTCCATTATCAGCAAATGCTCCCTCTGGCAGCTCCATTATCAGCAAATGCTCCCTCTGGTAGCTCTACCATCAGCAAATGCTCCCTCTGGTAGCTCCACCATCAGCAAATGCTCCCTCTGGTAGTGCCACCGTCAGCAAATGCTCCCTCTGGTAGCTCCACCATCAGCAAATGCTCCATCGGCAGCTCCACCGTCAGTAAATGCTCCCTCTGGCAGCTCCACCATCAGCAAATGCTCCATCGGCAGCTCCACCATCAGCAACTGCTCCCTCTGGAAGCAGCACCGTCAGCAAATGCTCCCTCTAGAATAGATGAACCACCTTCAGCAAATGCTCCCTCTGGCAGCTCCATTATCAGCAAATGCTCCCTCTGGCAGCTCCATTATCAGCAAATGCTCCCTCTGGTAGCTCTACCATCAGCAAATGCTCCCTCTGGTAGCTCCACCATCAGCAAATGCTCCCTCTGGTAGTGCCACCGTCAGCAAATGCTCCCTCTGGTAGCTCCACCATCAGCAAATGCTCCATCGGCAGCTCCACCGTCAGTAAATGCTCCCTCTGGCAGCTCCACCATCAGCAAATGCTCCATCGGCAGCTCCACCATCAGCAAACAATCCCTCTGGCAGAGACCACCAAGGTTGATGCATGCGCCAAACAATTTTAGGCTCTGCCCACAGTAGGGCGGAGCACAGTGCGCCTGCACAAAGTGCTGAAGTCTCTGCGCAGGCACTCGATCCAGCAGAATTTATAAGAAGAGGCTGCTGGATGGGGAGAAGAAGTGGGGCAGACAGAGAGAACAGGTTGGATAGACCGAACCACAATTAAGCCCATCTGACCAGTATTAATTATAATACAGAGCAGGAAGTTTTTACAAACTATTTATTAGGTGTACAGGGGGCAGTCAGGGCGTAATAGTCGCCTTCTTATAATGCAGCATAGGTGCAGCTGAAGTGGGCGGTTTTAGTTTAATAGGCCCAAATCTGGTGACAGGTTCACTTTAAGTATAAGACAATTCAGGAAAACACCTGCTGTCTCTTTCCTAAATTGCCTTCTTTGGTATCTTCTTGGTTGTTTCTGCCACTGACATCTTATTTTTAAGAGTATGAGCCCCCAATTCCCAAAAAGTTGGGACTTTGTAAAATTTAGCAAAAACAAGAATGGAATATCTCTTATAACCATATTAACGTCTGAACAGAACAAAGATCAGAAGGTGAAGTCGACAATGCAACTGTGACACCCCTGCAGTCTGGCTGCCACAAATGGTATTTCTTCTATAGAAACTGTAATGCCATGTCTGAAGAGAATTGGAGTTCCCTCTGCTGGAAGTTTGAAGCATTCAATACAACCCGATCTCCAACCAGGAGGCTGGACAATGAAAGGCCTAATTTTGGCTGTGTCTCAGTTTCTGGTTGGAGGGAAAGGTTAGCTGGGTAGTAAGGCTGGGTTAGGCAAGAGGAGAGGTGTAGTCAGGAGCTGGGGGGCTACCCTGAGGGACCTAGGTTACTTGGGCTTAGAGTCTTGTAACAGAAACTGGAGGTTAGTGAGTATTATGCTCACTAGCTACTTACGTGGAGATTTCCGGGGCATCAGTAACTCAGAGGGTCAAAGAACTGCTCTGAGCGGAGCACGAATACTCACAGGGCCCCATATTATCCACCTGGCTGGAGGTACACCACAGCAACCAGAGAGGATACAGGACAGCACAAAAGCAACTTGAAACCTACCAAACTATAGAAGTCATCAGGAAGGCCAGTACACCCACCCAGCAAAACGGACTACAGTTCTCTTCAGACAGTCCACATGCCTGCTGGTGGTTGTATCATTCTGGACACTTGCAAGGACTTCAGTAAAAGATAAAACAAAAGACTGTTTCCTGCTGTATATTTCATTGCTATCCTGAGCTACTACTGCCATCCCCTAGGAGCCAGTTCTGGTTGGGAAGGGTTTAACAACTGCACTGCTAATCCATCTATCTCCCAGGGATCTCCTGCAGCAACAGCCATATCTGGCTGATTATCTAAACTGGCTTCACAAACTCTATTTCTTTATTATTTTTAGTTCTCCTTTTTTCCTCTCCTTCTTAATGTGAGCCAGGGCCACAGCAATGGGCAGAGATGTGATCCTGACTACTGGCCCAGCTGCTGGGCACCCCAGCCCTTATTGTTCACCACATCTCCAAAGAGTTGGGACAGAGTTAACAAAAGGCTCAAAAAGTATGTGGTACTGCAATGCCCACCAGGGCCGTGGGGTACTCGGGACTGGGCTGTTCAGTTCTTTGGGGATCACGGTGGCGGTTACCCGGCTCCGTTACCCTGGGTGTGCAGTAAAGGAGATATTTACGAGGGATAGTTTGTGACGCCACCTGTGGTATTCCACCAGGGATGGCCGACGCTGCATTTTCAACCTGCTGGGGCAGATGGTAGGGCAGCCCAGATGGTATTGCTCCCCACAGGTGGAGCAGAGCCCCAGGGCAGATGGATAAGTCTATATCAGGGACAGGGCTGTGATGATTAAGAGGGCCGCAGGGCATAAAAGGAGGAGACACAGACAGTTTGTGCAGTTCTTTACCGTTACTTGCTGGTCAGGCAAGGTTACCCAGCCGGGTGCTGTGCTCCTCCAAAGTGCAGCCAGATTAGTCCCCAGGAGATTAGTATCGCTCTGCCAACACACCTTTCATGGGTTTCTCTCTCCCTGCGCTGGATTCTTGCCTTGCCTGCCCTGTGCTTTCATGAATAGGGTCCCAGGCTAGTGGCTGAAGGCCTTGTCTGGCGACTGCAGCGGCACATCCCTTGGCCCTACTCTCTGCAAAACCAGTGGCCTCCAGTTTTCCTGGTTGGGGCCTGGAGCACCCAAATCAGATCGAGGCCGGTCCGCTTCGGCAACCAGTCCCCTCTGGCAACCAGTCCCTACCCGCTCGACTTGAGTCGGGAGCGGATTGGGGCACATGGGTGGAGTCCACACTCCAGCGTCCTCTAGGACTCTCTCAGTTCTGCATTCGCTCCGGACGCCTTCCTCCTCGAACTCCTTCTCCTCTCGTCTCTAACTTACTAGAGTGTGTCTAACCTACTGCTAACCCCTCCTATGACCAGAAGATGTGGCCCTCCCTCTCAATAAGGTCTGCCTGAATCCCCTGGCCATGATTTGGGATGATGTTGTGTGCAATTCTGTGTTTCTTGGGTGTGCGTCCCCTCTCACCTGGGAACGGTGACACCACACCTATAGAGTAGGTGCAGCATCACTGTGGTGACTAGTCCGCAGGGGCGCCACATTGCTAATGAAAAACAGTTAGTCAATTTTCACTTAAGTCACAGTAGTGTGTAGAAAAAGAGAGGCAGAGTCTCTCAGGAGCAAAGATGATCGGAGGTCGTTGATTATTTCACAAAGATTGTGGAATAATTTCAGAAAAATATTCAATGTAAAATTGTACAGACATTAAATATCCACCCTGTACAGCGCATATCATCATCAACAGATTTAGGGGTTCTGCAGAAATCACTGTGCACAAGGGACAAGGCAGACAGTCAGTATTGGATACTCGTGATCTGCGGACCCTCTGGCTGCACTGCATTATATACAGACATGATTATTGCGTGGGTTCAGGAAAACGCCCAAAAATCATTATGTCAATACAGATCTCCATGCAAATCACAAATGTAAATTATAACTATCATGCAAAGAAGAAGCCAAATAATAATCCAGAAACGGTGCCATCTTCTCGGGCCAAAACTCATTTATAATGGACTGAGACAATATGAAAAACTATTTGTAGGCAGAGGAATCAAAATGTGAATTCATTATGGAAACCATGGATGGCGTCTCCTGCGGACTCCGGAGTAGAGGGACTGTTCAGCTCGTTATCAAAAAGGGAGATTGTCCAACTCTTTATTGAGAAGGGGGAACCTCCAGCTTGTTATCAAGGGGAGGGACTATCCATCTTGTCGAGGAGAGGGACCATCCAGCTTGTCATCGAGGAGAGAGACCATCCAGCATGTTATCTAGGGGAAGGACTATCCAGCTAGTTATCAAGGAGAGGGAACATCCATCTTGTCATCGAGGAGAGGGATCATTCAGCTTGTCATCGAGGAGAGGGACCATCCAGCATGTTATCTAGGGGAAGGACTATCCAGCTAGTTATCAAGGAGAGGGAACATCCATCTTGTCATCGAGGAGAGGGACCATCCAGCTTGCCATCGAGGAGAGGGACCATCCAGCTAGTTATCAAGGAGAGGGACCATCCAGCTCATCATCAAGGATAGGGACCATCCAGCTTGTCATCGAGGAGAAGGGATCATCCATCTTGTCATCAAGGAGAGGGACCATCCAGCTTGTTATCTAGGGGAAGGACCATCCAGCTAGTTGTTGAGAAGGATCCATCCAGCTTGTTATGAGGATAGGGGCCATGCAGCAAGTTATTGATGAGAAGAACCATACAGCTTGTTTTTGAGTAGAGGGACCATCCCAATTGTTATCGAGATGAGGGACCAACCAGCTTGTTTTAGAGGATCAGGACCATCTATCTTGTTATCAGAGCACAGTTCTACACCTCTAATGGTATGGGGGTCATTAGTGCCTATAACAGGGGCAGAATATACATGAAAGATTCCATCAATGATGAACATTATATAGTGGTGTTAGATCAACATTCGCTCCCGACCTGACAATAGCACACCACACACCGCATCCATCACAGCAGCACAGCTTCGTAGAAGAAGAGTTCAGAGGATTAACCAGCCTCCTGTATTTGAGCCCTTTTACCAATAGAAATCATTTGGTGCATCATGAAATAAAAAATCTGGAAAAGATCCCAAACTGTGGAGCAGCGAGAATCAGACGTCAGACAAGAACGAGACAACGTTCCCCTTCCAAAGCTGCAGAAATTGTCTCCTCACCTCCCCGACATTTACAGGTTTTTGCATAAGAAGAGTGGACGCCGCACAATGGTCATCTTGGTCCAGGACAATTTTTTTGAGATTGGTCATCAATTTGTAAATGAGAATGTATTCAAAAGAAATGGAAAAAAAATGTCCAAGTTCACGTCATGATCTATTCTGAGAGATAAAGTATGGTAATGAGATTGTAGATCGTTGCATCTAATATATAATTACCTTAAGCCACTTCCGTCATATTCGGCGCTGTTTCCGTCGTCGTGTCCGTGGCTGCCTCACTCGCAATGCCTTTGCGAGTCCTTGCAGAGTCTCTCTCTATCCTCCCCCCCACGGCTTGCAGGACCTGAAATGATGTCACTGGTATGGGCTATATCACATGACTGTGACATCATCACAGGCACTTTAATTGCTGCAGTGTCAGCACAGGAGACATCATGCCGCTGTCTCACATCAGACGTGTCCTCATCAGTGATTCTCTGCCTCTGACATCCTGCCATCACAAGGGAACATAGAGGTGACAGAGGACCCCGGACTGAGCCCCCAAGAGCTGATCTCCAGGATACAGGTGAGGGGAGGCTGCACAGGAGCAATGCTCTGCAGAGAGGAGGCTGCACAGGAGCAATGCTCTGCAGAGGGGAGGCTGCACAGGAGCAATGCTCTGCAGAGAGGAGGCTGCACAGGAGCAGTGCTCTGCACAGAGGAGGCTGCACAGGAGCAATGCTCTGCGCAGAGAAGAGGCTGCACAGGGGCAATGCTCTGCATGAGAGGAGGCTGCACAGGAGCAATGCTCTGCATGAGAGGAGGCTGCACAGGAGCATTGCTCTGCATGAGAGGAGGCTGCACAGGAGCATTGCTCTGCATGAGGGGAGGCTGCACAGGAGCATTGCTCTGCAGAGGGGAGGCTGCACAGGAGCAATGCTCTGCAGAGGGGAGGCTGCACAGGAGCAATGCTCTGCATGAGGGGAGGCTGCACAGGAGCAATGCTCTGCAGAGTAGAGGCTGCACAGGAGCAATGCTCTGCATGAGAGGAGGCTGCACAGGAGCATTGCTCTGCATGAGAGGAGGCTGCACAGGAGCAATGCTCTGCATGAGAGGAGGCTGCGCAGGAGCAATGCTCTGCAGAGGGGAGGCTGCACAGGAGCAATGCTCTGCACAGAGGAGGCTGCACAGGAGCAATGCTCTGCACAGAGGAGGCTGCACAGGAGCAATGCTCTGCACAGAGGAGGCTGCACAGGAGCAATGCTCTGCAGAGAAGAGGCTCCACAGGAGCATTGCTCTGCATGAGGGGAGGCTGCACAGGAGCAATGCTCTGCAGAGAAGAGGCTGCACAGGAGCAATGCTCTGCAGAGAGGAGGCTGCACAGGAGCAATGCTCTGCAGAGAAGAGGCTGCACAGGAGCAATGCTCTGCAGAGAAGAGGCTGCACAGGAGTAATGCTCTGCAGAGAGGAGGCTGCACAGGAGCAATGCTCTGCAGAGAGGAGGCTGCACAGGAGCAATGCTCTGCACAGAGGAGGCTGCACAGGAGCAATGCTCTGCAGAGAGGAGGAGGCTGCACAAGAGCCATGCTCTGCAGAGAGGAGGAGGCTGCACAAGAGCCATGCTCTGCAGAGAGGACGAGGCTGCACAGGAGCAATGCTCTGCAGAGAGGAGGAGGCTGCACAGGAGCAATGCTCTGCAGAGAGGAGGAGGCTGCACAGGAGCAATGCTCTGCAGAGAGGAGGAGGCTGCACAGGAGCAATACTCTGCAGAGAGGAGGCTGCACAGGAGCATTGCTCTGCAGAGAGGAGGCTGCACAGGAGCAATGCTCTACAGTAATGAGGCTGCACAGGAGCAATGCTCTGCAGAGAGGAGGCTGCACAGGAGCAATACTCAGCAGAGAGGAGGCTGCACAGGAGCAATGCTCTGCATGAGTGGAGCCAAGATGCTGGGGACGGCGGAGTGAAAATGCCGTGGTGGGGAAGACGATAACCCGCCGGTAAGTATGACAGGCAGAGTGCCTCTGTCCTCTGCTGACCACTCTGCCCACCGCACTGCGCTAACCACTCTGCCCACCGCACTCACTGCTAACCACTGAGCCACCATACTCCTGCTAACCACTGAGCCACCGTACACTGCTAAACACTGAGCCACCGTACTTTGCTAACCACTGAGCCACCGCGCAGTGCTAACCACTGAGCCACCGCGCACTACTAACTACTGAGCCACCGCGCAGTGCTAACCACTGAGCCACCGCGCAGTGCTAACCACTGAGCCACCGCGCAGTGCTAACCACTGAGCCACCGCGTAGTGCTAACCACTGAGCCACCGCGCAGTGCTAACCACTGAGCCACCGCGCAGTGCTAACCACTGAGCCACCGCGCAGTGCTAACCACTGAGCCATCGCGCAGTGCTAACCACTGAGCCATCGTATACTCTGCTAACCACTGACCCACCATACTCCCTGCTAACTACTAACCCACCGTATACAGCGCTAACCACTGAGCCACCGTACACTGCTAAACACTGAGCGACCATACTTTGCTAACCACTAAGCCACCGCGCAGTGCTAACCACTGAGCCACCGCGCAGTCCTAACCACTGAGCCACCGCGCAGTGCTAACCACTGAGCCACCGTATACTGTGCTACCCACTCAGCCACCTGTATACACACAATTAATTTCACCGCACTCCCCTAAATATTAGTAAATAAACTATATATGGATTCTAGACTACCTGATTCTTTAGAATCGGGCTCACAGCTAGTTCTTGATATTTTACTCAGTGACGACTATTTGGGAATTTAACATGTTGCACATTCTATTTGTGGTCCTTTAGCCTTGACACTTTTGCAAGGTTGTCTCTGACTTGTGCTCACCAATGGTGGTTCTCAACATCCAAGACCAAGGTCTAAATCTCTTTTTTACTAATTCTTGACTGCTGTATTGTACTTAAAAGAAATTTTTAGAACTCTTTGTTTTTTTCTTATTGGCCCAAAAATGAAGGCAGGTAATTGCTAACTCACTGATCTTTTCCAATTCAGATCGGTCACAGACTGCTCCTGCCGGCGATTATTCAGCTTCCGGTAACAATTCAACAGAGCCATGCTTCTCCTCCACTCTATTTACGGGGCGTGATTGCTGAGATCATGCTGCCTAACAGAGGGAGCAGGCTGTCTATCAGCCTGACGTCAGCAATCAGGGAGAGCAGAATGTGAAAAGGAAGAGAAAGAGCTGCTCTGTTTGTAGGGGAGGAGGGTGGGGCTTTGGCACTACCATCCCTGTCCTGGAAGGGCCTCTGCAGTTAATTGCATGCATTTATATTTAGTGTAAATTTGGTATGTGTACCTGATTGTGAAGTGCAGTTATGTGTTATGTGGCCATTGTAAAAATGACTGCTTTTCTGGTGTAACTTCAAGTTAGAGAAGGGGTTAGTACACCACTAGGGGTGGAGTTTTAGGAAGCTAGAAAGACATGATGCAGCATCTTAGTTGCATTGAGGTAGAGAAACTTAAATAAACAAGAAGCCTGTGGGAGGCGTGGTAGTAAGGAGGCCTCCAGGTGTAATTTGGACAGACCCTCAGGGCCACCCCAGGACCTCAGTTACATGAAGAAAACAAGGTTAGGCTGCTTTCACATCAGCGTTTTTTTGCCAATTGCGGCAGATGCGGTGAAAAAAACGCATCTGCTGCAATTACCACATAACCGCTGCACTTGCGGCACAGTTGCGGCAAGCCCCATACAATATCTATGCGGGCTTGCGGCAGGTGCGGTATCGGCACTTGCGGCAGGTGTGGCCGCAAAAAAAACCCGGTTTTTTTCGCGGCCGCACCTGCCGCAAGTGCCGAAACCGCACTTGCCGCACCTGCCGCACACTTACCGCAAGCCCCATAGACATTGCATGGGGCTTTCCGCAACTGTGCCGCAAGTGCAGCGGTTATGCGGTAATCGCAGCAGATGCGGTTTTTTCACCGCATCTGTCGCGATCGGCAAAACCGCTGATGTGAAAGTACCCTTAGACAGGTAGTGCTGCCCATTCATTGTGTACTATCATCCAGGACTCATTAGAAAATGACCCACAGGCCATCGACTTTTCCCCTCGGTACCAGCAGTGACTGTTTAACCTGGGTCTTAGTGAATGGGCCTGCAGTGGAGACTCAGTGACTGAACTTATGACACTATCCTGCACTTTACTATTCCTCGGAATGAAATTCCACTGGGTGGGACAAGATGCCAGGTATAGGGCACCAAATGAAGGATATCACACTGCACATTGCAAGGCGGAGTTGCCCAAGCCAAAGTAAGGGTAGAGGTACCGGTACCTGAGTAGCAGTCTGCTGATAAATTGTTTGTGACTAATTTTAAACCGTAAAACCGTTAAAGGGGTTGTCCGGGGTTTTTCTATAATTTACATGTGTATCCAGGCTGCAGAATGCTGACAGTTTGTAACATACACCCTGTCAACATTTTGCAGGGTTATAGATATCACCTATTTGTGGAAGCCAGGGAACGTCCAGGGGGTGTGTGTGTGCTGGAGCTGTATGTAAATGAAGAACTGGTCGTTTACTCCCAGACTCCAACACACAACCCCTCCTCCAGTCTACAGTATGGCCGGCCACCCCCAGACTGCTACAGCCTGCCCCAGTCCCAAGCATGAGCACCCACCCCCTCTGCACACAGCCCTCAGCTGGCGGAACCGGGTAAAGTGCGCCCAAAAGACTTTAATAACTGTTTCTGAACTGTATAACCGGTCCGCCATTACAGAAATTGAACTACGCCACATCTCTTACAAACTGTCAACATTCTGCAGCCTAGATATACATGTAAATTATAGAAAAAGCCTGGACAACCCCTTTAAGACCCAATGTGGTAAAGTTTCAAACCCGCCGTGTGTGTGGACGTTCAAGTAAAGCTTCATTAATAAGAAAGAACCCTGCTGTGCCCGTGTCTTCCAATTCATGTGTAAACCACAGCAGAGCATTTCCATTTTGCACTGGGGAGGCGGTTGAACCGTATGACCGTATGAACAGATCTCTATGGCGCCTCACACTCAACTACACCATCAACCTCGTAACGCCGCCACCCCAACATGTTGACAAGAGGTCAAAGGAATCACCGGCAGGAGCGGACCTAGCTCTGAAAAAAATAAAATATTCCAGGATAACTTCTTTAAGGTCCACAATAAAATTTAGCTGGGTTTCACAGCAAAAGTCTTCAATGATTCCAAGATCTCAAACGAAGCCTGGAGATCCGTCTGCCAGAGCATCCGGTGACCTTCTGCTGTCATGTAGTCTTTTCACCGACTTTTATTGCATATCACGTAGTTAGCGCACTACATAAAGGCTGACTTATACCTAGACAGGAGAAGTGGAGGCGCAGCTATCAGGACCATTGGACATTAGGGCGGAGAGATACAAAAAGTAGGAGGACCTGTCCTGTCTGCTGGTCTTTGTGCCTGTGCTTGGTCAAATGGTTCCCTATAGTGCAGCTGCACGAACAACCAAGGTCATATAGAAATCAGACCGAGCAATCAGAGTTGGGGAAATGTGGTATTTTGGCAAAATTTGCCAATGTGTCAATCATTTAAGGTGACTAATAGTAACGTAGGATAGGTATACCCACTCGATGAAGAGCCAAGTCAGCCAATTGAATGAAAATGGCCGAGTAGTGGCCGTGAAAGGTACTGCAAGCTCTGTCCAACACTAGTGAATGGGAGCGACTATGAAGTACCAATAACGACCACTACTGAATGTGTGGTCCTGTGCCACTTTCGGTTTAGATCGGATTATCGCAAAACTAGATACTAAAAACCAAGAAAACCCAACTAAAAATTATTTACTCTTCCTTAAAGTCATTTAAAGGTAAGATTTATGCTAGTGCTGCAAGATGATTTTTGGCACTACCATGTGCGGGTGGTCAGTACTCGAAATGAGCAGATAGATGCTCGGATAGGCGCGACTCAATTACCAAGTATAATGGAAGTCAATGGGGCACTCAAGCATTTTTTTTAGGAAGGTCTTAACCATTGACTTCCCTTACACTCAGGATGTGAGTCGCGCCCGTCCGAGCACCCAAGCATGGTAGAGCTCGCTCATCACTTACATTGAGCATGTGTTTCTTCCCAACTAAATGGGGAGCCCCAGCCTTACGGTCACATTCATCAATAATTCAAGGAAAATCTCAGACTTTGTCCGCCATATTTACATTTATAAAGTTCCATTCTGACAATATTAGACAAACATTTCATTATTTCAGTGACCAAGAACCGAGAAACGTTTCGGGAATAAAACATTTGTAGTTCTATAGAAAATCGTCTAGAAAACAGACATCAGAGCTGAAAATAAAAACATGATCGTTTTGACTCTCTTGTCATCTTGTTTCCTAAATACTGGAGTCACAAGACGACATTTTGGCTGCTATTTACAGGACAGTAGATGCTGAACCGCTGCAATGTGAAGCGCGAAGCCCAAAAAATAACACAACTCCACCAAGGCGATATCAAACACTAACGGCACGACGGGCCTCCAAAAAAATCAGATTCCGAACGGTAAATCACAGTAAACCAAAATGAGATAATAAATAAAGAAACCCTGGATGCCGTGAAGCTGGTAACATCCATGGTCGACTGAGCTCCAACTTTTCTGGGCAAAAGTCCAAAATTATCCATTTGCGAGAAAAGGTTCCCAGAAACAAATCTGCAAAATAAATACTTCTCTCCAGTCCATCGTTTTTTTGGTCCGGTTCATGGTCCCAGCTCTTTAGCAGCAGTTGCTGTCTACGTGACCACAGTTTTTCACGCGTTTCGAGTCCTATCCGGAAGAATCCCTTTTAGCAATGTTATTCATTAGCCACCTTTGCAAGGTTGGCTCTGACCCGAGCTTGGTCCACAGAATCCAGGAGGTTCTTGGCGTCCACGGCCAACGCGTGAGAAGCCGTCAACATCTGTTTCTTACATTCCTCGCTTAGAGACGTCACCGCGTTCTGCTGGGCCAAACGCATCTTGTTGATCAGGTCCGCCAAGTCTTTACTTAGGAGTTTTTGGGTTCCTTCAATCTGATCAGAAAATTAAAAAAAGAAAACAACTCTTATCAGATCTCAAAATTTCAACTCTCACACTATTCTGTCATCTGTAAAAACCATGGCTCTTTTTTGTAGTATTGAAAAAAAACATATAGTGAGGAGCAGACACAAGGTCTATGTGTGTTGAGCTCAACGATTTTAATCTTGATCTTATATTACCCATTTTTAATGTTAGGTGAAAACATCACTTTTACTTCAACATTAAAAACATTTACATTTTCAACATTTTGAAACAATTCACATTTTTGGGACTACCCCTTTATCAAAACCATGGAGAGGAACAGACACGAGGTCTACACGTTGCAAGCTCAACGCTCTTAATCTTGGATTACCCGTATTTTAATGTTTGGGTAAAACATCACCTTTACTTCAACATTAAAAACAGAGGTAATCCAAAAAATTCAAAACCATATACAGCGGACCTGACACTAGGTCTACGCGTTTCGAGCACAACGCTCTTAACCTTGGATCTTATTCTACTTGTGTTTTTAACTGTTAGATTAAAACATCACCTTTATTCTAACATTAAAAACAGGGTAATTCCAAAATCTTAAAACCCATATAGAGAGGAGCAGACATAAGGTCTATGCATTTCAAGATCAACGCTCTTAATCTTGATCTAGGATTACCCGGGTTTTTAATGTTAGGTGAAAACATCACCTTTACTCCAACATTTACTTGGGTAATTCCAAAATTTTAAAAGCATACAGAAGAGCAGATACTAGGTCTACGTGTTTCAAGATCAATACAATCTTGATCTTGGATTAAAACATCACCTTTATTCCAACATTAAAAACAGGAGTAATCTAAAATATTAAAAACCATATAGAGAGGAGCAGACACAAGGTCTATGCGTTTCAAGATCAACGCTCTTAATCTTGATCTAGGATTACCCGGGATTTTAATGTTAGGTGAAAACATCACCTTTACTCCAACACTTACATTTTTGGGACTACCCGTTTTTAAACCTTATAGAGAGGAACAGACATAAGATCTATGCGTTTCGAGCTCAAAGTTCTTGATCATGGATTATACGTAATTTTAATGTTAGGTTAAAACATCACCTTTGTTATTATATAAATGACAAGTAATTGTCTGGGTGTTCAAAAACTTTTCCAAAAACGGCGCCACACCAGTCCTCAGGATATGTCTGATATTGCAGCCCAGCCTCGACTCGAGGACAGGTGTGGCGCTGATTTTTAAAAAACTGCAACCAAATTTTTCTATTTGTAAAATTGGCTCTACCAACGACAGAATGGGGCTCTGGAAGGTATGATTCTGATAGCCCAAAATTAATGGCTCTACACTTCTGGATCCTTGGGGACAGTTATTGGGTCAGAGTCTGGGCCCAAAGAAGGATCATCTGGTTGTGTGATTGGCTATGATCCACTAATAACAGCCAACTGTAGATAGTCTTCCTGCAGCACAAAGCCCAAGAAGAGTTCCTGGCAATGAAAACTCTGCCAGTCCTAGGAGAAGCGATGACGAAACGTGCGTCGGGTGCCACTAGTTGATACAAATTCACACTTCAGCTTTGATTTGCATGATTTAACTGGTTATAATGAAGGTCTGTAGTATCCAGGACCCCTCTTTTGTTAAACTTTAGAAATATTTTATATTTATCCCTAACATTTAGCACTGTATTCATGGGAAATATCAGTTATTTTCTTTGTAATTTTGGGAGGTGGTATCAAATATTATATACTAGCTGTAGAGCCCAGTGTTGCCTGGGCATAGTAACTAATTGTTCTTAGTTATAAGCTGAGTGTGTTTGTATGTATGTCCACTATACGCAACAAAACTTCCCGTCCCTTCAAACCTACCCCATTGCACCCTCCCCAAACCCATAGCCCTGCCTACCCCAAGACAGCACCCACCACCCCCTGACCCCTCCCAAATCCAAAGCCCCACCCCAAAGGCGAAGCCACATGCACCCAGGGGTGGATCTTATGGAGGGGGTGGGGTTGCATGGAGGAGGCAGAACTATGAATGGGGCAGGGCTGTGTGTGGACATTCACAAAGGGGCGGGGCGGGGATAACCACAGGGGCGTAGCTGACATGGATGAGATGTGGTTATGTGGAGGGACGAAGCTATGAAGTGGGTAAGGCTATGTGGAGGATGTGGCTATGAGGTGGGTGGGGATTAGGGGGCAGAGCTATGATACATACACATCTTTATATATTAGATGCTTGTGTGACATTGCAAATGAAAATGCCCCTGGATACACCGTGTGTTATGTTTCCTTCTAATTTAATCACCCTGACTTTTTATATTTATAATTTTGTAAAAAATTATGAACAGCTAAAAATCATTGTTTTAACAAATGTCTGGCCATATTTGTAGGTTGTTCAGTCCCGTATAATATTAAGAATCACTCAAGAGCTTTTTTCAGGAACTAGGAAATACTAAACTGCCCCAACAACAATTAAAAAAGAAATTTAAATAGAATATTTAAAAATAAAAGGTAAAAAATACAAAGATATATTTCTTAATATTAAATGAAAGTTGCAACTTTTTTTTGCAAAATTTAGAACATGTCTCCGAAATCAGCTGGGAACAGTTACATTACTGTATATTAGATATGTTACCTCTGTACGAGAAGATGCAGGTAACGATGGCAGAACGTCGTCCACGCTCCCGATGAGCTTCCGGAGAGTCAACCCAACATTCTGGAAGAATAAAGGACGGAAGGCAGAAGGTTTAGCTCTACCACTTTAGATGCTCGGACGGACCGATCACTGTCCGTTACGACCAATGTATGTTGAATATGAAGAGGTTAATACTACAGTGGGTGCCGTTCCGTTCTATTGGCCACGGCAATCGGTGGCTTCTGTAACTGGAGAGGGGGTAAAGTCTCTTACCAGAAGGCACTGGCACCTTCTTTTGATTAAACATCCTGGCAAGAAGTAACGTGTGTCACACCGCAACGATGACGTCACTTCAGACCATTGTTATGGTCAATGGAACATGCAAATAATTTACACCATCTCCACTCCAAATGCATTTGTGACCCTCAAAAGAACTAAAAAATAAGAACCTTTGGAACCCTAGAACTTTGCTAAACTACAGTAATTTCCAACAGCTGGAAACCCAAAACCCTAAGATCGAAACAAAATGAGCATATATATATATACCCCGCAGTAAGTAAAAATGTATGGCCCATGTGGAGAAAAATATGTATTTGTAAGGGAATGTATGAGAACAACAGTAAATTAACATTTGTTCAAAGGCTGTATCTTTACACAAAGGGGGATAACCTCTCCTTATCTGCATTCCAGGAACTAAAAACCAAGAGGGTCTCCAGGAGAACATGCAGGAATAAATTGTTACACCTATGCAAACACTGAACAGATGGACAATAGTGGCAAGGTCTCGAATTCTCATATTTAAAAAAGGACATTTAAAATGTATTGTGTTCATTACTAAATTAGCCATGGTCCTGTCACAGATCTGGGATTAGGATATTAAATTAGAGGCTGCCCAGAAAATTTGAGCCAAGGCTAAAACTTATAAAAGCTAGGCAGACAAATATTTGTTGGCAGCTGGGGTCAGTTAACTACTGATGTGATCCATATTTCACTTCTCCTTTCCCAAGGATACAGATGATAACATTAGACTGGAATACGTGACTGTCCATATCAATAACATACTGTACTTAAGAACCCATGTTCTTGATCATAAAAGTCATCCCACAAGGTTTACCTCAATTGTGACGGTCCTATCTTTCAGTATTAAAACCTCACCATGTGTCAGACGACCTCTTTGTTCTGGCATGTCATCTATATACCTTCCCATGGGCAGGTCTCTCAAAAATTGACCTAGGTCCCACTTTGCCCCCATCTATATTGAGGTCTGACATAAGGTGACATTGTAATACTAGAAAATAGGACCGTCCTAATTAGGGTACACCTTGTCACGATTGGATGGTTTTATTTTTTACACATTTTTTGATCAAGAATAGTGTTTCCTAATCACCCTATGGTTATTTATATGTACAGTTACTAATTTTATTACTGCCAGGTGTCACGGGGTCCTTCTCTGGTATCCCGCAATCAACAGAGCGAGAGATGTGTGATCAGCCCAAGAACCTATACTGCTTGAAAAGCATAAAATTCTATAAAACAATCAATCAATATACTGTATCTTCAGGTAATACAGGTTTCTCTAAATTCCCTGTGTGGAGCTGGTCTGAACTCAGTATCCCACACACACAGACTGATTCATACTGCTTCTCCTTCCCCCAACACCTCCCCAAGCCAAAACCAGTTCTATGGAGACTCCGGGGTTGGTAGTACAAACCTTTACAGACAAAGGTCTTGAATGACCAAATAAGGACATGACCACAGTAATTCTATTATCAAACTCAGGAGTGTAATGAGTGGGGAAGCGGAACACACAGTATTGCAAGAACAAAGCACCGGTAAAATGCAGCTACAAGATAACCCACCATATCCACCATCAGACCAGGTATTTTCTCATTTTCTTTCGTCTCTTCAGTTTCGTCAGTTAAATGGCCATAATGTGAACGAGCTCCTACACGATGCATGTATACCAACGCATGCTCTGGTTAATTTCTTTGGTTTTGCTGCATTTTCTTGTACTTCATTTATGTAGCTTCCCATGGACAGTCCTACACTGTCCCATCTACATTGAGGTCATTTGGTGTAAAGTGAAGATTTAATACTAGAGTAGGACCGTCGATTGGGTATACCTTGTCACTTTGGATGGTTTGAATGCTTTTTTGATCAAGAACATTGTTTATTAAGCCCCCTGTGTTATCTATATGTATTATTACTATATACTTACTGGACGGTATATGCTCATTTTGTTTCTATCTTAGGTTTTGTCTGTTAAATGGGCAAAGTGAGAACGTGCTCCTGTACACCACATGTATACCAATAATACTCCAGCTCATTTCTTTGGTTTAGATTGAAAGCAAGGTCTGGACACTTGTATACCATTCTACAAACATTCTTGGAGAGGTCATCCTTGGAATATATTTCCATTCCCTTAGATATCTTCACCTCATCTAAGACTTTAAGTGCTTTTCCTTTGGCAGCTTCGAATCCTTCAGTGACAATTCTTAGGTGAAGACCCTCGGCTACATAGAGGACAGCCTGCTTCAGCAGTTTCCCAATGATCAACACGTTGGAGGTTGTCCCATCTCCTGTAAAGTCGTCTTGAGCAGTGGCTATCTTTGCAATCAATGAAGCAGTTGGATGCTGGATTTACATTTCATGGAGTAGGACATTGCCATCCTTGGTAAGCTTGATGTCTCTAGCTACAGAGACCAATGTCTTCATGATACCTTTAGACCCAAGGTTGGTCTGCAGCACATCCTGTAGTCCACAGCTACGCTGATGTTGACGTCAGGAGCCACATGGGTCCGGGCTACCTCGGCTTTCTAGTTTAGGGCTCTGAGTGCCGCCATTGTGGAGGAGCAGAGGCTGAGGAAAGGAGTGAGCAGTCAGCGTGGCACGCAATGTGAAATGCAAATCCAGCATCCAACTGATTAATTGAATGCAAAGGTAGTCACCACTTAAGATGGGACAACCTTCAATATATATTGATCATTGGGGACCTGCTGAAGCAGGCTGATCTCTATATAGTCTTCACCCAAAAATTGTCACTGAAGGATTCAAAGCGGCCAAAGAAAAAGCACTTAAAGTCTTAGATAAGGTGAAGGAAATGAACAGAGAAACTCATATTTATGTGGCCAGGACTTTACTCCAAGTACACGCTGAGCTGGCCAACGTTGTAACAGAGCCTGTGTATAGACTCTGCTTTGGCCATGAAGCAAAGACGACCCAATGAACCAATTGACCTGTATATGGTAAAAAGATGGAAATGAAGCATAAGACCCGAGATATATATGCGTATGAGACCAAGGGAAAACTTTAAAGGAGCAATGAAAACAAGGCCTTCCATGTAAGTGTCTCCGAGTTGAGTTTGTCTTTATGTGTGAGACCTGTTTTAGGTGAGTCGGGTGATGGTACAGACACCATTGCTGTTCCCATGAGGCATCTTTCCTAGAAGTCCGATTTCTCCTATTTTCGTAAAGGGCCCATGAGTTGGAAATACATTAGGAAAGATCTAAGGGCCCTTTCACATCAGCGTTTTTTTAAATTTGCGGCAGATGCGGTGAAAAAACCGCATCTGCCGCAACTGCCGCATAACGGTTCCACTTGCGGCACGGTTGCGGTTTTTTCCATAGGAAGTATAGGGGGACTTGCGGCAGATGCGGCAAGTGCGGTATTGCACTTGCGGCAGGTGCGGCAGAGAAAAAAACCGCGGCTTACTGCGGTTTTTTTCTCTGCCGCACCTGCCGCAAGTGCAATACCGCACTTGCCGCATCTGCCGCAAGTCCCCCTATACTTCCTATGGAAAAAACCGCAACCGTGCCGCAAGTGGAACCGTTATGCGGCAGTTGCGGCAGATGCGGTTTTTTCACCGCATCTGCCGCAAATTTAAAAAAACGCTGATGTGAAAGGGCCCTAAGCCCTACTGTACCTGTATGATTTAATTGTCATCATTTTACGTACTTGTCCTCGCCTGCCCTTACACATGTAAAGCGCCATGGAACCTAATGGGGCTATATAAATATTTAATAATAATAATAATAATAATAATAATAATAATAATAATCTAGAGCTTCCAGCTGTTTCAAAAGGGAAATATTTCTTGCAGAGCCAACACATTCTTAGAACTTCAAACAGAAGTAATTTTCCTAGACTTCCAAATGGAATCTCTTTCCTAGAGCTCTACCAGGTGGTTCCATCCTAGAGCTCTACCAGGTGGTTCCATCCTAGAGCTCTACCAGGTGGTTCCATCTTAGAGCTCCACCAGGAGGATCCATCCTAGAGCTTCACCAGAAGGATCCTACCTAGAGCTCCACCAGGAGGATCCATCCTAGAGCTCCACCAGGAGGATGCAACCTGGAGCTCCACCAGCAGGATCCGTCCTAGAGCTTCACCAGAAGGATCCTACCTAGAGCTCCACCAGGAGGATCTGTCCTAGAGCTCCACCAGGAAGATCTGTCCTAGAGCTCCACCAGGAGGATCTGTCCTAGAGCTCCACCAGGAGGATCTGTCCTAGAGCTCCACCAGGAGGATCCATCCTAGAGCTCCACCAGGAGGATGCAACCTGGAGCTCCACCAGGAGGATCCGTCCTAGAGCTTCACCAGGAAGATCTGTCCTAGAGCTCCACCAGGAAGATCTGTCCTAGAGCTCCACCAGGAAGATCTGTCCTAGAGCTCCACCAGGAGGATCCGTCCTAGAGCTCCACCAGGAGGATCTGTCCTAGAGCTTCACCAGGAGGATCCGTCCTAGAGCTCCACCAGGAAGATCTGTCCTAGAGCTCCACCAGGAGGATCTGTCCTAGAGCTCCACCAGGAGGATCCATCCTAGAGCTCCACCAGGAGGATCCTTCCTAGAGCTCCACCAGGAGGATCCATCCTAGAGCTCCACCAGGAGGATCCATCCTAGAGCTCCACCAGGAGGATCCTTCCTAGAGCTCCACCAGGAGGATCCATCCTAGAGCTCCACCAGGAGGATGCAACCTGGAGCTCCACCAGGAGGATCCGTCCTAGAGCTCCACCAGGAGGATCTGTCCTAGAGCTTCACCAGGAGGATCCGTCCTAGAGCTCCACCAGGAAGATCTATCCTAGAGCTCCACCAGGAGGATCTGTCCTAGAGCTCCACCAGGAGGATCTGTCCTAGAGCTCCACCAGGAGGATCTGTCCTAGAGCTCCACCAGGAGGATCCATCCTAGAGCTCCACCAGGAGGATCCTTCCTAGAGCTCCACCAGGAGGATCCTTCCTAGAGCTTCACCAGGAGGATCCTACCTAGAGCTCCACTAGAAGGATCCATCCTAGAGCTTCACCAGGAGGATCCTTCCTAAAGCTCCACCAGGAGGATCCATCCTAGAGCTCCACCAGGAGGATGCAACCTGGAGCTCCACCAAGAGGATCCATCCTAGAGCTCCACCAGGAGGATCTGTCCTAGAGCTTCACCAGGAGGATCTGTCCTAGAGCTCCACCAGGAGAATGCGTCCTAGAGCTTCACCAGGAGGATCTGTCCTAGAGCTCCACCAGGAGAATACGTCCTAGAGCTCCACCAGGAGGAGCTGTCCTAGAGCTCCTCCAGGAGGAGCTGTCCTAGAGCTCCACCAGGAGGAGCTGTCCTAGAGCTCCACCAGGAGGATCTGTCCTAGAGCTCCACCAGGAGGATCCTACCTAGAGCTCCACCAGGAGGATCCTACCTAGAGCTCCACCAGGAGAATATGTCCTAGAGCTCCACCAGGAGGATCCGTCCTAGAGCTTCACCAGGAGGATCCGTCCTAGAGCTTCATCAGGAGGATCCTACCTAGAGCTCTACCAGGAGGATCCATCCTAGAGCTCCACCAGGAGGATCTGTCCTAGAGCTTCACGAGGAGATTCTGTCCTAGAGCTCCACCAGTGGTCTCTTTCTCTTTAGCTTCAATATTCATATAAACAAGAGTAACAGAGTCTAAGACACACATGTACTACTCAAATTTGGAAAATAGGGACATCAGGTTGGTGTAAAAGAATATGAGAGAATTAACGACTATGGAGCATGGACTGACACAATGGAGCCCACCTTGACCACATTGACGTATCCCTCGGGGGGCAGCTGGTAGATGTCGTTCTTCAGCTGCAGCACTGATTTCACTAGCTCCATCACACTCTGGTACACGTTGTCGTCCGTACGATCGATGTTGGCCGTCGGAGCCGGTTGTAGAACCTGAAAGAAGCGGTAATGTCACAACCAGACAATGAAACAACACAATGTAACAACATTTCTATTGGCGGCAAAAAACTTAATGAACATTCACCAATTTTTGCTGTTTGGAGTTAAGAATCGATCTAAATGTGCCAACGTTGTCAAACACTCAAAGTCATCTTACGAATAGATACTTGAGTACAGGAAATTTACACCGAACCCCGACTCTAGAGCCAAACACAGTGCCCCTATATTAAAGCCAGACACGGGGGCCGCCATAATGGAGCCAGACACGTGGGATCCCATAATGGAACATGGAGATCCCTATCATAGAGCCAGATGCAGGGCCCCCATAATAAAGGCAGACACAGGGCAGCCATATTGAGCCAGACACCAGGGCTTCCATAATTGAGCCAGACACAAGGCCCCCATAATAGATCCAGACACAGGGCCCCCATAATAGAGCCAGACACAGGGCCCCCATAATAGAGCCAGACACAGGACCCCCATAATAGATCCAGACACAGGGCCCTCATAATAGATCCAGACACAGGGGGCCCCATAATAGATCCAGACACAGGACCCCATAATAGAGCCAGACACAGGACCCCCATAATAGAGCCAGACACAGGACCCCATAATAGAGCCAGACACAGGGCCCTCATAATAGAGCCAGACACAGGGCCCCCATAATAGAGCCAGACACAGGGCCCCCATAATAGAGCCAGACACAGGGCCCTCATAATAGATCCAGACACAGGGGGCCCCATAATAGATCCAGACACAGGACCCCCATAATAGATCCAGACACAGGACCCCCATAATAGAGCCAGACACAGGACCCCATAATAGAGCCAGACACAGGGCCCTCATAATAGAGCCAGACACAGGGCCCCCATAATAGAGCCAGACACAGGGCCCCCATAATAGAGCCAGACACAGGGCCCCCATAATAGAGCCAGACACAAGGGGCCCCATAATAGAGCCAGACACAGGGGCCCCCATAATAGAGCCAGACACAGGGGCCCCCATAATACAGCCAGACACAGGGCCCCCATAATAGAGCCAGACACAGTGCCCCATAATAGAGCCAGACACAAGGGGCCCCATAATAGTGCCAGACACAAGGGGCCCCATAATAGAGCCAGACACAGGACCCCCATAATAGAGCCAGACACAGGGGCCCCCATAATACAGCCAGACACAGGGCCCCCATAATAGAGCCAGACACAGGGGGCCCCATAATAGAGCCAGACACAGGGGGCCCCATAATAGAGCCAGACACAGGGGGCCCCATAATAGAGCCAGACACAGGACCCCCATAATAGAGCCAGACACAGGGGCCCCATAATACAGCCAGACACAGGACCCCCATAATAGATCCAGACACAGGGCCCCCATAATACAGCCAGACACAGGACCCCCATAATAGAGCCAGACACAAGGGGCCCCATAATAGAGCCAGACACAGGGGCCCCCATAATAGAGCCAGACACAGGGGCCCCCATAATACAGCCAGACACAGGGCCCCCATAATAGAGCCAGACACAGTGCCCCATAATAGAGCCAGACACAAGGGGCCCCATAATAGTGCCAGACACAAGGGGCCCCATAATAGAGCCAGACACAGGACCCCATAATAGAGCCAGACACAGGGGCCCCCATAATACAGCCAGACACAGGGCCCCCATAATAGATACAGACACAGGGGGCCCCATAATAGAGCCAGACACAGGGGGCCCCATAATAGAGCCAGACACAGGGGGCCCCATAATAGAGCCAGACACAGGACCCCCATAATAGAGCCAGACACAGGGGGCCCCATAATACAGCCAGACACAGGGCCCCCATAATAGAGTCAGACACAGGACCCCCATAATAGATCCAGACACAGGGCGCCCATAATAGAGCCAGACACAGGGGGCCCCATAATAGAGCCAGACACAGGGCCCCCATAATAGAGCCAGACACAGGGCCCCCATAATACAGCCAGACACAGGACCCCCATAATAGATCCAGACACAGGGCCCCATAATAGATCCAGACACAGAACCCTCCATACCCAGATCGTCCCTATTGTCCACCTTCCCACAATAAATTGGCATTTTAATACCGATTCCTCACCTGAGCCCCCAGTCTGGGAGGTTTCTGCGGTGGAGACGTGAATTCAGCTGTCAGATAAATACAGAGAGACATATTAGATGAGAAGAAGACTTCATCTCATCAGAGAGGCCGACTGGCTGAAAAGCTGCAAATAAGTTCATTTTGTCCAAGAATATAGAGAATTTCAGAATCCTCTGTGGCCAATCGTTGCCTCACTGGAAATGTACATTCCTATACTCACTGTATGCAATGTCTTTTTCTGGAAGTGGCTGAAAGAAAGATAAAAAATAAAATTAGTTTTTTTGGGGGTAAAAATCTTTGAATTCCTTGGATTCTGACACTTTTTTCCCCGTTTTTCTCTGCGTCCCTCCATCGCGCAGATATTCATATTTGTCACATCTGGAGCGCAGTATGTGAAATCCCTGTTTGCAGACCAACTGTGCCTTTCTTTAGAGTCTACTCTGAGGGTGTGCGCTCACCCCTCCCTCACAGGTGCAGCCAATCACAGCTCAGCAGCATCTGAGCCTGGTAGGTTACTAGATCTACTGCTGAGCTATGATTGGCTGCACCTGAGAGGGAAGGGTGAGCACACACCCTCAGAGTAGACTCTAAAGAAAGGCACAGTTGGTCTGCAAACAGAGATTTCACATACTATGCTTCAAAGCAGCAAATGTGAAAATATCTGCAATGGAGTGACGCAGAGCAAAAAAGAAAAAAAAAAGTGGCAGAATCAGGGGAGCTCAAGGATTTATGCAAGATAGTTTTCAAGTTTTTAAATCCCACCCCCGTAGTTTGAATAGTTACTATATAATAATGTTGTGGAATACTGACCACATCAAGGGTCTTCTCGTTGGTTTGCTGCTTTGGATCCTGGAAGAAATATAACATCCATCCATGAAAAGTCATAAAAATATTGCATTGACGCAGGTGGATCTTAGCTGCATACAGGTGTGATGGTGGATATGATGGGTTATATTTTACTGCATTTTACAAGTGCTGTTCCTTTACTGTGTATGCTCCCCTTCCCCACTTCATGTGTACTCATTACACTCCCGAGGGTCTGATAATTAAATTACTGTGGACATCTCCTTTCATGGTCATTCTAGTCCTCTGCCTGTAGATGTTTGTATTCACACCCCATGGAGTGTGTCAATAGACCTGGTTTTGGATATGGGAGGTGTTTTCAGTCTGTGTGTGGGTTGCTGTGTTGAGACCAGCTCCACAAAGGAATTTAGAGAAACCTGGTTTACCTGGATATAGTATACTGCTGGATTGTTTCATGAATTTTATGATGGATTGTTTTATGGATTTTTATGTTTTCAAGCAATAAAGGTTCTTGGGCTGTTCACGCATCTCTTGCTCTGTTGATTTTGGGATACTGGAGAAGGACCCCATGACAACAGGCAAATAAAGCCTCTCTAAACCACTCTACCTGGCCCAACTGGTTCCTATGCAGACTAATACTCCTAGCTGCACAGTACTTGGTGGCACCTGGATAGGCTGGAATAACCCTGCCCTCAACAATAGGAAGCCACAACTTGGCTGCCTGATTGTCAGGCTTGGATAAACGACTCACAGCACACGGCACAACACAAAGGGTACAACAGAGGATGGAACAAGGGTAGGAAGGCTCTAACAATAGGAAGACGGAAGACAGGGAACACAAGGGACAGACACAGGTTGGTCAATTCAAAAAAGTGTCATCCACAGCACCCCATGAAGAAAGGAGCTCACTGAACCCCAAATAGAGAGACGCACGTCATCCACCAGGGAGACCCACCTGGATCAGATGGTGTCAGGTGGTGACCTAACATGCCTAAGCTGGTCCTTTCACCCGAAGTCACGTACCTATTCCCTGTACTGTCCATTCACTCACCGGGCTAGTGTGAAGGCTGGCAAGTTGTACCTAACTTTAGCTCAATAATAGTATGACATAGAGGAAGGTAGACAGACAGGGGAGCATAATCGAAAGGATACATACTACTTCAAAGTTGCAGACAGACACCAGGACTGGGTCACATGTTGACTGCTCTGCAGTCTATGTGAAATCCTCTGCTGTAGTTAATTGGGAGAACATTTATTTTCAAAATTAATGTCAGAAGCTGCTGCAGTTTTGCTGTCTTTGTCTGAGGCGGCTCTGCTGGTGGGATGATATGGGTGTGTTATGTGACCACGCCCCTGGCCCTTTAAATAGTTCCCTCTTCCACCAGATGTCGCTTATAGAGTTTTAGTCTCTGCCAAGACCATGTGCTGTAAGGACGTAGTGCAGTGTGTGCTGATGCCTTACTGCTGTGCCTGCCTGGAGTTTTCCTCATTTTGTGGGAGTTGCTGTGCTTCCTGATCCATGGGTGGAGGTGAGGGTCTCTTAGGCTAGGGCTGATGAGGAGCAAAGGGCAAGGGTGATGGCCCAGACGTCCTCACCTTCAAAGGTAATTCTGGGAACAGAGAGAGCCAGGGATTCTCAGTCTAAGGGTCAGACTATTTCCCCTGATCGCCTTTTGCCTATCATTACCATTCTGCTACCTTACTCCCTCAACAATTATACCTCCCCGTGACAGACTGCAGGTAACAGGACACCAGCAACTGCAACAGACTTCCTCTCTCCATGGCGGCAAGTTCAGAATGAAGATTCTATAACCGACATCAGGTGATGGAACATGTGACTATATAAGGCTACTGTCACATCAGCATTTTGTTGCATCTGCCACGTAACGGACCACTTGCAGCAAGACTGCGTTCGGCCCAATTCGTTTCCTATGGGACTTGTGGTCATGTGTGGCACTTGCGGTTTTGCTGTGATTCGGCAAATCCAGCACTTGCAGCAATGAAAAAAACACTGCCAGCAGCTTTTATTGACTTGCCGCAAGTGCAAAAGTGCCGCACTTGTCCGCAAGTCCCATAGGGAATGAATTAGGTCGGATCAAAGAACGCTGATGTGAAAGCTGCCTACGTGAAGGGAGTTGTAACAAACTTGCTGCACCTGAGAGGGACAGCAATGAACAACCACAAGTAAAGATACCTTCACTCTTGCTCCACAAAAAGAAAGCAACTATGTTTAAAACCCACAATCTTACAAGACAAAGTGAGACTCAGATCCCCAAACTGTCACAAGTCTCCCAATGACTGGAGACCCTCATGACACTGATAGGCCATTGAGTTGTTCCTCGTACCCCCTTAGTACCAGAGGGAGATAGCAGAGCACTATAGTTGAGGCAGGAGAAAGTGTGCAGAGATGGGTAAAGACCCAAGGTGTGAAAATGTAAAATACATGCAGTACTGGAAAGTAGTATAGTAGGTCCTGCCAGTAAGAAAAGCCTCCTACAACCTAGCTATGATGGAAGAAAGTTGTAGATTAGACAAAAGACAACATAGAGAAAATACCAAACTGATCTCTGACAGGGGAAACATTATTGCTAGTGGGGTTGCAACTCCAAAGCAAGATCCACATAAGAATATAGCCAGCAGAGAAGACCAGCAAGGGGAGGGTATAAATAGCTGCACCCGAAATGGGATAGGACATTGTAAATGATCAAAATGAAAAACACCTGTTGATTGCAAACCAAAAGAAAAGAAGTGAAGGTAAGTGGGAATCAGCACTTGCTGTGGCTCAGGGGGAAAAGAAGCCGACCACAAGGTCACTGGATCGAATCCCGAGGCATGACAGGAATTAAAAATGGCACATATGCATTGAAAAACTCCCTCACCACAATAAATATCTCTATGTGACACGATGATTAAACCATATGACTGCAAGGTTTTGGAACCAGTGTAGATGTTTAATTTGGGTCTCCTCTTCTCTGGAGAACGGACAAAGCTTTCTCATGAGTCAGTAGGGGCCAGATGAATGTGGGGTCCAACAGCTCAACCCCCTTGATATTGATGGATGCCATATCACTGGGCAGAGGAAAATGATGGATAATGTCTCCCTTCTGATTTGGCCTCCTCTATTAACATTCCAGGCACGGCCAATTCCGGTATAATGAGTGGATTTTAATCCTGCCCCTTCCAGGTCACCGCCGACCTCCATCCATTAAAGATTTCACGTAAGAAGCAGCCAGGTCCATGGGAATGGCAGATCTTCCGAGTGGCTCCTGAACTCCTCTTTTTGTGATACATCAGAACGCGGCAGACAACCAATTACATCCGACTCCATCTACGTCTCCGCCTGATACGGAGGGGAACATGGAGAGTCACGGGGGACAGGAATATTTAAGAAACGGGTCAATCTAAGCTGCCTAATTAATCATCCATAAGCCGCCTTGCTAAACTTCACAGATCCTCGCCAACCTCTACAAGGTGACGGGGTCGCGATTAACATGCGGCGGCGGTAGGAGAGTCCGGCTGCGGAAGTTACCGCTTCTGTTCTTCATCTCATACTCAATATGAAGGTTAGAAGAAATATGGCACATGATGTTCTGGTTTTGTTTTTTTTTAATTAATGGTACGATGGGGTCAATGTAGACGACTGACAGAGGAATGTAAGTGGTTAATCAGCAGCAATAGGAGCTCTGACCAATACTTTTAGAGCCATGTGCTGTCTGTACAAAACATCCGGCGCCTGCCCTAAATAAGGTGTGGTGGCAAGTCATGGAACCAGAAAGGGTTAATGTAAGCCAGAAAAAAAAGTCAACTCTGTAAATGATGTGTACAATAATGGCGCTTTATAAGTAAAATAAAGAAAGATTTCTGCTCAATTACGGTGCACAGACCATCGCCCTCAGAGATGGAGCAATGTATCACACAATAATCATTAGAATTACTGGGCGTTCAGAGTGATGCATCTCTCCATAGACTCACTATATAGTCATATCCTGTGATAACATTCTGCCTGCAGCTACCCATAGGGGGAGCTCATGAGGTTACCGCATACGCTATCTTCTGACTACTGAAATGTTGTACTTAGCAGTCTCACTAAACTCGCTCATCTCTCATCTATTCTGAATGCAGATGTGAGGTTCATATTACTATCCAGCTGCTACAGCGATGTCCTCACCATGTGCCAGTCATTGCACTGGTTGTCCATCTGCTACAGACTACAATATAATAATATCACACACTCATAATGCCCTCCACAGTTCTGCACCTCTCTGTATCTCCTCCCTGATTTCTGTCTACCACCCTTATCCATTCGCTTCACAGTGCTGCAGCATCGTACAACTCCTCCTGATCTTTACCTACCACCCTACCGATCCTCTCCTTCATGATGCACCTCCCTACACCTCCTCTTCATGTTTGCCTACCTTCCTACCCCTCCTCTCCAGAGTGCTGCACCACCCTACAACTCCTCATATCTACCTACCACCTTACCATCCTTTCCACAATGGTGCACCACTTTACATCTCCTCCTCATCTCTACCTATCACCCTACCGATCCTCTCCACAATGTGGTGCACCACCATAAATCTCATCTTTGTCTACCTCCTTACCCCTTCTCTCCACAGTGCTACACTGCCCTACATCTCTTCCTCATCTGTGTACCACGTTCATACATCTGCCTTTCCACAGTGCTGCACCACCCTACATCTCTTCCTCATCTGACTATCATCCTTACCAGTCATCTCCACAGTGCTGAACCACCCTACATCTCTTTCTCATCTGACTACCACCCTTACCAGTCATCTCCACAGTGCTGCACCACCCTACATCTCTTCCTCATCTGACTATCATCCTTACCAGTCATCTCCACAGTGCTGCACCACCCTACATCTCTTTCTCATCTGACTACCATCCTTACCAGTCACCTCCACAGTTCTGCACCACCCTACATCTCTTTCTCATCTGACTACCATCCTTACCAATCATCTACACAGCACTGCACCACCCTACATCTCCTTATCTTTCTCAAACCCTTACCCATCCTCTCCACAGTGCTGCACTGCCCTCAATCTCCTCCTCATCCATCTACCACATTTACCCTTCCTCTTCACAGTTCTGCAACGCCTACATCTCATGTCCGCTCCATAGCCCTACATCTTCTCCTTATCTATGTCTACCACCCATACCCATCCTCTCCACAGTTCTGCACCTCCCTACATGATGCACCAAAATGATCTTAGCCCATCCTCATCAATGACTTGTCTGTGTAATACAGAACAGGATAGGTCCTCCAGAGCCGGACACACATCATATTCAATCTTCACTCCAGAGGACCCACCGTGTAAAAGGGTTTTGTAAATTTGATAACCCCCAGGATATTTCAGAAACAAAGATAGAAAAAGAAGAAAAAAAAAAGAGAAGAAATTTGTTCTGCATTACCTACCCAGACATGAAGCAGCTTGGATATTCGGCATAAAGCCACGGACAATATAGCGGCGAGAGTGGCAAATGGCAAACAGGTTGCGCTCACTCAGATTCAGTCTTATCAAGACATTGCAAAAATAGAAAACGTGGCACTCACCTTGTTCTTGCCTTAATATAACTTCTTTATTGCATGTCCTCAAAAATTAGCAGGTACAGAAGGACGTTCACAGCTTTGTACAGGGCCGACAGCTGTTTTGTGCTAGGATTTGTTAAATGGCACGAAACAGCTGTAATCCCTGTACAATGCTGTGAACGTCCTTCTGTACCTGCTTATCTTTAAGGACAGGGTGAGCGCCACTTATTCTGTATATAAGATCATTATGCAAAAAAAAGCAAGAGACAATGGGTGAAACGTTCATTCTCCAGGGGCTCAGAGGACACATTCTGGACCTGACACATCCTCAGTGCATTATCTCCAGGAACAGATAGTGGTCAGGGCCCATTACCTCCTCCAGCACAATGCAGTAATCCTCGCATTACTCATCACCGGTTTACGCATTGCTGCCTCCATGATCATAACAATACTGAAGATCGTCATTCCTGGAGAAAGGATGGTGCTCACCCCTCCCCGGCCCATTAGTGTATTGATGGATCTACCGTAGTAGACTGCTCCTGACACTGATGTCGAAAAGGGATTTTCTGTCCTTTTTAATTAATGCATCATCTGACGGCCGAGGTCCATGGGGACCAAAACCCCCCACCCCACCCCTACTATGATAGACAGGCCCGAACGTGCTGCCAGGGAGCAGTATCTGTAAATTATAACGAGGATCAATGCCGTTCACTGGATACATTTGTTGCGCTGAATGTTTAAAGGGAATGTGTCATCAGAAAATGACCTTTTGTATCGACCCGGTTCGTGTGTTACATTTTTTCTTTTCATACCATGATCTTTATTAGAAAACATGATTACTAATCTCACGATTCACTGTACCCATTTTACACTCCTACCGTCACGATGGGCTCTCTAACTTTGGAGACTTGTGTCTGGTTTGGGACCTTTGTCTCATTTCTGTATTGAGACTTCAACTTAAATGTGTTCCTTTCCATTGGCAGTGTAGGAGTTTATGTCATTTTGTGTTGCTGCAATGCTCCTTAGTTCTCTTCCCAGGTGTGGCTACTTTGTGATCACTCCTATCTTCTTTACATGGTCACTTGGTCCAGCATTACTTAGCATTGATCGAACTCCATTCTTGGCCTAGCTACCTGAGGTGGAGGAGGTGCTCTGGAGAGTTGATCATTGCCAAGCCGTCTGCTAACTTGGATTGTGGCAACAGGTGTGAAGTTGTTTTTGTTGTTCCCCTGTCTGTCTCCCCTTACCCTCTTATTGTTTTCAGTGCAGTGGTTGGGACTAGCGCTCCCGCTGGCCATCTCTCAATTTAGGGTTACCAGCTGGGCCAGTGAGGGACTAGGTATTCTGCTCGGCGACGAGGTGAAAGAACCTGTATAGGGATGGTAGGGAGATTAGGCACAGTTGCAGGTGAGTACAGGAGGTCGACCTTTCCCCCATTCCCTACGTGCAGGGCCCTCTGTTGTATTTGTTCCCCTCTGTGTTTCCCCAGTCTGTTGTGTCTGTGCGCCACTGTCACGCACTGTATCCGGACACTCCCTAGCCCATGGCGTGACACATACTTTCTGGAAGTGTTTTCATCAGTTTCATTATCATCAGTGGCAGGGTTACAATGACAGGTAACACCTTGCTGGCTCACTCAATTCACAATGACCTCTGCACATGCTCATTAGATGCTTGAATGCAAAAGTTAGGGCCAATGTGGCTAATGTTCATGTAGACTTCCTGAAACAACAGGAAGTTAAGCGTCTACAAAAGCCGTCCGGTGGTCAATGTGAGAACTGCGAGAATTCATATTTTGTGATTTAAAAAAAATAAAATAACCTGCATAAACAATAAGTCATTGTCTGATCAAAGGTTCTTTTTAAACACTAAAAGACACAAAAAAAAGTCATCAACCTAAAGGTGTCAAGTTGTGTAATGTGCATGTGCATCGGTGGACACACAGTCAGTCACTCCCCACACTGCTGGATCTTCCATCTGCAGAGAAACCTACTGTATGTGAGGCTGCCAGAAGGGGAAGGACATTGACTAGCGATTATATATACAGTTTACAGAGAGAAAAGTATATTTAGACTGTGTATGAGGCTGCCAGAAGGGGAAGGACACTGACTAGGGATAATTAATACAGTTTACCGAGAGGAAAGTAGACCAAGTAAATAACTTATGGTGAACAATATTTAAAGTTGCCAGAGGGTGAAGGTATCTGAATAAGATTTTACTGGGGATTAGATTAATAGCTAGGAGAGAATGAGAAGACCAAGAGGGAAGAGATCGGTATCTAAATTTATAAGTGATAGAGGGTGAAGGACACTGATGAAGGGAACAGACAACTAATAGAGACTATATAAACAGCTTTCAGATGGGGAAGAAGACCAAAGAGGAAACTTGCTAGAGAATTATGTTTACAACTGTCAGAGGGGGAAGGAGACCAACTATGAGAACTTACTTGGGACTACCTTTACCGTTTGAGGAGAAAACTATTTTTGCCACTGTGAGAGGAGCAGAAAGATTGATTAGGGAACTTGTTAGGGTCTATGTTTATAGCTATGAGACAGAGGAAGAGACTAAAAGTGGATATTTTTGCAGACTATATTAACAGTTGCAGGGGGGGGGGACTGACTCAGAAAAGATCACCCCCAATAATTTCTCTTAAAGAGGTAAGTAGAATTCACTAGGAAGCTTATTAGTGACTATATTTTAAGCTGCCAAAAAAGGAAGGAGACTGAGCGAACTTACTGGTCATGAAACAGCTGCAAGAATGGGGAAAGAGACTCACTACTAAACTTACTGTGCATATATAAAAGCTTCCAGAGGGGAAGAAGACTGCAAGGTTACTATATCTAAAGCGTGAATGTGGGAAGGAGACAGACCAGTGAATATATTTGGTGAGTATTTAGAGGGAAAAAAAGACAAAGTGAACTTATTGGAACTACATTTAAAGTTGCAAGAGGGAAGGAGACTGACTGACTATTGAATCAATTTTGGACATATTTATATCTGCAGGAGGGAGAAGAGATTGACTATGAAGTTATGCAAATTTAAATAAATATAAGTGTATGTAATGGTATTAATCAGAAATAGATAATATAACATTGCCCAGCGCCTTCTACAGCACACAGATGCAGTGATGTTGACAGGGACACATTTGTTGCAGTTGTCTTCTTACCTTGAGGTTATTGACCAGAGACCTTTCTTCTTGTTTCAGCCATCTATTGTCTTCCACCATTTGCTGCTGTTGACGGTTCATGACTTGTAGCATCTTTGCCCGTTCTTTCTCCCATATTTTCTGGGCTTCCTCTCGGCTGCTAGGCTTAAGAAAGTCCTCTTCCTTCCATGGAATGAAGAATACCACAATAGAAGTCAATGTTGTCCACCGTCAATAGACGCAACCCAAACCCAAGCTGACGGCAAATGACGAGACACGATAAATGCCAAGCATGCAAGCCTTACCCTCATACTGCGCCGCTTGATGATGCTATGCCGCAGGAGCGGTGGGCTGCGGGTGGAGTCAATTGGAGACTGGTATTCTGTTGGGCTACAGAGAGTGGGCGAGCTGGCACACAGACTCTCGGGCACCTGTGCAGAAAAGGTGCGGGGCACAGACACAAACATACAATTAGCAGCTTTGGCAGAGAAGAGAAGCGCAGCAAAGACGTCGACTCAACAAAGACGAGGATCATCTCCGCGGGATCTCGGAAAATCATTTTACGCTTTTCATAATGAATTTTCTGCATAGAGCCATATAGAAAGATTAATATTTATATATTTTCCTATGTGTTTAATATTAGTACATTTTGTTTATTATTAACCAGTTTTGGCCTCATATTCAAGCTTCATTTTTGTTCTAATATTATTTATCTCGTATGCAAGGCTCTGAGGTTCTGAAAAGACTGAGTAAAAGGTAGGAGACTGCAAAGGGGCATGAGAAGGGGGTGGATGGGATAACCTGCGATGGAAATGTTCCATTTAGTTGTAAATGGTATAAGTAATCAATGCACAGAGTTGATTTTGCTCACAACACCTGTTCCATTCCTTCCTCCAGGCGCTTGTTATCTCCTAGAAGCCCAAACTAAGATTGGTCCTAACTGGTGATCCCCTGATCTGAGCAGAACAACTACAACACTTTGGCGCCCAACGTGGGGCGGGAGATGCTGGGAACTCTTGAGACAGTGAAATTCCAGTCTTTATTATTACACTTTATTTCACTCTCTCTGGTTTTACTTGCTTGAGTTACTTGCATTGTGTCCATATCAGGAATGAACACTGGTGCATCTGCATCTGTTGACGCATGTGAAAGCTGATACAACCGTGACATTTTTGTGCTTGATCAGGCGCAGGATTAGGTCAAAAAAACGCTGTGGTTGTATCAGGTTTGCATACGTTCTTGTCCTGATCCGGCATTGCGTTTTCCAATAAGCATTGTTTTGTGAGTAGGAATTTGTATTACGAGAGTAAGAGCAACAGACACCGAGAGAGAAAGAAACAGAGATTAATTCCCCCAGAATGTTACGTATGAGATACTGATCCGCCTTGGCCAGATCCATCCTGGGCCGGATGCAGCCTCATTGAAAACCATGTGTCATTTTGACGCAGCGTGTGAACGTAGCCTAAGTCAGTAGAATAAAATAAAGTACATTTTAAAAAAAACTAGCTGTGCCTGCAGTACCACCCTGACCACAGAGAGTGCTACTGGATAGAATGAGTTCACCTAAAAAAAAAGAAAGAAAAAAAAAAAAACACTTAAAAATCTAATTTTGACCACAACTAAAAATAAAGGTAAGCAGATATTAATATACCTGTAATATTTAATTGTTCTTTAGTATATTTTTATGGTTTTTTTTTTTGCATTGCTTTAAATGCAGGTATTTCCTGTCCACCCTCATCATTTTTAAACTAATTGATACTATTAATTTCTTAAAAAAATAAAATATATAAAATTAGTTTCAACCAGCACAGAAAGGATGAGGGGAAGGTGGAAATGTCTGAATTTAAAGCAATGCAGTGAAAAAAAAAAAAACTGCATAGATAAATAGAACCGCTACATGAAAATCTGCTCACATTTAATCTTTATTCATCTTCCTATTGATTTCAGTACTAATAGCTGAGGCCAAATTTAGATTTTGTTGTCTTTTCAGTTAATTCAGTCTCACGATTAGCACTCCCAATGGTCAGGGGTGGTACTGCAAGCAATCCCGTATTAGAATAAAGTTATTTTGTGGGGTGCATTTGAATTAAAAAAAAATTAACCAATTTTTACTAAATGCCATTTACTTTGTCCCTTAAGCCTATTAGGTGTTGTAGAGATTGGAGCAGAGGGATTGTTAAGAGATAATCATATTGCAGTCTTGGCCCTCGGATCTCAGTGGTGAGTCCCCCTGACGCCGATAGATAATATTTTTCAATCACACTGCAGATGTCCTGACTTTTTGCAGCCTTGTGACCGGATGACACGTCGGCTTCTCATTGTGGCCGCATCGGTCTGTGCCCAAATCTCATCATTTCTGCTGAACAGCAGGACGGCAAATACAAAGGCTCGTCCATCCCGCGTTCGAATGTCACACGGCCCCCGCCATGCAGATCTGTCAGTATCACAGAGGCAGCACACATTTGGCAAAGGGAGGGAATATTTTATAATAATTGACTTCTCTTTTGCTGTGATTTATTATTTATTTTATTAATATTTAGTTGATGCTAGCAAGAATTAAATTGACTTTTCTACTCTGCAGATAGACAGCCGGTCGGGGGTATGGAGGTGCTCGCGGGCTATGATGAAATTATCATGATGATATCGCTAACACCCGAGATGATATGACAGAGCTACAGCTTCTATATACATCAAGAATGATGACTCAAATCACATAATACATTGTATAGAAATCGAAGTCAGATAATGTCTGTTAGTAGTCAAGAGATGTGGGTTGATATGTCGGGGACGACCAGCGATAAGTCAAAGATGGATGGAAAGTTGAGATAATGTCAGAACAAGTTCATATCTCAAGGAAGGTCAGAGATCTTAGATAAAACATCAGAGAAAGCTTGAACACCTTTATCTGTCAAGGATTGTCAAAAATCTGAGATTATATTATCTCCAGATAATGCCTGGAAACATCTTCAATGTATCATTGTATAAGTATTTATCAGTAGTGTTCGACAAGAGTGTACTAGTATTGAGGGTGCTTGAATATTGCAGGTGCTCGAGTCCTCGCCCCTATGTTTTGCAGCCATTTTTCAGCCAATCAACATGCAGGATTGCCTGCCGTACGCAGTAATGACACACAGTGTTGACTACTGGCATTGCCGTGATTGGTCGGCAGCATTCTGCTATTAGATCTTATATGAACCCCGGAGGCGTGATGCTCGGCATACTGCAGTTCAGGGAGAGTTGATGCAGGAGGGATAACTTCGATAAGAGCAGGAATATAGGCAGAGTTGTACACTTGCCAGGGGCGGACCAGCTAGGGGGCCCCTCAGGCACCTGTAAGGGGGCCCCTCCACCTCCATGCAGTGGGACCCGGACCTCCAGCTGCCCCCCGCAGACCGCAATAGTGTGTCAGAGGAAGGTGAAGTGAGGGAAGCTCCTCACTAGCACCCCCCAACCCCTCTCCCCGCTCCTCACCTGGGACAGCAGATCGTCACACCACCCCCGCTCCTCACTAGCACCCCCCCCCCCGCTCCTCACTTGGGACAGCACCTGCAGCACCGGGCCCGCCAGGCTCTAGTTCCGCCACTGACACTTGCTCCACGTTTTGTGGCACTAAAGATTGTTTTTAGCCTTCTAATCTGATAAAGAAATAATAATGAAAAAAAACTGATGTGAGGTTCCCCCAATTTATGATAACCGGCCAAGGCAAAGCTGACAGCTGGGGGTTGGAATTATCAGGCTGGACAGGTCCTTTGTTATTGTTACCAGCTTAAAGGCCCCATTACAACGCTTCAATGTCTCAGCGATCCGACTAACGATCCGACCTGGCCGAGATCGCTGGGACATCGTTTAATGATCGCTGCTGAGGTGTCACACGTACAGATATCTTGAACAACGCAGCAACGATTCCGCTACAAGCGAACGATACTTGCGGTCATTTGGTCGCCTATGTGCTTCAGCTCTGAATAGGCGAAATTGTAAACGAGATCGTTGGAAAGATGTCACACACAACGATGTTGCAGGTTGAAGGAACGATAGACGAGAGGTTTTTGAACATGTTCATAAATCTACGATCAACGACTTATCGTTGGTCGTATCTAGGTGTCACACGCAACGACGTCGTTACGACATTCGTAGCAACGCCCCAGAACCCGTGACGTTTCAACGATATTGTTAACAATATCGTATCATGTGACGGGGCCTTAAACATACCGCCTGCAGCCACCCCAGTAGTGGAGCATCACATTAGATGTGCTGAATCTCGGGCTTTGCCCAGCTCTTCCAGTATTACCCTGGTGCTGTGGAAATTGGGTTAAATTTGGGGTTAATGTCAGCTGTGTAGTGTCAGCTGGAATCAAAGGCAGGGGTTAGAAATTCAGAGGGGGTCTATCAGACCTTTAAATGATTTCATGCACATTGAGTGAGCAATTTTGGACATATCGTTCTGTCCTTTAAACATTTTACATTAGACGATTATCGAGAACGAGGGAGTTGTAAAGATTCAGGCCTTAATGATTATTTATTCAAGTAAACTAGTATCCCAAATCCAGGAACGAGATACAGAGTCATATCTCTGACCAGAAGATGAGATAATACAGATACAATATCCCTAATGTCACCAATTACCGACCAGATTTCTATTATAACAGTGTAAATGTCGATGTTGTAAAGTCTGTGACCTCCTATTGCTGACACTACAGGAAGCTATTCGTATGACATAGTGTTTAGTGTCGCAGCAGATTATCTCTTCTTTAATAATTCATGTTTTTCTGCTTGCACCTTCATTTGAAGGTGATGCCAGTCAGTCCACACTATAACGGCCGATTACCTGGAATTGTAGACTTGGTGCCAGCAGATTCCCGGGTGCTGCCGCTTTGTATTTCGGGCGACTCGGCTGCAGGAGAGAATAAATATATACTTTACTTTTTACTCTGACGTCACATAGAAATCTGCGCCTGTCACCATGAATTAGGCTTTGTTCACATGTTGCATTTTTGCAACATTTTTTTTCAGTTTTATGCAAACTAAAAGCTGCTTTTCACGGTACCATGAAAAGAAGCACTAACCAAGGAAAATGTAATTATTACCTTTATTCAATATATACAGGAATAGCACTTATTGCACAAAAAATATTGATAGCAATGAAATACTTTGTATCTAGTAAAATACCATAAGCTTAAAAGATGATTCCTGCATTCTCAGCAAAAAGATATTAGTATAGGGAACTATAATCACAGGGTCTATACGAGCTAATTCAGACATTAAGGTAAGAAGATAGTTCCCATACATCCAGTATAAGGCAGCACTGTACATTGACCATAGGGTGAGAGGAGCAGATAGAAGATGGAGTTCAGTAGAGGTAAGTACTAATGGGCAAAGTAGGAAGTATGCATTGTAAGGCTCCCTGTACTCCACTCATGTGATATGACACAATGACATTATTAGCTAAACGCTGTATAATGACCCTTGTCCTCAACCTGACGTCATTCGTCACTCTTTGGAACCAAGGGTCCTATTGCTGAACGCTGTATATATGCCACATGTCCTCAAGCATGACGTACATTTCGTCCAGCTTCTTTGACGACAAGGGTCCTTATTGCTGAACGCTGTATATAATGCCACATGTCCTCAACCCTGATGTACATTTCGTCCAGCTTCTTTGGGAGCCATGTCATTGTGGACGACAAGGGGTCCTTATTGGCTGACGCTGTATATAATGACACATGTCCTCAACCCTGACGTACATTTCGTCCAGCTTCTTTGGGAGCCATGTCATTGTGGACGACAAGGGGTCCTTATTGGCTGAACTCTGTATATAATGACACATGTCTCAACCCTGACGTACATTTCGTCTAGCTTCTTTGGGAGCCGTCTTAGTGTGGAGAACAAGGGTCATTATACACAGTATGAGTACATTATTGGCTGAACGCTGTATATAATGACCCTTGTCTTCCACCCTGACGTACATTTCGTCTAGCTTCTTTGGGAGCCATCCAGTGTGGAGAACAAGGTCATTATATACAGTATAGCGCTGGGCTCATTATTGGCTGAACGCTGTATATAATGACCCTTATCTTCAGCCCGATGTACGTTTCGTCCAGCTCTTTGGGAGCCATGTCAGGGTGGAGGACAAGGGTCATTATTGGCTGAACGCTGTATATAATGACCCTTGTCCTCAACCCCGATGTACGTTTCGCCAGCTTCTTTGGGCCATCTCAGGGTGGAGGACAAGGGTCATTATTGGCTGAACGCTGTATATAATGACCCTTGTCCTCCATATTGACGTACGTTTCGTCCAGCTTCTTTGGGAGCCATGTCAGGGTGGAGGACAAGGGTCATTATTGGCTGAATGCCGTATATAATGACCCTTGTCCTCCATACTGACGTACATTTCGTCCAGCTTCTTTGGGAGCCATGTCAGGGTGGAGAACAAGGGTCATTATATACAGTATGGCGCTGGGGCTCATTATGGGCTGAAAGCTGTATATAATGACCCTTGTTCTCAACCCCAACGTACGTTTCACCCAGCTTCTTTGAAAGCCGTGTCAGGGTGGAGAAGAGGGGTCATTATATACAGTATGATTACATTATTGGCTGAATGCTGTACATAATGACCCTTGTCCTTCACCCGATTCCCAAAGAAACTGGGTGAAACGTACGTCAGGGTGGAGGAACAAGAAGCCTTACATAACACATACTTCAGGTATTTACCTACTTTGTCCTATATTGATTTGAATCTCTGTCCCATGTTTATGTATGTAGTATCCACCTTTTTTATGCTGTTTTTTCTAAATAAAATATTATATTTTAATCATAGTTTTGGACTTCATGCCGATGTTTTGTATTTCGTAAAGTGCAAAAAGGGGAAAATAGGTAATTTTATGAAGGACGAACCTTCGGAGGAGGCTCCTGAGGTTGAACCGGTTCAATGATTTTAGGAGGACGTTGCCGGTTATTCCTTTCTTTATCCTTTGCAATCTCTTTCTCTGTCTGATAGATATCACTATAGATACAAAGAAAAACAATTACAATCATCACTAACACCAATAACAAATAACCACAAATAAACACACATTTTACTAATATACTGCTCTTATGTGTTTAAGTATTATAATGATTCTTATTATCTACAAGAATATAACTACTATAATACTGCTCCTATGTACAAGAATTTACTATAATACTGCTCCTATATACAAGAATATAACTACTATAATACTGCCCCTATGTACAAGAATATAACTACTATAATACTGCCCCTATGTACAAGAATATAACTACTATAATACTGCCCCTATATACAAGAATATAACTACTATAATACTGCCCCTATGTACAAGAATATAACTACTATAATACTGCCCCTATGTACAAGAATATAACTACTATAATACTGCCCCCTATGTACAAGAATATAACTACTATAATACTGCCCCTATGTACAAGAATATAACTACTATAATACTGCTCCTATGTACAAGAATACAACTATTTTAATACTGCTCCTATATACAAGAATATAACTACTATAATACTGCTCCTATGTACAAGAGTATAACTACTATAATACTACTCCTATGTACAAGAATATAACTACTATAATACTGCCCCCTATATACAAGAATATAACTACTATAATACTGCCCCCTATGTACAAGAATATAACTACTATAATACTGCTCCCTATGTACAAGAATATAACTACTATAATACTGCCCCTATGTACAAGAATATAACTACTATAATACTGCCCCTATGTACAAGAATATAACTACTATAACACTGCCCCTATGTACAAGAATATAACTACTATAATACTGCTCCTATGTACAAGAATATAACTACTATAATACTGCCCCTATATACAAGAATATAACTACTATAATACTGCTCCTATGTACAAGAATACAACTATTTTAATACTGCTCCTATATACAAGAATATAACTACTATAATACTGCTCCTATGTACAAGAATATAACTACTATAATACTGCTCCTATATACAAGAATATAACTACTATAATACTGCCTCTATGTACAAGAATATAACTACTATAATACTGCCCCTATGTACAAGAATATAACTACTATAATACTGCCCCTATGTACAAGAATATAACCACTATAATACTGCTCCTATATACAAGAATATAACTACTATAATACTGCTCCTATGTACAAGAATATAACTACTATAATACTGCTCCCTATGTACAAGAATATAACTACTATAATACTGCCCCTATGTACAAGAATATAACTACTATAATACTGCTCCTATGTACAAGAATATAACTACTATAATACTGCCCCTATGTACAAGAATATAACTACTATAATACTGCCCCTATGTACAAGAATATAACTACTATAATACTGCCCCTATGTACAAGAATATAACTACTATAATACTGCCCCTATGTACAAGAATATAACTACTATAATACTGCTCCTATGTACAAGAATATAACTACTATAATACTGCCCCTATATACAAGAATATAACTACTACTAGCTGTGAGCCCGATGCAAATGCATCGGGATTCTAGAACGTGCGTTAATTAGATTATAGTAGCTATATTATTTTTTTTTTTATTTATTTTTTTTTATTTCCAATTTTTTTGAATAACTTAATGTTATGAATATTTTATTTATTAGTTTTATTTTATTAGAATTAGTTAATGTTATGAATTTTTATATGGAATATTTTTTTTATTATTTATGATTTTATTATTGTAATTATTTATTATAGAATATTTTTAGAATATTATTTTTTTTTTTTATTTTAATTGATTTTTTTTTTATTTGAGTAATTTGAATTTCTTAGAATTAGTTAATGTTATTAATATTTTAATTATATATATATATATATATATTTTTTTTTTAATTTTGATTTATTTTAATATTTACCGTATTATTTTTATTATTTGTATATTAATTTTTTATTTTAATGAAATTTATTTGTATTAGATTATTTTTTTTTATTTAAATTAGTTAATTTAATTAATATATTAATTTTATATATATTTTTTTTTTTTTTTTTATTTTATTGGGGGGGTGTGAATACTTTTTGGGGGGGTGTAAGGACTTTTTGGGGGGGTTGAATACTTTTTGGGGGGTGTGTGAATACTTTTTGGGGGTTGAATACTTTTTGGGGGGGGTTGAATACTTTTTGGGGGGTGTGAATAGTTTTTGGGGTGTGTGATAGTTTTGGGTTGTGAATAGTTTTTGGGGGGGTGTGAATAGTTTTTGGGGGGGTTCAATACTTTTTGGGGGGGTGTGAATACTTTTTGGGGGGTGTGAATACTTTTTGGGGGTGTTGAATACTTTTTGGGGGGTGTGAATACTTTTTGGGGGTGTGTGAATACTTTTTGAGGGGTGAATACTTTTTGGGGGGGTTGAATACTTTTTGGGGGGGTGAATACTTTTTGGGGGGGTTGAATATTTTGGGGGTGTGAATACTTTTTGGGGCTGAGTGCTCGCAATGGCCGCGAAGTGGGCATTGCGAGTCGCTGGCCGAAAATCGAACCAGAGGCTCGGCCACAAAGTTAGCGATTTACCGGTCAGGCAGCGACTCGCGCTACATGAGCGGTAAATCGCTAACTTTGTGGCCGAGCCTCTGGTTCTATTTCGGCCAGCGACTCGCAATGGCCGCTTCGCGGCCATTGCTCGCGCTCAGCCAGCGACTCGCAATGGCCTCGCGGCCATTGCTCGCGCAGGCCAACTGGTGACGTCACAGAGTGACATAGCCACGGTCTTTTCGGGGTCCGACACGGAAGTGCCTACGGCAATTATATAGTAGATATATATATCAGTACGATGGTATATGGTGGTAATTAGAGCACATGTATAGCAGCACTATAGTATATGGCGGTAGATTATAGTAAATGTATAGCAGCACTATAGTATATGGCGGTACATTACAGTACATGTATAGCAGTGCTATGGTATATGGCGGTACATTAGAGTACACGTATAGCAGCGCTATGGTATATGGCAGTACATTATAGTAAATGTATAGCAGCACTATAGTATATGGCGGTACATTACAGTACATGTATAGCAGTGCTATGGTATATGGCGGTACATTACAGTACATGTATAGCAGCACTATGGTATATGGCAGTACATTATAGCACATGTATAGCAGCACTATGGTATATGGCAATACTGCGGTCACCGCGGTCCCCCACTCCTCCTGGCCCCCGGTTGTCCACAGTAAAATTAAAAAAATCCTCAGTGAGGATACTCACCTGTCCGGCGGCTCGCTCCACCTCCGCCTTGTAGGTCCTACAGGCCTTTAGGACCTGTAGTTGCCTGGGCAAGCGATCAGCTGAGGAGGGGAGGGGGGCAGGATTGTGTTGGGGGGCAGAATGAAGCGAGCGGGGCAGAATGAAGCGAGCGGGGCAGGATGGAGCGAGCGGGGCAGGATGGAGCGGGAAGGGGGGGCAGGATGGAGCGGGGGGGCAGGATGGAGCGGGAGGGGGCAGGATGGAGGCGGGGAAACAGGATGAAGCCGGGGGAAACAGGATGGAGCGGGGGGGGAACAGGATGGAGCGGGGGGGGAACAGGATGGAGGCGGGGCAACAGGATGGAGGCGGGGCAACAGGATGGAGGCGGGGCAACAGGATGGAGGCGGGGGAGGGGGGCGGCAGGATGGAGCGAGCAGGGCAGGATGGAGGCGGGGGAGCAAGAAGAGCGGGGGGCAGGATGGATTGAGCGGGGCAGGATGGAGCCAGAGGAGCAGGATGAAGCCGAAGGGGCAGGATTGAGCAGATGAGCAGAATGGAGCAAGCGGGGCCGGATGAGTAAGCGTGAGGGCAGGATGGAGGCAGGGGAGCAAGAACAGCGGGGGTGAGGATGGAGCGAGCAGGGCAGGATGGAGTGAACGGGGCAGGAAGTAGTGAGTGGGGCAGGAAGGAGCAAGGGGGGCAGGATGGTGGGTGGGGGGGCAGGATGGTGGGTGGCAGAGCAGGATGGAGGGGGCGGGGCAGAATGGAGGCGGAGGGGCAGGATGGAGGCGGAGGGGCAGGATGGAGGCGGAGGGGCAGGATGGAGCCGGAGGAGCAGGATGGAGCCGGAGGAGCAGGATGGAGCCGGAGGGGCAGGATGGAGCCGGAGGGGCAGGATGGAGTCGGAGGGGCAGGATGGAGTCGGAGGGGCAGGATGGACGGAGCGAGGCAGGATGGAGAAGGCAGGGCAGGATGGAGAAGGCGGGGCAGGATGGAGACGGCAGGGCAGGATGGAGACGGCAGGGCAGGATGGAGACGGCAGGGCAGGATGGAGACGGCAGGGCAGGATGGTGGCGGGGGGTGAGGATGGTGGTGGGGGTGCGGGATGGAGTCGGGGGGGCAGGATGGTGTTGGGTGGGGCAGGATGGATAGGGGGGGCAGGATGGAGGCGCTCCTCCTGACCCCCTCCGCTCCCCGTGGCACCCGTCCCTCTGGGCCTCCAGTCTCTGCGGCCCCCCTCCCTCTGGGGCTGCACACCCCCCTCCCCCCTCCTTCATGGTGATAATAAAACTAAAAAAACCTCAGTGAGGATACTTACCCTGCGGCGGCTCGCACCACCCGTCTTGTAGGTGGCAGGACAGGACCTGTCGTTGGCTGGGAAACCGATCTGCTGGGGGTCAGTGGGCAAAGCGAGCGTCAGTGGGCAGAGTGGGGGATGAGTGGGAAGAGCAGGGGTTAGTGGGCAGAGTCATTGGGCAGAGCAGGGGTCAGTGGGCAGAGCTGGGGTCAGTGGGCAGAGCTGTGGTCAGTAGCCAGAGGGGGGGGGGGGTAAGTGGGCAGAGCAGGGTCAGTGGGCAGAGCGGGGGTGAGTGGGCAGAGTGGGGGGTGAATGGGCAGAGCAGGGTCAGTGAGCAGGATTTGGGGGTCAGTGGTCAGAGCAGGGTCATAGCGGGGGTCAGTGGTCAGAGCAGGGGTTAGTGGGCAGAGTGATTGGGCAGAGCAGGGGTCAGTGGGCACAGTCAGTAGGCACAGCAGGGTTAGTGGGAAAAATCAGTGGGCAGAGCAGGGGTGAGTGAGCAGAGCAGGGGTGAGTGGGCACAGTCAGTGAGCAGAGCAGGGTCAGCGGGCAGAGCGGGGGTGAGTGGGCAGAGCAGGGTTTAGTGGGCATAGCAAGGGTTATTGGGCACAGTCAGTGGGCAGAGCAGGGGTTAGTGGGCAGAGCGGCGGTCAATGGGCACAGTGAGTGGGCAGAGAAGGGTCAGTGGGTAGAGCATGGGTGAGTGGGCACGGTCAGTTGGCAGAGCAGGGGTCAGTGGGCATGGTGAAAGGGCAGAGCGGGGGGTGAGTGAACAGAGGGTGGTCAGTGGGCAGAGCAGGGTCAGTGGTAAAAGCAGGGGTGAGTGGGCAGAGTGGGAGTAAATGAGCAGAGCAGGGTCAGTAGGCAGTGTGAGGGGTCAGTGGGCAGAGCATGGTCAGTGGGCAGTGTGAGGGGTAAGTGGGCATAGCATGTTCAGTGGGCAGTGTGAGGCGTGAGTGGGCAGTGTGAGGGGTCAGTGGGCAGTGTGAGGGGTGAGTGGTCAGAGCAGGGTCAGTGGGCAGAGCAGGGTCAGTGTGAGGGGTGAGTGGGCAGAGCAGGGTCAGTGGGGTGTGTGAGGGTCAGTGGGCAGAGCAGGGTGAGTGGGCAGTGTGAGTGGTCAGTGAGCAGAGCAGGGTCAGTGGGCAGAGCAGGGTGAGTGGGCATTGAGGGGTCAGTGGGCAGAGCATGTTCAGTGGGCAGAGGAGGGTCAGTGGGCAGTGTGAGGGGTCAGTGGGCCGAGCAGGGTGAGTGGGCAGAGCAGGGTCAGTGAGGGGTGAGTGGGCAGAGGATGGTCAGTGGGCAGAGCAGGGTCAGTGTGAGGGGTCAGTGGGCAGTGAGGGGTGAGTGGGCAGAGCATGGTGAGTGGGCAGAGCAGGATGAGTGGCCAGTGTGAGGGGTCAGTGGGCCGAGCAGGGTGAGTGGGCAGAGCATGGTCAGTGAGCATAGTGGGGGTGAGTGGGCAGAGAGGGGGTGAGTGGGCAGAGAGGGGGTCAGTGGGCAGAGCAGGGTCAGTGGTCAGAGTGGTGGTGAATGGGCAGAGCAGGGTCAGAGAGGGGGTGAGTGTGCAGAGTGGGGGTGAGGGGGCAGAGAGGGGGTCAGGGGGAAGAGTAGGGGGTGAGTGGGCAGAGTTTGGGGGTGAGTGGGCAGAGTGGGAGTCAGTGGTCAGAGTGGGGGTCAGTGGGCAGAGCACGGTCAGGGGCAGAGTGGGGGTCAGTGTGCAGAGTGGGGGTGAGGGGGGCAGAGAGGGGGTGAGGGGTAAGAGTTGGTGGGTGAGTGTGCAGAGTTTGGGGTCAGTGGTCAGAGTGGGGGTCAGTGGTCAGAGTGGGGGTCAGTGTGCAGAGTGGGGGTGAGGGGGGCAGAGAGGGGTGAGGGGGAAGAGTAGGGGGGTGAGTGGGCAGAGTGGGGGTCAGTGGTCAGAGTGGGGGTCAGTGGGCAGAGCAGGGTCAGGGCAGAGTGGGGGTCAGTGTGCAGAGTGGGGGTGAGGGGGGCAGAGAAGGGGTGAGGGGGAAGAGTAGGGGGGTGAGTGGGCAGAGTTTGGGGGTCAGTGGGCAGAGTGGGGGTCAGTGGTCAGAGTGGGGGTCAGTGGGCAGAGCAGGGTCAGAGTGGGGGTCAGTGTGCAGAGTGGGGGTCAGTGTGCAGAGTGGGGGTCAGTGTGCAGAGTGGGGGTGAGGGGGAAGAGTTGGTGGGTGAGTGGGCAGAGTGGGGGTGAGTGGTCAGAGTGGGGGTCAGGGGCAGAGTGGGGGTGAGTAGGCAGAGCAGGGTCAGGGTCAGAGTGGGGGTCAGTGTGCAGCGCAGGGGGATGAGTAGGCAGAGTAGGTTAGATCGGAACAGGACCTTTGATGACGTCACGATCATGTGATCTGTGACTCCACCCATCATCGTGACGTCATCAGAGGTCCTCAAGCAGGATGAAGAGAGATCGCGGCTGGCTTGAAGGAGCTGTGGTAAGAGGCCGGGGGGGTGACCGGACAGTGGAGGGGGTCTGTGCTGACAGGCGGGGGGTGACCGGAGAGTGGGGGGGGGGGCGATCGGGGAGCGGAGGGGCAGTGGTGATAGGCTGGGGGTGACCGGGCAGTGGAGGATGGCTATGGTGACAGGCAGGGGGGTGATGGGGCAGCGGTGGGAAGTGTTGTGACAGGCGGGGGTGACCGGGCAGTGGAGGATGGCTATGGTGACAGGCAGGGGGGTGATGGGGCAGGCAGCGCGGGCAGGAGGAGGATCATCACTATTAATATGTCGGGGGCCGACATGAAAATGCCTTCGGCAATTATAGAGTAGATAATAATACTGCTCCTATGTACAAGAATACAACTACTATAATACTGCTCCTATATACAAGAATATAACTACTATAATACTGCTCCTATGTACAAGAATATAATTACTATAATACTGCTCCTATGTACAAGAATATAACTACTATAATACTGCCCCTATGTACAAGAATATAACTACTATAATACTGCCCCTATGTACAAGAATATAACTACTATAATACTGCCCCTATGTACAAGAATATAACTACTATAATACTGCTCCTATATACAAGAATATAACTACTATAATACTGCTCCTATGTACAAGAATAAAACTACTATAATACTGCCCCTATATACAAGAATATAACTACTATAATACTGCTCCTATGTACAAGAATATAACTACTATAATACTGCCCCTATGTACAAGAATATAACTACTATAATACTGCTCCTATATACAAGAATATAACTACTATAATACTGCCCCTATATACAAGAATATAACTACTATAATACTGCCCCTATATACAAGAATATAACTACTATAATACCGCCCCTATACACAAGAATATTACTACTATAATACTGCTCCTATGTACAAGAATATAACTACTATAATACTGCTCCTATATACAAGAATATAACTACTATAATACTGCCCCTATGTACAAGAATATAACTACTATAATACTGCTCCTATATACAAGAATATAACTACTATAATACTGCTCCTATGTACAAGAATATAACTACTATAATACTGCTCCTATGTACAAGAGTATAACTACTATAATACTGCTCCTATGTACAAGAATATAACTACTATAATACTGCTCCCTATGTACAAGAATATAACTACTATAATACTGCCCCTATGTACAAGAATATAACTACTATAATACTGCCCCTATGTACAAGAATATAACTACTATAATACTGCCCCTATGTACAAGAATATAACTACTATAATACTGCCCCTATGTACAAGAATTTAACTACTATAATACTGCCCCTATGTACAGGAATATAACTACTATAATACTGCTACTATATACAAGAATATAACTACTATAATACTGCCCCTATGTACAAGAATATAACTACAATACTGCCCCTATATACAAGAATATAACTACTATAATACTGCCCCTATGTACAAGAATATAACTACTATAATACTGCTCCTATATACAAGAATATAACTACTATAATACTGCTCCTATGTACAAGAATATAACTACTATAATACTGCTCCTATGTACAAGAGTATAACTACTATAATACTGCTCCTATGTACAAGAATATAACTACTATAATACTGCTCCCTATGTACAAGAATATAACTACTATAATACTGCCCCTATGTACAAGAATATAACTACTATAATACTGCCCCTATGTACAAGAATATAACTACTATAATACTGCCCCTATGTACAAGAATATAACTACTATAATACTGCCCCTATGTACAAGAATTTAACTACTATAATACTGCCCCTATGTACAGGAATATAACTACTATAATACTGCTACTATATACAAGAATATAACTACTATAATACTGCCCCTATGTAAAGAATATAACTACTATAATACTGCCCCTATATACAAGAATATAACTACTATAATACTGCTCCTATGTACAAGAATACAACTATTTTAATACTGCTCCTATATACAAGAATATAACTACTATAATACTGCTCCTATGTACAAGAGTATAACTACTATAATACTGCTCCTATGTACAAGAATATAACTACTATAATACTGCTCCCTATGTACAAGAATATAACTACTATAATACTGCCCCTATGTACAAGAATATAACTACTATAATACTGCTCCTATGTACAAGAATATAACTACTATAATACTGCTCCTATGTACAAGAATATAACTACTATAATACTGGCCCTATATACAAGAATATAACTACTATAATACTGCTCCTATGTACAAGAAAATAACTACTATAATACTGGCCCTATATACAAGAATATAACTACTATAATACTGCCCTATATACAAGAATATAACTACTATAATACTGCCCCTATGTACAAGAATATAACTACTATAATACTGTTCCTATGTACAAGAATATAACTACTATAATACTGCTCCTATGTACAAGAATATAACTACTATAATACTGGCCCTATATACAAGAATATAACAAGAATATAACTACTATAATACTGCTCCTATGTACAAGAATATAACTACTATAATACTGCTCCTATGTACAAGAATATAACTACTATAATACTGCCCCTATATACAAGAATATAATTACTATAATACTGCTCCTATGTACAAGAATTTAACTACTATAATACTGCCCCTATGTACAGGAATATAACTACTATAATACTGCTACTATATACAAGAATATAACTACTATAATACTGCCCCTATGTACAAGAATATAACTACTATAATACTGCCCCTATATACAAGAATATAACTACTATAATACTGCTCCTATGTACAAGAATGTAACTACTATAATACTGCTCCTATGTACAAGAATATAACTACTATAATACTGCTCCTATGTACAAGAATATAACTACTATAATACTGCTCCTATGTACAAGAATATAACTACTATAATACTGCCCCCTATGTACAAGAATATAACTACTATAATACTGCCCCTATATACAAGAATATAACTACTATAATACTGCTCCTATATACAAGAATATAACTACTGTAATACTGCTCCTATGTACAGGAATATAACTACTATAATACTGCTCCTATGTACAAGAATATAACTACTACTAGCTGTGAGCCCGATGCAAATGCATCGGGATTCTAGAACGTGCGTTAATTAGATTATAGTAGCTATATTATTATTATTATTTTTTTTTTTTTTTATTTACATTTTTTTTGAATAACTTAATGTTATGAATATTTTATTTATTAGTTTTATTTTATTAGAATTAGTTAATGTTATGAATTTTTATATGGAATATTTTTTTTTACTATTTATTATTTTATTATTGTAATTATTTATTATTTAATATTTTTAGAATATTATTTTTTTTTTATTTTAATTGATTTTTTTTTATTTGAGTAATTTGATTTTCTTAGAATTAGTTAATGTTATTAAGATTTTAATTATATATATATATATTTTTTTTTTTTTAATTTTGATTTATTTTAATATTTATTATTTGTATTATTTGTATATTAATTTTTTTTATTTTAATTAAATTTATTTGTATTAGATTATTTTTTTTTTATTTTAATTAGTTAATTTAATTAAGATATTAATTTTATATATACAATTTTTTTTTTTATTATTATTATTTTTTATTTTATTATTTATTATTTATATTATTTATTATTATTTGTTTTAGTATTTTTATTATTATTAAGTTTATTTATTATTTGTTATTTTAAGTGAATTTATTTGTATTTTTAAATATTTTTATGTGTATTTATTTATTTATTTTTATTGTCTTTAAATGTAGTGAATTTTTCCCATTGATAAAAATGTATGAATGAGCCTTGAATGTGATTGGTTGCTGTGTATGTGAATGTGATTGGTGCATTTTGGATCCGTGGGCGGGGCTTCCAGAAACTCGCGGTGGCCATCTTTAATCGTCAGTGAGCGGAGCGGACCGAAGACAGAACATCCAGGACCTGGAGCTCGCTGAAGGAAGAAAGAAGACCCCCGAGGCCGGAGGAAGAGGATGCCTGTGCCGGATGGAAGACTCGTGGCCCGGGCTGAAGGAAGAGGACGCCTGGGCCGAATGGAAGACTGGACCTGACGAATCAGATGTCATGAAGACAGGTAAGTGATCGACGGCATTGGGGCTGTGCGGACATTGTGGGGGGGGCTGTGCGGACATTGTGGGAGGGGGGCTGTGCGGACATTGTGAGGGGGGCTGTGTGGACATTGGGGGGGGGGCTGTTTGGACATTGTGGGGGGGTCTATTTGGACATAGAGGGGGCAGGGCTGTTTGGACATCGTGGGGGAAGCTGTGTGGACATTGTGGGGGGGGCTGTTAGAACATTGTGGGGGGGGGCTGTTTGGACATTGTGGGGGGGGCTGTTTGAACATTGTGGGGGGCTGTTTGGACATGGTGGGGGGGGGCTGTTTGGACATGGTGGGGGGGGCTGTTTGGACATGGTGGGGGGGGCTGTTTGGACATGGTGGGGGGGTGCTGTTTGAACATTGTGGGGGGCTGTTTAGACATTGTGGGGGGCTGTTTAGACAGTGTGGGGGGGGCTGTTTGGACATTGTGGGGGGGGTGCTGTGTGGACATTGTGGGGGGGGGTGCTGTGTGGACATTGTGGGGGGGGTTGTGTGGACATTGTAGGGGGGGTTGTGTGGACATTGTGGGGGGGGCTGTGTGGACATTGTGGGGGGGGCTGTGTGGACATTATGGGGGGGTGTGAGGACATTGTGGGGGGGGGCTGTGTGGACATTGTGGGGGGGGGCCGTTTGGACATTGTGGGGGGGGCTGTTTGGACATTGTGGGGGGGGCTGTGTGGACATTTTGGGGGTGTGTGAATACTTTTTGGGGGGGTGTGAATACTTTTTGGGGGGGTGTGAATACTTTTTGCAGGGGTGTGAATACTTTTTGGGGGGGTGTGAATACTTTTTGGGGGGGGTGTGAGGACATATTGGGTGACACAGGGCTCCTACAGATACATGGCAGATGATGATGGACGCTGATTGGTCGCTTCTTCCCATAGAGAAACATGGCCATGTTTCTCTATGGGAAGAAGCGAGGAATCAGCGTGCAGCATCATCCGGCATGTATCTGCAGGAGCCCTTTGAGCGGACCTGAATGGAAACTGTGTCATTTGTAAAGACACAGTTTTCATTCTGGTCTGCTCAGAATCGCAGCTCAGGCAGCGACTCGCAATGGCCTCACGGCCATTGCTCGCGCTACCTGAGCGGGTACTCGCTAACTTTGTGGCCGAAAATCGAACCAGAGGCTCGGCCACAAAGTTAGCGATTTACCGCTCAGGCAGCGACTCGCAATGGCCTCGCGGCCATTGCTCGCGTTACCTGAGCGGTAAATCGCTAACTTTGTGGCCGAGCCTCTGGTTCGATTTTCGGCCAGCGACTCGCATTGGCCGCTACGCGGCCAATGCTTCGCGAGTCGCGTGGATGCAGGGCAGCCACGTCTTTGACGACGGAAGTTGAGCCGAATATGACGGAAGTGAGCTACGCCAATTATATATAAGATAATACTGCCCCTATATACAAGAAGATAACTACTATAATACTGCTCCTATGTACAAGAATATAACTACTATAATACTGCCCCTATATACAAGAATATAACTACTATAACACTGCTCCTATGTACAGGAATATAACTACAATAATACTGCTCCTATGTACAGGAATATAACTACTATAATACTGCTCCTATGTACAAGAATATACCTACTATAATACTGCTCCTATGTACAAGAATATAACTACTATAATATTGCCCCTATATACAAGAATATAACTACTATAATACTGCTCCTATGTAGAGGAATATAACTACTATAATACTGCTCCTATGTACAAGAATATAACTACTATAATACTGCTCCTATGTACAAGAATATAACTACTATAATACTGCTCCTATATACAAGAATATAACTACTATAATACTGCCCCTATGTACAAGAATATAACTACTATAATACTGCTCCCCTATGTACAAGAATATAACTACTATAATACTGCTCCTATGTACAAGAATAAAACTAACACTAGCCCCTATGTACAAGAATAAAACTACCATAATACTGCCCCTATGTATAAGAATATAACTACTATAATACTGCTCCTATGTACAAGAATATAAACTATATAATACTTCTCCTATGTACAAGAATATAACTACTATAATACTGCCCCCTATGTACAAGAATATAAATACTATAATACTGCCCCCTATGTACAAGAATATAAATACTATAATACTGCCCTATGTACAAGAATATAACTACTATAATACTGCCCCCTATGTACAAAAATAAAACTACTATAATACTGCTCCTATATACAAGAATATAACTACTATAAAACTGCACCTATGTACAAGAATATAACTACTATAATACTGCTCCTATATACAAGAATATAACTACTATAATACTGCCCCTATGTACAAGAATATAACTACTATAATACAGCTCCTATGTACAAGAATATAACTACTATAATACTGCTCCTATATACAAGAATATAACTACTATAATACTGCTCCTATGTACAAGAATATAACTACTATAATACTGCTGCTATATACAAGAATATAACTACTATAATACTGCCCCTATATACAAGAATATAACTACTATAATACTGCCCCTATATACAAGAATATATCTACTATAATACTGCCCCTATATACAAGAATATAACTACTATAATACTAACCCTATATACAAGAATATAACTACTATGATATTGCCCCTATGTACAAGAATATAACTACTATAATACTGCCCCTATGTACAAGAATATAACTACTATAATACAGCTCCTATGTACAAGAATATAACTACTATAATACTGCTCCTATATACAAGAATATAACTACTATAATACTGCTCCTATGTACAAGAATATAACTACTATAATACTGCTCCTATGTACAAGAATATAACTACTATAATACTGCCCCTATGTACAAGAATATAACTACTATAATACTGCCCCTATATACAAGAATATAACTACTATAATACTGCTCCTATATACAAGAATATAACTACTATAATACTGCCCCTATATACAAGAATATAACTACTATAATACTGCCCCTATGCAGTGGCGTAACTACCGGCATAGCAGACATAGCGGTCGCTTTGGGGCCCGGCGCTTCTGGGGGGCCCGGACCCAGCGCCGCTACGCTGCTATACCGGCAGCTGCCTGCGATACCTGTTGTGTGGCCGTCAGGTGGGGGGGTGGGGGCCCGGCGGGGTGCGCACGCACCCGACGGGGCCCCCCGGCGAGGTGGATGCAGCACCTATTCAAAGCGGCCGCAGGCGCCGGCCGCACACAGTTCAAAGGGGCTGCCGCCGCCAGACTGTAGCCTGCTCTGCTGCCTGCCTGTGTGTTATCTGCGGAGTTGGTCTCCGCCTGGCCGGCCTGTTACCTCCTTACTAACCGGCCGGTGACCGGTCACAGCACAGCCGCACAGGACAAGCAGGAAGGAGCTTCACTGAGCCCGGGGAGAGGGTGAGAGGCGCAAATATTATCACTATTGTACAGTCAGTGAACAGCGGCAGCATGGGGAGGCCTTACTGTGAGGGGGGGCCTTTATACCCTGTGGTGGCTGGGACTCTGGGAGCTACCCTGTGCTGGGACTCTGGGAGCAGTGGGAGCTGTATACCCTGTCTGTGCTGGGAGCAGTGGGGGCTGTATACCCTGTCTGTGCTGGGAGCAGTGGGAGCTGTATACCCTGTCTGTGCTGGGAGCAGTGGGGGCTGTATACCCTGTCTGTGCTGGGAACAGTGGGAGCTGTATACCCTGTCTGTGCTGGGAGCAGTGGGAGCTGTATACCCTGTCTGTGCTGGGAGCAGTGGGAGCTGTATACCCTGTGTGTGCTGGGAGCAGTGGGAGCTGTATACCCTGTCTGTGCTGGGAGCAGTGGGAGCTGTATACCCTGTCTGTGCTGGGAGCAGTGGGGGCTGTATACCCTGTCTGTGCTGGGAGCAGTGGGGGCTGTATACCCTGTCTGTGCTGGGAGCAGTGGGAGCTGTATACCCTGTCTGTGCTGGGAGCAGTGGGAGCTGTATACCCTGTCTGTGCTGGGAGCAGTGGGAGCTGTATACCCTGTCTGTGCTGGGAGCAGTGCGAGCTGTATACCCTGTCTGTGCTAGGAGCAGTGGGAGCTGTATACCCTGTCTGTGCTGGGAGCAGTGGGGGCTGTATACCCTGTCTGTGCTGGGAACAGTGGGAGCTGTATACCCTGTCTGTGCTGGGAGCAGTGGGAGCTGTATACCCTGTCTGTGCTGGGAGCAGTGGGAGCTGTATACCCTGTGTGTGCTGGGAGCAGTGGGAGCTGTATACCCTGTCTGTGCTGGGAGCAGTGGGAGCTGTATACCCTGTCTGTGCTGGGAGCAGTGGGGGCTGTATACCCTGTCTGTGCTGGGAGCAGTGGGGGCTGTATACCTGTCTGTGCTGGGAGCAGTGGGAGCTGTATACCCTGTCTGTGCTGGGAGCAGTGGGAGCTGTATACCCTGTCTGTGCTGGGAGCAGTGGGAGCTGTATACCCTGTCTGTGCTGGGAGCAGTGCGAGCTGTATACCCTGTCTGTGCTAGGAGCAGTGGGAGCTGTATACCCTGTCTGTGCTGGGAGCAGTGGGAGCTGTATACCCTGTCTGTGCTGGGAGCAGTGGGGGCTGTATACCCTGTCTGTGCTGGGAGCAGTGGGAGCTGTATACCCTGTCTGTGCTGGGAGCAGTGGGAGCTGTATACCCTGTCTGTGCTGGGAGCAGTGGGAGCTGTATACCCTGTCTGTGCTGGGAGCTGTATACCTTGTGTGTGCCGGGACTCTGGGAGCTGTATACCCTGTGCTGGGAGCTGTATACCCTGTGCTAGGACTCTGGGAGCTGTATACCCTGTGCTGGGAAACTGGGAGCTGTATACCCTGTGCTGGGAGCTGTATACCCTGTGCTGGCTGGGAGCTGTATACCCTGTATACCACCACTGGAGCCTGTATATACCACCACTGGGGCCTGTATATACCACCACTGGGGCTGCTGTATATACTGCTGGGGCCTGTATATACCACTGCGGAGGCCTGTATATACCACTGCGGAGGCCTGTATATACCACTGCCGAGGCTGCTGTATACCACTGGGGCTGCTGTATATACTGCTGGGGCCTGTATACTACCACTGGGGAGGCTGCTGTATACTACCACTGGGGAGGCTGCTGTATACTACCACTGGGGAGGCTGCTGTATACTACCACTGGGGAGGCTGCTGTATACTACCACTGGGGAGGCTGCTGTATACTACCACTGGGGAGGCCTGTATACCACTGGGGAGGCCTGTATACCACTGGGGAGGCCTGTATACCACTGGGGGGCCTGTATACCACTGGGGGGCCTGTATACCACACTGCTGGGGGCTGTATACCTGTGCTGGGGTCCACCCTCGGCTTATACACGAGTCAATAGGTTTTCCCAGATTTTGGGGGCAAAAGTAGGGGGGTCGGCTTATATACGAGTATATACGGTAAACTGGGTGGCGTCAGACTGTTAACACCGATTCGGTAAGGGGGTGTGTCTTGAAGGGGGCGTGTCATTGGGGGCGTGTCTTGGAGGGGGCCCCGTTCAAAAGTTTGCTATGGGGCCCTGACAGTTCTAGTTACGCCCCTGCCCCTATGTACAAGAATATAACTACTATAATACTGCTCCTATATACAAGAATATAACTACTATAATACTGCTCCTATGTACAAGAATATAACTACTATAATACTGCCCCTATGTACAAGAATATAACTACTATAATACTGCCCCTATATACAAGAATATAACTACTATAATACTGCTCCCTATGTACAAGAATATAACTACTATAATACTGCTCGTATGTACAAGAATATAACTACTATAATACTGCTCCTATATACAAGAATATAACTACTATAATACTGCCCCTATATACAAGAATATAACTACTATAATACTGCCCCTATGTACAAGAATATAACTACTATAATACTGCCCCTATATACAAGAATATAACTACTATAATACTGCCCCTATATACAAGAATATAACTACTATAATACTGCTCCTATATACAAGAATATAACTACTATAATACTGCCCCTATATACAAGAATATAACTACTATAATACTGCCCCTATGTACAAGAATATAACTACTATAATACTGCCCCTATATACAAGAATATAACTACTATAATACTGCCCCTATATACAAGAATATAACTACTATAATACTGCCCCTATGTACAAGAATATAACTACTATAATACTGCCCCTATATACAAGAATATAACTACTATAATACTGCCCCTATATACAAGAATATAACTACTATAATACTGCCCCTATATACAAGAATATAACTACTATAATACTGCCCCTATATACAAGAATATAACTACTATAATACTGCTCCTATATACAAGAATATAACTACTATAATACTGCCCCTATATACAAGAATATAACTACTATAATACTGCCCCTATATACAAGAATATAACTACTATAATACTGCCCCTATGTACAAGAATATAACTACTATAATACTGCTCCTATATACAAGAATATAACTACTATAATACTGCCCCTATATACAAGAATATAACTACTATAATACTGCTCCTATGTACAAGAATATAACTACTATAATACTGCCCCTATATACAAGAATATAACTACTATAATACTGCTCCCTATGTATAAGAAAATAACTACTATAATACTGCTCCTATATACAAGAATATAACTACTATAATACTGCTCCTATATACAAGAATATAACTACTATAATACTGCTCCTATATACAAGAATATAACTACTATAATACTGCTCCTATGTACAAGAATATAACTACTATAATACTGCCCCTATATACAAGAATATAACTACTATAATACTGCTCCTTTATACAAAAATATAACTACTATAATACTGCCCCTATATACAAGAATATAACTACTATAATACTGCCCCTATGTACAAGAATATAACTACTATAATACTGCTCCTATGTACAAGAATATAACTACTATAATACTGCCCCTATGTACAAGAATATAACTACTATAATACTGCCCCTATATACAAGAATATAACTACTATAATACTGCCCCTATATACAAGAATATAACTACTATAATACTGCCCCTATATACAAGAATATAACTACTATAATACTGCTCCTATGTACAAGAATATAACTACTATAATACTGCCCCTATATACAAGAATATAACTACATACTATAAATACATGCTCCCTATGTATAAGAATATAACTACTATAATACTGCTCCTATATACAAGAATATAACTACTATAATACTGCTCCTATATACAAGAATATAACTACTATAATACTGCTCCTATATACAAGAATATAACTACTATAATACTGCTCCTATGTACAAGAATATAACTACTATAATACTGCCCTATATACAAGAATATAACTACTATAATACTGCTCCTTTATACAAAAATATAACTACTATAATACTGCCCTATGTACAAGAATATAACTACTATAATACTGCTCCTATATACAAGAATATAACTACTATAATACTGCCCTATGTACAAGAATATAACTACTATAATACTGCTCCTATGTACAAGAATATAACTACTATATATACTGCCCCTATGTACAAGAATATAACTACTACGTTGCGGTGGTGCAGTACGCTGCTCTATGTAGACTCCCGCCCGCTGCTGGTGACATCCATCATTGTGTCTCTGCAGCCATTAGTCTCTCAGGGTCCGGTTTCTTGAGCGCTCTCATCACTCCGGTGTTTATATAGTGTAATGCACCGTTGTAGACGACGTTCTTTGTGCCTTTATAGATGTATTACGCCATTTATTGTAAATATTTTGATCTGCCGTTGATTGTGCCGGGTCTGATCAGCTCTCGTACTTCTGTACTGAGGATTTATGGAGCACGGTCCATGGTGCACTGCATTCACCTGCTGTCATTTCTTACTAAATCATTCCTGGATTTGTTACATGAACCTTCGTTAAATAACTCACTCATGGTGAATAATTCTGAGCAAGGAATAATTACGGAAAGCAAACTTCAGATGTCTGGAGGACGTCATCTCCAGGAGGTTGAGATGGAGAATGATCCTAGTTGTATTATACCATTGACCCAAGTGGATCAAAAGATCAGATGAACGATGGGAATCAGTGTCGGCCCATAGCTTTAACAATGGATCAGATTTGTGTTTGTGGTTCATTATGGCCGCCATTGCCTGACTACCACTAGCTTGAGGGTGACCACATGTTCCACTAATGTCCAATGCAATGGTGGTATGAGTGTTTGTGACACCATGGAAGCAATGGACGGGGCCGCCTGGGACGGGAAGCACACAACGAGGCAGCACAGGAAGGGGCATCATGGAAAGGTGCTGCACGGGACGGGGCATCATGGGATGGGCACGCATGGCAAGGGGCCGCACGAATAGGAGCCAGCACGGGACACGGGCAGCAAGGGACGGGGGCAGCCTGATAGATGGTGTTGCCTAAGATGATGCCGCCTGGCGGATGGTGTTGCCTAGGATGGCGCCACATGGGATGGTGTTGCCTGAGACTGTGCCACCTGGTACCCTGCTGCCCAGGACGGTGACACCTGAGATGTTGGTGCCTGGGATGACACGCCTTGGAATGGTGTTTTCTGTTATAATGCCGCCTGAGATATTGCTGACCGGGATGGTGCCGCCTGACATGCTGCCATCCGGATGATGTCCCTGGTGTGATACCGCCTTGAGTACATTTCCCAACTTACCTACAGGTAAATTGAGCTTTAACGCATCTGATCTGAGTTTTATGAGTTGTTTCTTTGACGTAATGATAGTGAGATGGCGTTGGGTATCATGGAAGTTGCCAAAACGCCAAATAAAATAGCCAGAACATTAGCATGTGGTCAACTCATAATACAAGTAGTTCTGTATCCTTAAGTCCAGAAAATCTAACAGGAGTCACCCTCAGTCATGTGTCTGAGTTCTCTGGTTCCTTCTAGTCATCAATTGATCAGTTTTTGGAGAACAATGAAGGTTTGGGTTCCTATCTACATTGAGTTTTGTTTTGTTTCACATCACTGACAATGAGAACCACTTAACATGTGCTTAGAGCAGTTGTCCGTTCTTTTCGGCCAAAAAATGTATTTTTTACCTTAAGCTGCAGGCCAGCTCTGTGAATTTGGGTCTGTCGGAGAGGTCGTAGGTCCAGCATCTGGTCATTAGTGTATACAGAGTTGGGGGACATACTTCCGGCTTTGGAAGACGATCTCCTTTCTCGATGACGCTGATCACGTCTTTGTTCTCCAGCCAGAAGAACGGCTGCTTCCCGTAAGACAAAATCTCCCACATACAAACCCCTAAAATAAAAAGAAGGTAGAAGAATATATATATCAGGACAAAGATTTTACAGAACAGACCCGGGCAGCGGTGGAGTGTCCTCCGAACCACGGCTGGGACCAGGCTCCTGGTTATAGAGGAGCAATAGGGGTCCACCCCATTGCATGGTCGTTTGTTCCGTTGACCTGGTCTTACACGTTTTATGGTTTGCAACCAAATAAGTAGCCCCCACTGATGTCAAGATACACTTTTTTACATATGGAAGGACCCTAGAGCAGCCCTGTTCCAAAATGTCTCACCGAACATCCAGACGTCACTGGCCGAGGTGAAGCGACGGAAATTTATGGACTCTGGAGCCATCCACTTGATGGGGAGCCGGGTTACAGAGGCTGAGACAAGGCAGAAAACACAAAGAAAGTCCTGTTAAAGGGGAAGTCTACAGGATTAGGATTACATTGGGGTTGGTAGAATCTGGAATCTCGGACACCATCAATTTCCAAAACTAGGATCCTACCATTAGAATCACAAATCCTTTCAAATATCGAAAGATCGTTTTTTTTCCTTGATTTTCCCTTTAGTTTATACATATGTAACAGTATAAAACTTAAACAATATGACCGCAACATGAAAAGCAAAAAAGGAAGATTCTGGAAGATTCATGGGAATACGTCATTGTGTGTTTCTGTGCCATTTATTGCATTTTATCTGTCACTAGGCATAAACATGCCTTTGATAGTTTGTCCCTTCCTTCTCCCTGTAGCCTGTGATCTTAGCCTTGCTCCTCCCTTCTTTTCCAATCTAGTTCTATGTTAGCCATCCTGGATACACATGTTATATTGCTCTCTTCAGAATCACTCTTTTTACCTTCTGCATTGTACTTAATACAAGATTTCAGCGAAAATCATCTCCATTTCTCCTGGACTCTCATTACAAGTCTGTGTGGTTGAGTTGGAACGATCTGAGGACACTTGCATGTGAGTACAACAGTCAATACAAAATATCATTGGAATTGATACTTCAGGCACTAGGTACTTGCACTGCACTGAACACACAGAATAATACCCACCAAGTAAATGATGCCGAATAAAAACAATTACTGAACCCAATGTGAATGATGCCAGTAGTCATGTGCAGCTGGATTAATATGCAGGAAGGTATACCACCTCGGTTATGTTACCTATCGCGTTTCGCTGTGGCTTTTTCCTGGGGTGATCATCATTTAGTATTGCAATACCTTTCATTCCATGTGCCCTTTCTTTACATGTCAGTATTTATAAGTCATCTGTACTTTATTCATCTGTAGCAATGATTATCTTTGGTGCCATCTATTATTTTTAAGTGCCATTCACTATTTATTCTCATCTTTAGATTCTTGGCATGATTTATCATATTGCATTTATGAGCAATTGCATTTTGTGGTTATGAGCATTCCAGAAGTACTTTTACTTTTCATGTTATAGTATGATCATGTTATTTGCCGATTTACTATCTTTACTTATACCTTGTCCTTGTCACTTTCTTTGTATAACACTGGGGTGTATGGTCTCCCAACATTCGACACAACACTAGGGTGAGCAACGGGAATGGTAAGGAAGGCCCTGGTGATAGGGGAGTGGACACATCCTAACACTGACCTGTGGTTGGCCCCTTAGCTGCCTAACATCACTATATGAGTTCCTCCACCCCCTCCATCCCCATCCACCCCCCACCCCCTGTCACCCTCATTTGCCCTGGGCTCACCCTGGTAAGTGTGCAGGCCGGCGAGGACATTAATCTCACCTCTGCAATAATACAACCTAAAGGTAAGGGACCAAGACAGAGGGAAAATAGCCACAAAAAGGATATTATTCTAAACTCCTCAATTGCAGCAAAGTACCGCAGCTGCAGTGGTCAGTGGCGTATCTAGGGGGGGGCCGGCGGGGAATTTGCCCCGGGCGCAGCAGGCAGTACGGTGCCGTTGGGCCTCCTGCTGCATCGCACCAGGTGTCTCCCCACCAGCAGCATGTTGCATCCCCCTTTCCCACTCCCCCTTCCCAGTGTGAGCCAGCAGTTCTCTGCTCCTGCAGTCAGCTAACAGCAGGAGCAGAGAATCTGCAACCGCCAGCTCCTTTAATCCATTGTACAGAGTGTCTATCAGATCGCTCTGTACAATGGAAGCAGCGTCCTCAGCTGCCCTCATTCCTGACACTTCCGGGTCAGGGACACATCAGTAATGTGATCAGATCACCTGGTCACACTGCTGACATCACTCAGCAGAGGCAGTGCGGCAGAAGACTGGACATGAAGAGCGCTCCACATAGGAGCTGAAGACCCGGAAGAGTAACATAATTAGGGAAAGGGGGACAGTGTGGAGGGAGTGGGTGGGGGTTGTATGAGGAGCAAACTGGGTGGGGGAATATGAGCAACAAACTGGGTGGGGTAGTATGGGGAGCAAACTGGGGGAAAAGGATGGAGGAGTATGAGGAGCAAACTGGGGGGAGTGGATGGGGGGAGTATGAGGAGCAAACTGGGGGGAGTGGATGGGGGGAGTATGAGGAGCAAACTGGGGGAAGAGGATTAGGGGGGAGTATGAGGAGCACACTATGGGGTGAGGATGGAGGGATATGAGCAACAAACTGGGTGGGGTAGTATGAGGAGCAAACTGGGGGAAAAGGATGGAGGAGTATGAGGAGCAAACGGGGGAGAGGATTGGGGGAGTATGAAAAGCAAACTGGGGGGAGTGGATAGGGGGAGTATGAGGAGCAAACTGGGGGAAGAGGATTAGGGGGGAGTATGAGGAGCAAACTATAGGGTGAGGATGGGGGGATATGAGCAACAAACTGGGTGAGGGGAGTATGAGGAGCAAACTGGGGGGAGAGGAAGGAGTAAGTACGAGGAGCAAACTGGGGGTAGAGGATTGGGGGAGTATGAGAAACAAGCTGGTGGGAGAGAATGGGGGGAATATGAGGAGTAAACTGGGGGGAGAAGATGGAGGAGGATGAGCAGCAAACTAAGGGGAGAAGATGGGGGCAGTATACATGGACAGTGTGAGGCCACAGCCGGGGGGGACAGTATATGGAGGAGGGGGGAGTGTGATATGGGAGAACAGTATAAACAGTGGTGAGTATATGGGGACACAATGTGAGTGGACAGTGTGACTATGGAGCCCAGTATGGAAAGGAAAGGACAGTGTGGAGGGCATGTGCCATAAGAGGGACAGTGTGTAAATTGTTTTTTGTGCAGGGAACAGTGAGAAGGAGCAATTATTCATTCAGGGGCGCAGTGTAGGGCAGATATTTTTACTCAAGAGGATTTTGATCATTCTGCTATTTTTAAGAGCACTGTGATAGGATGTGCTGCAGAGGATCGGAGAACATGGATGTATCGAGAGACGAGCTGTGGATGTGAAAAGTCATCATTGCGGCTGGACAAGATAAAGAAAAGAAAAAGAAGACCCCGATCAGAGACCAAATCATTTATTAGGTGCCTGGATGTAAATGATTATTTGTGATAATGACTAATTCTCAGTGTTGTGGTTCCTGTATGCTTTTATTGACAGCTGGTAACAACAACTCACAGTTTCTCCTTACCATTGTTAAGAATGTAATAGGAGTTGTAGGTTCATGCAGTACAAATGTGTATGGGTCTGACCTGACATTACAATTGTTTTACCATGTACTGATGGTGGTTCTGATAATGAATTTTGTTACTGATGAGGGTTTGTGATCTCTGTAATGATGAGACGACTATTTATGTCTTTCTGTACCTCTGGTGGTTATGTTGATGTATTTCTGTACTTATGACGGTTTTAACATAGTGTTTCAGTACAGATGAGGTTTATATGGATGTATTTCTGTACTGTGAGTTTTGACGTATTAGTATTTCTGTACTGATGAGGGTTCTGGTGATGTTGTTTTGTGCTGGTATTGGTTCTGATTCTGTGCACATGTAGCAATCCATAACTTGTAAGATTATGTTAGATTTGGCTATGTTAATAAAGTTTTGTACTATGGTTACTATGTTTTTAGTTGTTAGGACCGTTAAAGGGGTTGTCCATGTAATGAGTCTGTATTCATCTATGTGTCCCTCTGTGACTGCAGACTTCAGAAATCTCTCAGTGCGCGCACTCCACGCTGTCAGAACTCTTTGGTGCCGGCGGTGAGAGTGGAAGGTCATGGAACCACATGTATGCAATTTACATACATGCAGTGACGGGCTGACTAGACGCGCAATGGCCTCGATCAATGCAAATGAATTGAGTGAGGTCTTATATATCACATTTTTATTATGCCATAGTGAAAAATAAGTAAACCTAAAGGATTGTTATGACAACTATGAGGCCTGAAGATGGAAGGTCTATACCTCATGTTAATGTATATACTTTATTTTGGTGCTGCAGGGGTTAAGGGTTCTTTCCTGTCTGGTTCTTTGTAAGCCTTAATCTCAGGTGTAGATTTCTGGTGACCACACCCCTCCGCTATATATATATATATATACATATATTATATATGTGTGTGTAAATATATATATGTATTTAGGCTCTTTCCTCATGCTGTTTTTGACACTTAGGCTTCCCTCCTCCCTACCCTTCATCTCCACTGGCCTTTGGTTAGCTGTCAAATGTGTACGTTTCACATATGTAACAGTGCAGACATTAGGTCATAGATTGAATTTGCCTATAGTTCATAGAAGCTTCCCCGTGCTTGGTGCTGCATATGGATACAAACTCCAGCCCTATTATTGAGGCAGAGCCCCTGATTTAGGATTTCCTATAGTTGGTGCTGCCCATTAATAGGATGCAGAGACAATGGCAGAATAATGATTACAGCTCTGCATGGCACAAATACCTACCTTTATAATACTCCTCTTCTTCTAGGTACCTTGAGAGCCAAAATCTCCTAACTTCACGCACTCATGAGAAGCCACGAGTATATTCCTGACTGCGATGTCCCTATGGAGCAGATACAATATTACAGAAGACCTGGATATATGCAATGCCCTAAAACAAGGGTGACCATTCCAGGTTCCCCATGCCCCCGCTCTAATCACAGCAGCCACTGAATTCATGTTTTATTCAAGACTTAACTCCACGACTATGCAAACATAGACTCTGCTCCACCATGCTTTACAGTGAAGCTTTGCTTGTTTAGATCAGCTTATTTTTCACTATGTAGTTGGTTCATGTGTAACTGATTACATGATAACCTTCATAGAAAATGTGCAAAAAAAAAAATCACCAGCTCATCTTCCTTTAGCTATATCCCCCTCCTTGTGATCCTCACTGACAGCTATCTGCAGCAGGAGCCTCCCCCCTCTGTCCTTTCCACAGTAGGAAGATTCAGCTCTAGGACTGAGTGATGATTTCAGGTTCATGAAAACAATTCCGACTACATTTCTCATCAAATTATGTATTTGATTTCTAGGATCAGTCTTTTTATATCTTAGGATTAATTAATTTATAGAAGAAAAAAAAGTACAAATAAAAAATGATGTCAATACTTGTGTGTCATTACATAGGAAAGCCACTAGAGGTCAGTGGTGTGTTGATCACTTTACTGCAGTGCTGTAATTACAAACTCCCCTTTACCTGTGAACACAGTTAATTCCTTCCAGATAGGCCAGAGCTTTACAGATCTGCAGTGAGTACAGGATCATGGTGAGGACCTGCAGGGTGTTCTTGTGCTTCTCCAGATACTGACCGAGCTGCAGAGAGACCAATCATAGATCCGATTACCACTTCTAACATCAATTACTTTGTATCAATGTCTGTATACTCTTATATTCTGTGATCCCGGCTGTAATATAAGAGTATACAGTCATTACAGCCGGGGATAGCAGAATATAAGGAGTATACAGACATTACAGCAAGGGATCACAGAATATAAGAGTATACAGACCTTACAGCCGGGATCACAGGATAAAAGGTATACAGACATTACAGCTGGGGATCACAGAATATAAGAGTATACAGACATTACAGCCGGGATCACAGAATATAAGAGTATACAGACATTACAGCCGGGGATCACAGAATATAAGAGTATAAAGACATTACAGCCGGGGATCACAGAATATAAGAGTATACAGACATTACAGCCGTGATCACAGAATATAAGAGTATACAGACATTACAGCCAGGGATCACAGAATATAAGAGTATACAGACATTACAGCCGGGGATCACAGAATATAAGAGTATAAAGACATTACAGCCGGGGATCACAGAATATAAGAGTATACAGACATACAGCTGGGGATCACAGAATATAAGATATACAGACATTACAGCTGGGATCACAGAATATAAGAGTATACAGACATTACAGCCGGGATCACAGAATATAAGAGTATACAGACATTACAGCTGAAGATCACAAATATAAGAGTATACAGACATTACAGCCGGGGATCACAGAATATAAGAGTATACAGACATTACAGCCAGGGATCACAAATATAAGAGTGTACAGACATTACAGTGGGGGATCACAGAATATAAGAGTATACAGAATTACAGCTGGGATCACAGAATATAAGAGTATACAGACATTACAGCCAGGGATCACAGAATATAAGAGTATACAGACATTACAGCCAGGGATCACAGAATATAAGAGTATACAGACATTACAGTGGGGGATCACAGAATATAACAGTATACAGACATTACAGCCGGGATCACAGAATATAAGAGTATACAGACATTACAGTGCAGGATCACAGAATATAAGAGTATACAGACATTACAGCGGGATCACAGAATATAAGATATACAGGCATTACAGCCGGGATCACAGAATATAAGAGTATACAGACATTACAGTGGGGGATCACAGAATATAAGAGTATACAGACATTACAGCCAGGGATCACAGAATATAAGAGTATACAGACATTACAGTGGGATCACAGAATATAAGAGTATACAGACATTACAGTCGGGGATCACAGAATATAAGAGTATACAGACATTACAGCCGGGGATCACAGACTATAAGAGTATACAGACATTACAGCCGGGGATCACAGAATATAAGAGTATACAGACATTACAGCCGGGGATCACAGAATATAAGAGAATACAGACATTACAGCCGGGGATCATAGAATATAAGAGTATACAGACATTACAGCCGGGGATCACAGACTATAAGAGTATACAGACATTACACCGAGGATCACAGAATATAAGATTATACAGACATTACAGCTGGGGATCATAGAATATAAGAGTATACAGACATTACAGCGGGGATCACAGAATATAACAGTATACAGACATTACACCCGGGGATCACAGAATATAAGAGTATACAGACATTACAGCCGGGGATCACAGACTATAAGAGTATACAGACATTACAGCCGGGGATCACAAAATATAACAGTATACAGACATTACAGCTGGGGATCATAGAATATAAGAGTATACAGACATTACAGCGGGGATCACACAGAATATAACAGTATACAGACATTACACCCGGGGATCACAGAATATAAGAGTATACAGACATTACAGCCGGGGGATCACAGAATATAAGAGTATACAGACATTACAGCCAGGGATCATAGAATATAAGAGTATACAGACATTACAGCCAGGGGATCACAGAATATAAGAGTATACAGACATTACAGCCGGGGATCATAGAATATAAGAGTATACAGACATTACAGCTGGGGATCACAGAATATAAGAGTATACAGACATTACAGCCGGGGGATCACAGAATATAAGAGTATACAGACATTACAGCCGGGGATCACAGAATATAAGAGTATACAGACATTACAGCCGGGGATCACAGAATGTAAAAGTAAAGTAATCTCAATATAATGACTTGAAACCACAACCTCAGTAAAATCCCAATTCTATGCTTTCTATTTTATTCCCTACAGGTTTACATTTCGCATGGCGCCATCTAGTGGCCGGAATGGAATGAAATGAGATCTGATTATTCTACTCTCACAGACATAAAGATTGTCAGTCATTATTGTGGCCCCCATATCTAATTACCTCCCCAAACGCGTAGAGCTCCATCACTATCCAAATGGGATCTTCTTCAATAATTCCGATCAGCTTCACAATGTGCGGGTGATCCAGTTTCCTCATCAGATCTGCCAGAAAATATAAAGAAAAGAAAATGAAGGTTTTGGAAGAGAGGAGTGGTGGAGACTAAAAAAAGAAAAATCCTTAAAGGGGTAGCTTGACTCAGGTGACACTGATCACAGGGCTCATCCGATGATTGGATTATTGTGAATGCTGCCCTCCCTAGGTATCCTTATACCAGGCCCAGACTGGCCATCTGACCCACTGGGGAGATGCCCGCTGGACTGCAGCACTGAGCTACATAATGGGCCCCCGCCCTGGTTACGGCAGAGTGGTTGGTTCTCATCACCTCCTTGCACCCCGTGGACTCGGCCCCTTCTCCTATATATTTGTATGATCATTGATTGCTGAGGATTGATAATAGGCTAATTTTCCTCTATAACAGCGCCACACCAATTCACAGGTAGTGTCCGGTACTGCAGATCAGCTCTGCTTTGGTGAACATGGCTGAGTTGTAATACCGCACTTAACCTGCACTCTGGTGGGGGCGACTGTCAAACCCTTCCCTATAAAGCGATTTTTTAATTGTTCTACGCATTTAGGTTTATTAAGGGAAAATAATTCTAGTTTGACACTTGTTATAACCTGTATAATGTGTCTGGTTTACCCCGTTGACGTTTAAATATGTTTAGCACAACCTGTCAGCATCCCTGCATAACCAGGTCTCTTCCCCTTTAAGAACACAGTGCATCGTGGGTCAGTTTAATGCTTCACTGAGAGATGGAGCAGCCATTTTTATTGTCACTACTGTTTGCATGATATGTATGTATCTGGTGTTCACTTGTGATCTCTGTGCTGTATCATCACTACTGATGTTTATGGGATATGCTTAGCATTGATTTGTATCATTTGTATTCTTATAGTTTTATCACACACTTCATTGATGACTCACGCACACTGAATCGTTATTATTTGCTACACTGTTAAACAAAAAAGAATAGACTACAGAACCAACAGTCTGTTTACTTGGGATACAGAGAAGGTTAAGCTTTATGCTGAAATTAACACAGCACAGAACATGAAGGAAGGCAGAACATTCATTTTTGTTTTTTTCTTCTTTACTTCCCTTCTTCAAATTGCCAGAATTTTCATTCTTTCATTAAGGAGGCTTTTAATTTTTCTTCCCCCTCTCTCTAAGTTTTATTGTATGGCAAGCTGACATTTTTATCGATACCATCTTGCGGTACATATGATGTTTAGATCATTCTTTATTGCCATTTTTTTGGTGGGAAAAAATAATGTTTTTTAAATTTCTCTTTTTATAGGAGTGGGTTAATTAATTTTAGGTTTTAACAGGTCGGACATTTAATGGAGATCCAAAAGTAGAAGTAGACAGTGGCCAAGGGAGCAAGGACTTGGTTCAGATTCTTGTGAGGAAGATATTGGGGGCAAGTACTTGGATTCTGGAATTCTGCAGAACTGTTGGATTTTTGGTACAGACACAATACGGACTCTTTTTGTAGTTGTTCGTTTCCCTTTCTGGCGCCGAAGATCAATAGAGGTGGCTGCAGCCAGGAGTCTCTTCGGACCTGTGTTGAACTCTGTTAGAGCATATGGTACTGTGGCGGCCCACCATGTAGGTGCCACAAAGGGGGTACTGCACCCATAAAAGCGGTGCAGAGATCCCCACTGCAAGTGGATTCATAAATGGTAGGCGGGACCCTAAACCCACATCCCACATTAAATCAGGCAGTGGGAGGGAACCCGGGAGGATATATAGTAGCCCCCAGGGGGAGCAAGGAGGTTGGTCGGTCAGCCCGTCCATTTGGAGCCTCCGGGTTGGAGAGCTAGGAGAGTTCAGACAGGGAGCCTGAGGCACGAAGGAGGGTCACCTCGGCTGAGGGACCCAGGGACAGAAGTACAGATCCCAGACTGAGGAGAGAAAGGAGTAAGCAGCTCGGAGTGAGTTCACTCAAGGAAAGGAACTGGGTACTGGAGCCCGCACCTGTAGGAACCTTCACGGCCTGCAGAAAATCCGTAGAACGGGGGTATACCCAGATACGGCCCTGATTCCTAAGCACCCATTAGAGGGGGACCAGACACCACGGAGACCTACTGCGGTGATCAACAGAAGGTTTTCCCGACGGGAGCGAGGGAAGGAGAAAGAGACAGCAGGAGGTCAGACTTATTCTACACGAGGTCAGGCTTCACACCGCTACTGGGAAGCAAGGAAAGAAAGGAACAAAAAAGGCACAAAAAAGGGGGTTCCGTCTGCCTACCAGAGATCTGCTTGCAGCCACCCGTAGCCACTTTTTAACATCATGCTGCCCTGAGAACTGTAATGACTCTGCTAAGATCCAGTAAAGTACCCGGTGAAGTGACTTTCGACTCTGCTACATCTTTCTTTTCATGAACACATTCTTTTCACAGAATCGCTGCCCCGGAGGTCCCAGTCCTGCTTGCGGAGGACTATACCATCACAGCAGCAATACCACCGACCTCCGGAGGACTATGGCGGCACTGGTGAAATCTCACCAGGTACTGCAGGTTGCGTCACGACAAACTGTAAATAATCCTTGTAAATAATTTCCCCTTTTCAAGAGCATAGCCCCAAGTATACGGGATCAGGCGAGGCCGCCATTCCCCGTGACAAAGTTAACCCTTTGCCGCCTGATACCCGAGTATCCCACACCCTGGGGCGCAACAGTACCATTTGTTTAGATATCGGAGTATCCAATTAGCTTAGATCTATGTATATTTATCTGTTGTGTGTTTACATATATGTGCAAAGGTAGAAGTACAAAGTTGTGAGTCAGCACGTTATTCCAAAATCCCTTAATAGAGCGCACTCACTTACACCGTTTATGCTGATGTGTTAGGGAGTTAGTGCTGATTTCTTATATGATATTTAGGTAATTTAGTTACTGTTTGCTGTAACTTAATCATTGGAGGGACTCTGGAACTAACAAGCTGACACCGGCATTAGCTGGGTGTATGTGTATTATAGGTATAGTATAGGGGGAAGCATTTGAACTTTCTGCATTTTCATGAAACCATTCCCCATTTATCCTCGGTAAAAGTACTTCTGCCTCTGTCTCTGTTTTGTCACTCACTGGATCCTATTTGGACCTCTGGCCCTATGACTGTATTATATGCACAATGACACAAAGTCAAACACACAGCACAATGGAAGCACAACTTAGAGACTGCAAGTTGAAATAGAAGATTATAAAGAAGCCAGGCCGAAAGTCAGAATGAAGGAAGTCCTCCTGCAGCTTCTGCCTCGTGCCCCAACGCGCGTTTCGCTAACTGCTTCCTCAGGGAGTGACGTGGAGAAGACTGCAGGAGATCCTTAAATAGAGGGATATTTTATAATGCACCAATAGGAAAACCAAGTCTCTTGTTATCAGGCGTCAGCGAGAGTAGGCACCAAATCAAAAGTGCAGGGAGTGTCACCACCAGAGACGTCCCAACCACGCAGTGATGTGATATGGAGACGCACGCGGGTCTGATCAACTATGACACGCACAGCGGAGTGCAACATTGGTGGAGCGAGTGCATAATAATGAAGGACTGTATTAACCCCTTCACTATAAAGCAATTTTTTATTTTTATCCTTTTCTTCTTTCCTTCTACAAATTGCCAGAACTTGTTATCCTTCCGTTTATGAAGCTGCACCAGGGCTTTTATTTTTTTGTCTTTATTCTTGTTTATTATTTTTTAGTAGGGCAAGCTGATATTTTCCTTCATACCATTTTGGGGCACACATGAGGTTTTCATCCCTATGTATTGCATTTTTTGGTAGGGAAAAATTATAATTTTGTTGTTTTCATCTTCTAATTTTATAGGAGTTAACCATATCGGTTAATTCATTATATCATTTATTTACATTCTTTGTACTCCCTATATTTTTGAACCGGGAAAAGTTGAGTGATTCAAACTTTTAGATATTTTTAGATTTCAAAAAAAAAAAAATTGGTTTATCTTCCTGTGATAGTGGATATTGTGGGTTATAGTTTACTGCATTTTACAAGTGTTGTTCCTATATTGTGTATTCTCCCCTTCCCCACTTCCTGTGCACTCATTACACTCCAGAGAGTCTGATAATTGAATTACTGTGGACACGTCCTTACTTGGTCATTCTAGTCCTCTATCTGTAAATGTTTGTACTCACCCCCCTGGAGTGTGTCAATAGACCTAGTTCGGATTTGGGAGGTGGTTGTGGGGAGGAGAAGCAGTACGATTCAGTCTTTTGTGTGGGACGCTGAAGCCGAGGTTAGCTCTCCAGAGGCATGGGAGAGCCACCTGGATATATAGTATTCTGATGGATTGTTTTATGGATTTTTATGTTTTTCAAGCTATATAGGTTCCTGTGCTGTTTATGCATCTTTCGCTCTGTTGATTTGTGGGATACCAGAGAAGGACCCTGTGACATTTCCTTTTATTTATTTTTTAGTACTTTTATGGGACTTGAATCTGCAATCTTTTGATCACATTTCACGGTAGGAAGAACTAACGATTAACGGGCGCTAAATAATTGAAACAAGCAGTCAGATTCTCAGACGGGCGCAACTCAGGTACCCAAGTATAATGGAAGTCAATGGAGAACTAAAAGCATTTTTCTGGAGGAGCTTCCCATTGACTTCCATTACACTCAGTACACGAGTTGCACCCGTCTGAACATCCGACCAGATCGTTACGAGAACCGAGCACCCGATCATGCTAGTGCCCACTCATGACTTCTAATGATTACTTCGCAACCCCATTGGTGACTCACTGTGGGACCTCTTAAATCCAGAGATTGTCAATGGCTCTTTTGTTAGCAGTGACTAGAGCTCAGGTCACTGCCGTGAGATCAAGGCCCGACTGTATTACTGTTGGAATATGTTTAGTGCAATGACTCCATTCCTGTCTATGAGGGTTTAGTTGCTAGGTTTGTATGCTGTTAATAAAGTTAGAACAATACAAAAAAAACACCAAAAGGTCACACAGGAAGAATATGTGACTGTTTTCAGATCCCAGTGTCTATGTGTAAGGGAGCTGCTTGCAGATGCTGCAGAGAGAGAGACACAGAAATGATCTCTTGCTGATCTAATAAGCTTATTATTTTTGTTGCCAAATGTCGCTGAATAAAAACAACCGTTATTGTTGCACGCTTAAGGCCCCGTCACACACTACGATATTGTTAACGATATTGTTGCAACCGGTTTGGTGACGTTGCAGCGACGTCGTTAACGACATTGTTGTGTGTGACATTTACCAACGATAAGTTCGTTCATCGTTGGTCGTTGGTAAATGACCTGGACCATAAATTTATCGTTGATCTCCCGCTGGGCTGCCAGCATCGGCGCGTGTGACAGCAGAAGACCAACGATGAACGATCTGCCAGCGAAGCACAGCAAGCGCTGGGAGCTGGTAACCAGGGTATACAGTGGGTAACTAAGCGCAGCGCTATGCTTAGTTACCCGATGTTTACCCTGGTTACCAGCGTTCTCGTGGCGCTGATCGCTGGTGAGTCTGCCTGTGTGACAGCTCACCAGCGATCAGATAAAGATGTCCCAGTGAACCACATCGTTGGTCGGATCGCTGGGACATCTATAGGTGTAACGGGTCCTTTAAAGAGTATAGTGAATAATCCACTGACAATAATTAAACAGCTGGCACTAGCTGTTTAGGGTGCAGGCTCAGCTCCTGGGCCTGCTCCACACTAATGCACCTGACATAAGATATACCAGTACCAGCTTTAGTGGCAAAGTGTGCACTGAACTATCGCCTATGATTTTCAGTGAATTAAATTCAACCATGATGGATTTTATTTTTGTCAATTTCCTCCCCATATTGGACACAGCACACTCACAGGCTTCACTCATGAATTTCTCCTTGACATCCGGAGCGCAGTCCTTCTTACACGTCTTCACAGCGACGTTCACCTTCTCCCCTTTCAGCTGAGAAGAGAAGAAGAATATTTCTTTTAGTCTTTACATGTCCTGCAAAAACTGGAAGAGTGGTCCCAAAAGGTATTAAAGGGGTACACCTGCTATCAATACCGGAACAATGGCACCAAAGATATTAAAAGGGTACACCTGCTATCAATACCGGAACAATGGCACCAAAGATATTAAAGGGGTACATCTGCTATCAATACTGGGACAATGGCACCAAAGATATTAAAGGGGTACACCTGCTATCAATACCGGAACAATGGCACCAAAGATATTAAAGGGGTACATCTGCTATCAATACTGGGACAATGGCACCAAAGATATTAAAGGGGTACACCTGCTATCAATACCGGAACAATGGCACCAAAGATATTAAAGGGGTACATCTGCTATCAATACTGGGACAATGGCACCAAAGATATTAAAGGGGTACACCTGCTATCAATACCGGAACAATGGCACCAAAGATATTAAAGGGGTACATCTGCTATCAATACTGGGACAATGGCACCAAAGATATTAAAGGGGTACACCTGCTATCAATTCCGAAACAATGGCACCATAGATATTAAAGGGGTACACCTGCTATCAATACCGGAACAATGGCCCCAAAAGATATTAAAGGGGTACACCTGCTATCAATACCGGAACAATGGCACCAAAGATATTAAAGGGGTACACCTGCTATCAATACCGGAACAATGGCACCAAAGATATTAAAGGGGTATTCCCATCTTCAAGATCCTACCCCAATGTAGCAGGTGTAAAAAATAATAAATGTATTTGCAAATCCCCCCAATTAGAGATGTAGTATAGTTCTCCTGATTAACTCTGATTAGCTGTCCCTTACCTCATGTGCAGGACATTACAGATTAGGTATCCATGGTTACAACCACCAACAACTAACTATATCAGTGGTCGTAACCATGGATACCTAATCTATAATGTCCTGCACATGAGGTAAGGGACGGCTAATCAGGAGAACTATACTACATTTCTAATTGGGAGGATTTTCTAATAATATTACACCTATTACATGTTCAGATAGGATCTTGGAGATGGGGATATCCCTTTAACTATGATGTGTTAATTGTAAATTCAACCAATAGCGTTCACCCTCCATCTTAGTGTGTGCAAAACTACGACTCCCAGCATGCCCGGACAGCCTAGAAGGTTTTAGATCCTCTGGACAGTTGGAGACCACCAGGCAGTGGCGCAACTACAATAGGTGTCGGGGTTTCAATCGCACAGGGGCCCTGGAGCCAAGGGGGCCCCAAACGTCCATTTGGCCAATAGAAAAAGACTAATGGTTTTAAAGATTTGAAACAATTGGGGGCCCCGTTGGAGCTTTCATATGGGGGCCCATGAGCTTCATGTTACGCCACTGCCACCAGCCATAGGGGATCTTCCTGCTGTGGATGGTTGCCATTTTTCCCTGCAGGCGTATTCCCACCTCATTCTTATACACTCCATCATAGACTTCTCCGAAGAAGCCTTCTCCCAGGATCCTCCCCAGCACCACGTCACTGCGGCTCATGGTGTAACGGAGACCTGTAAGGAAAGAAACGCCATATCAGTGAGGGGCGGCATCCTCAACAAATTTCCGGTTTTGAACTTTGAGCCAAATTTGTCAAAAATTAGCTAAAAAAAAGCCGTCTTTATTAACCAATCACAGCGCAGCTTTCATTTACCCACAGCAGTTTTTGAAATGTGTGCTGTGCTGTGATTGGTTGCTATGGGCAACAAACTCAATTTCCTTTTAGACACTTGAGGCCTAATATTTTTTACTCCTTTTTTCCCATTTATTTCTTTCCTGTTGTTTATAGGATGAGTTGACGTTTCTAACGACACCATCAGGGCTATAACTAAACAGATACAGGGGTTCAGATCGCACCCGGGCCCTGGGCCTAGGGGCCCAGATATTTCCTTGGTCTAATAGAAAATAATAGATTTAGACAAATAATTGGGGGCCCTGCTGGAGCCGCATTGGGGCCCCTGAGCTTCAGGTTACACCACTCAGCCAAAAGGTGGTGTCAGGGGCCCTCAAGGGACAGACAAGGGGCCCCTGTCAGATGAGAGCCAGAAAAGCAGGTTCTCATCATAAAGTCGTGCTCGAAAGGGTCAGAATTTTCCATATTTCTGGATACATTTGACCTAAACCTACATCAGATTTTCACACAAATCCTGAGACAGAATAGAATAAAAGAAAAATGGATCAAAGACATCAGACATCGTCATTTATTAAGGCTGGCTTCACATTGGCGCTCGGTACGTGTGCGTCTGGTGCGCAGACACAAGCACATGGCCGAGCGCAGGAATATACTGTTTATTCAGCGGCTGGGAATTCTCCATAGGAAATTATTACAAAGTTTTCTCTCCCATAGTGCATTATTAAAGTGGAGAGAGAGAGAGAGAGAAGAAAGAGAAAGAAGAGAAAGAGAAAAAGAGAGAGAAAGAGAGATAAGAGAGAAAGAGAGAAAAGAGAAGAAAAGAGAGAAAGAGAGAAAAAGAGAAGAAAAAAAGAGAAGAGAGAGAAAGAGAAAATAGAAGAGAGAAAAGAGAGAGAAAGAGAGAGGAGAGATAAGAGAGAGAAAAAGAGAAAGAGAGAAAGAGAGAGAGAGATGAGAGAAAAGAGAAAGAGAAAAGAGGAGAGTGAGAGAAAGAGAGGAGAGAGAGAAAGAAGAGAGAAGAGAAAGAAGAGAAAAAGAAAGAAAAAGAAAGAAAAGAAAGAAAGAAAGAAAGAAAGAAAAAGAAAGAAAAAGAAAGAAAGAAAGAAAGATACAAATGTCAATGTGAAACCGGCCTTAAAGAGGACCTGTCACCCCCCCATGGATTAGAATCTAAGTCCAGCACTGAATGTAGCATGTCTCCTGCATTCAGGCAAGGGGTCCCCCATGGCTCTGTGGGGCTTCTACCCCGATATATAGGCTTATAAAACTTACAGTAAAAATCCATGGAGGCGGGCCCTTGTCCTTGAGCCACCTCGTCCAGGGGGCATTTCACACCCCCTGCACCTCTGTGCCGCCCATGTCCTCGCTGCCTCACTCATGGCTTTCATGAAATCCTCGCTGAGCTCTCGGCGCGCATGCCCCGCGCTCCTGCTATGACATCCTCTAATTTCCCCACCCTGCTCCGTGTTGTGCTATGGAGCAAAGGTGCAGGTGAGGTGGCGGCCTGAACCTCCTCACCATCAGAGGTACCTTCGGGAGCAGGGATAGTCAGGGGCCCCAAGTCTAGGGCCAGACTAGTGTCTCAGGTGCCCTTTGTTTTTTACTATCATCTTGCTGCTCATCCCTCATCCACTACCACCTCCATGACAGGTAGAAGAATAATAAAGGTGACGTTTTGCTGACCTTAATCCTGCAGAAATGTTGTGGAAGAACCTGACGTGAGCAGATCATGGGGGAAAACCACCAACATAACAGATGAAGATGATTTATAGGGAGGAAACAGCTAAAATTCCTCCAACCGAAGCAGGAATAATCAGCAATGACCGGACACCATTAGATCAAGTGATCACATAAGGGTTCACAAACTTTCGAGCACCATTTATGATATGACTGGTGGGTATCGTCAATGCGCTTGTATCTGCACACATAGTGTTGGGGTATCATGTACGGTCACTTGATCGGGGGGATTATCATTATGATGGATGGAGTTACCCTTTAAGTTCACCCTGATGTTATATAATGTAGGTCACTTACCTGCGGACCTTTGCTCGCCTCTTCTGGTATTTCGGCATATATATCAGACTCTAGATGGAGGGAGACGTATTTATAAGACAATTGAACAATTAGAACATTATTATTATTATATAAATCTACAGAACTCACCGAAGCTGCTCCCTTCTCCCAGCAATGAACCCCTGTCCGGTACATCCCTGGGAGGGAAATAGTGAACTTTAGATGATTATGTCCTTTCCTATGTCTGTGCATATATTTTTAAAGAGGTCAGCGTTCCTTTTTTTTATATAAACTGCAAATCTCAATTATATAATGAAAAACTACCTGCATCTGCCACTAGAGGGAGCATGCGCATACTGAATTACTATTGAGTTTAATGCACAATCCGTACACTGGCAGCTCCCCCTAGTGGTGACTGCAAGTAGTCAGAATGTTATGATTTCAAGGGAATAGATTAACACAGTTTCTCCTGCTGTCTCTATATACATCTTAAACGTGGCTGACTTCTAATAAAGTGAAGATTTTTTTTTATATATTTAGGATTGAGTTGCTGAATATTTCTTTTCTACATATTTTGCAGCAGTTTTCATACACTTAATAATAATAACCAGATCCAATTGTGTAAATGTGCTCTCAGCAAGTATTTCCCATAATTGAGGGTCTATTACAATTGTATCCAGTCTGGACTGCGAGATAAACATCCTGGACTCCAAACTGATGCGTGCGACTGTGGCGCCCCACGGTCCAGTTGCCAAAGTGGTATCACCTCTCTTACCGGAGATGCTGTCATGCTTGGAAGCAGGAGGAGATCCCCACATTAGGTAGCCCCTGCATCCACACACAAAACCTGATCACTGACCAGAAGGGGAAGCCAATAACCCTACTTCCAGGGTGCTGCCTCTTCCAGCTGGGGAGAGGGGTTAGGAGTAGTGTGAGAGAGAAAGGGGAGAAGGTGGAAAGCTAGAGCTCTGGGAGTGGAGAGCTGGAGAGCTCACCCCAGGGTACCGCTGCGGAGGACGCCAGAATCCTGGGTTACATAGGGTCTGCATGCCCTGTGAACCGAATCTGGAGGGCAGGAGATTGCACGTTTCCTGGCGGCAAGCAGGGACCCGACAGCACAACAGTGTAACGAGAGCCTGGAGCTGCAAGCAAGGCAGCAGTACCGTTTACAGGTTTGTACTGTCAGCTAGTCGGGAGCTTATTGTAGAGTGAGAAAGAAGGGCCATAGAATAGCTCACAGGCAGCTGGTCCCCAAAACTGAACAGCGCGGCAGGCAGGCCTACAAACCCACCTGGCGAGGTGGACTACGACCGGACCCTCCTGGACCTGGGAACCGATGCCACGGACTCAACAACTTTCTCACCAGTAAAGGTAAAGACTGAGCTCCGATGTCTTCCTGCTTCTTTGTTGCACCTCCTTGCTGCACACAGCACCAACTACTACCACCATCATCCACATAGACTCCCATACAAGTCCCAGGGGCCTGCTCCGCCTGTGGGGAGTGTTCCATACTAGCTGCCTATTCACCTATCCCCTGGGAACCTATACAGCAGCACTGATCATCCCTGACCAGATGCCACAGGTGGCATCACGAGCATCTACAAATCCCCTGTAAATATTCCCTTTTATCTCCTCAGTCAGGGCCACGGAGCACCATGACTCCTGAAAAAACCACCGGCCCGGCTACCGAGCACCCTGACCCTAGCGACCGTTACATGACCTGCACTGATACATTGTAACAAACTGCCAGGACAGGAACAAATGTTTATGCTGCTGATTTCTTCACAAAGGATTATCCAGGCTTAATATAAAAAGTAACAGACCCTCAGCTGTAAAACTTATCACATCTACACAGATGGGGTAGAATGTTTCCATTCACTGACAGCAAGAAAAGAACTTGGAAAAAGTAAAAAAAACCGGCAAAAAAAAGTTGCAAAACTTTTAATTGCACAATTCAAAAGCTAAAAATGTTGTAGAGGTAAAGAAGGGGGCACTTACTCTCCATTGTTCACCTATATATACTTCCTAGACGAGAGTTTTTTTTTATAGATCATAAGCTACATCTGCTTACAATGGGAAACGGCTTAACTGCTTGTCATAAACGTGTTATATTTTCACCTATTCCTATAGTAATCTGTTTTATCTGTAGTCTTATATATATTGGTATAGTATGTCCTGGTTAGTGCCACCTTGGCTCTTATAGCCAGGACCGAAAATAAAAAAACACCATTTATAGTATAAAAAGTTTTAAAAGAAAAGGTTTCTTGTATTCTGCTGCCACCTACAGGATAAGTTAAGAATGACACGCTGCATAGAACTTAATAAATCAAATTATTTACTAGAAAATCTAAGAATAATAGATGCACGAAGATGTGTCAGAGTCATTCAAGTGAAGAATAACATCCGTGATATCATATAACTGGAAGTCGGAAGTGCTGGTTTTACTTACTGGGTTGGAATTCGAGGCAGACTGATGCGCTTGTCGTTTTCTGTGATAGAAAATAATATAAAATCCTCAGTCATAATGGTATAACGCAAGTAACATAATAAGTAATACATAATAACCTCAGATCATACCTACTGTGATAGAAAGGGGTAGTGACTATAAGGGGTGCAGAGGACATGGTCACCTCCCCGGCTCTAGTCAATGCTCCTATAAGACCAGTGTTCTAAAGGTCTCATTGTAGGTGGGGCCCATACAGGGGCTCATGGGTCCCGGTGTCCTGCATGCATCTCACTACAGGACTATTAGGACTTTCATATCCTAATAATTGACATTTAGGGGTCGTCAGGTCGTCCAGGGTGCAATGCCCCCATGTCCTGTATGAGAAGGGCAGAGATCTCAATGTATTCACCTTTCCCAGGATAGACGATGAGGGATTCCTGAGACTCGTTCTGCAGCCGGCAGTATCCATCGATGAGGTCGGCCATGTTTTCTGCCACTGCCAACGACGACGTCTTGATCGCTAAAGGCTTAAACCAGATAATGAGACAATACATCCATGGAAAAGACTTTAAGGTCGCACTTTCTTTCTGTCCACAAGTGACAGCTCAGCCTCATATAGTCTGCAATTGAATAAGGTCACAGACCTGAGCGGACAAACCCCAGATAAGCTTTAACATGCTCAGTACAAGATGACAATCCTCTTCCTTTTGCTGCGGCCAGTGTGACAGCTGCCTATCTTGATTCATGCAGTATAATACAGTAGATCCAGTAGACTTGTCTAGAACTGGACAGATCCCATATGGTCTACTAACGCTCAATGTCACAGGTCCACCTCTGTCTTCAATAAGCATCGTTATCAATTTGCTACTGCCAGTGTGACAGCTGCCTATCTTGATTCATGCAGTACAATACAGTAGATCCAGTAGACTTGTCTAGAACTGGACAGATCCCATAAGGTCTACTAATGCTCATTAATGTCACAGGTCCACCTCTATCTTCAATAAGCATCCTTATCACTTTGCTACTGCCAGTGTAATGGTACCTTTACACGCCGCGACGGCAGGCTGGATACATCCCGCTACAGGGTACAAATGTAGCTTGTAGCGCCAATGTAGCCCGTCGTAGCGGCGTCTGAAGACGTGACGCTGCAGCCGGCAACAGATACATCTGTTTATGGGCTCTGCTCGAAAACTGATGGCTACAAAGCCGATGGTAGCGAGCTGTATCGGCGTGTAAAGAAGCAACGGAAGGGAACTCTGGACACCCGGCGATGTAGCTGCAATGTAGCTAAGGCGTGACCCTGGCTCCGGGTTTCCGCGCCCCATCTGCGATCATTGGAGGAAGCTGCTGCATGACGATTGGTAGTCGCTGCATAGGGAGGCATATTTAAGGAGCTGACGAGTCACACTACACAATCGCTCGAGCGTGCTGTATTACTCAGCCTCCTGCGTTGCCTGCCCAATCAGGATGTTATTGCTTCGTCCTATCAGCGTACGGACGGCTCGTAATCCACGATTGGAGCACGCCTATGTGCTGTCCCTGCTGCACCAGGTCCGCCCATAGTAGCTGGTTGTAGCGGTGTGTAAATGAGCTACAGCTGGCTACTTGAGACACCCGGCGATGTAGCTAGCTATAGATGTAGCGTGGCGTAGCGCACCTTGTGGCGGCGTGTAAAGGTGATGCGTTGAGCGTTTGTAGCCGTTTGAGCGTGCTCGTGCACGTGAAGTAGCGGGATGTATCCAGCCTGCCGTCGCGGCGTGTAAAGGTACCATTAAAGCTGCCTATCTTGATTCATGCAGTACAATACAGTAGATCCAGTAGACTTGTCTACAACTGGACAGATCCTATAAGGTCTACTAACGCTCAATGTCACAGGTCCACCTCTGTCTTCAATAAGCCTCCTTATCAATTTGCTACTGCCAGTGTGACAGCTGCCTATCTTGATTCATGCAGTATAATACAGTAGATCCAGTAGACTTGTCTGGAATTGGCAGTTCCCATGAGATCTACTAATGGTCAGTAATATCACCAGTCCACCCTCTGATAACTATCATTTTCCCTTCGCTCCTGCCAGTGTGAGGGCTGCCTATCTTGATGCATGCAGTATAATACAGTAGATCCAATAGACTTGTCTATAACTAGACAGATCCCATAAGGACTACTAATGGTCAGTAATATCACCAGTCCGTCCACCCTCCGATAACCCCAGCCCATGCTTTATCTTCGATAACTATAAATAAACCAAAGTTGTCCATAAAGGTGGCCCTAACCGTTCCTTGGAGCAAGTAGATACTAACTACATTTGCAGCGGGACATCGTGGTGCTGAGTGCGGTAGGCGAGAGCCTACAGGTACAAGAACAGCGGGGGCAGTCCACACCGAAATCTATCCCTAAACCAATACTGTCCAAGCTGTGCGCCTGTGTTTAACGAGACTGTTTAAGTAAAGACTCATTGCAGGACTTAATGGACTCCATCTGCTTTGGGTGACTCTGAACTGGGCGGTTGCGCTGGTGAGCCGGCCAAGGCCTATGCTGCAAAGCCAGGCCTGCTCCAGAGCCAAGGTCCTGCCTCGCCCGCAGCTGCCGGGGCCCCGTACGACTGGCCCTTCAACAGGTCTACCAGTTGTCATATAGTACAACTTGATGAATGTGAGTTTTTCCCACCGGTCTGCCAATGTTCAGTAACATCCCCGACCCGCCCTCCTATAATTCCAGTTCCACAGCTATACTTTTCCCTTTGATTGTTACCAGTGTGAAAGCTGCTTATCTTGAAGCATGTAGGACATATTGATTAATGGGGCAGTTCCAGATTTGTCTATCAGACCACCCCAATAATCCCCGCCCCTGCACCACCTCTTTGCTTTGTCAACTGTGTGAAAGGTGCTTATCTGGGCCTGCGCAGCACAACATGATGATCTATTACTCAAACACATTTATTGTACACAAATGGCACAATGTACAGCAATGACATTCTTGAGTTGGATTCACCTATAAATTATATCTTATTCTTCATAACCCAGAGCTCCTCTCCCCAACACACACACCCTTATAAAAGAGCGAAACGTGCGTTGGGGCGGTGGAGACATCCTCATACCATCAGCCATGTGAGTGTGATTGTTACTATATGCAGTTCTATGTACTCATGAGTGCTCCTTACCCTAATTAGTTCATAATATCTGCAATCTTATTGCACTGATATATAATAACCATTACACACGTTCACATCGGGGCCATTTCACTGCAAAATGAGCATATACCCTATAATAAAGGAAATAAGTAAATACTATCAGAAATGGTACGATTTACTTTATTATAGGGTGTATGCTCATTTTGTGTTTTCACTTGGCTTTAGAGTGAGCATTGTAGGTGGTACAATCTCAACAATCAGGAGTATCTATTGGATAGAGAGTTTACCTGGGGGGCTCCAGATATCCCCAATAATAGTAATGCCCGGCCGTCCTCCAGTAATGAACACTTGATAGATTTAATTTGTTTGAACTCTGCAAAGCAGGTGGGCTGAGGAGACAGAGAAGAGGCAATAAATATCACATTGATCACTGTGAATCATTAACACAATTCCCAGGACTGCTGCCGGATATAAGACCATTGATTGGGCGCAGAGCCAGGCACAGAACTAGGCACAGAGCCGGGCACACTACAGAACCAGGCATTGAGCTGGGCACACCGCAGAGCCAGGCACACCACAGAGCCAGGCACAGCACAGAGCCAGGCACAGCACAGAGCCAGGCACAGCACAGAGCCAGACACACCACAGAGCCAGGCACACCACAGAGCCAGGCACACCACAGAAACAGGCACACCACAGAACCAGGCACACCACAGAGCCAGGCACACCACAGAGCCAGGCACACCATAGAAACAGGCACACCACAGTGCCAGGCACACCACAGTGCCAGGCACACCACAGAGCCAGGCACACCACAGAGCCAGGCACACCACAGAGCCAGGCACACCACAGAAACAGGCACACCACAGAAACAGGCACACCACAGTGCCAGGCACACCACAAAGCCAGGCACACCACAGAGCCAGGCACACCACAGAGCCAGGCACAGCACAGAGCCAGGCACAACACAGAGCCAGGCACAGCACAGAGCCAGGCACAGCACAGAGCCAGGCACAACACAGAGCCAGGCACACCACAGAACCAGGTACACCACAGAACCAGACACACCACAGAACCAGACACACCACAGAACCAGACACACCACAGAACCAGGCACAACACAGAACCAGGCACACCACAGAGCCAGGCACAGCACAGAGCCAGGCACACCACAGTGCCAGGCACACCACAGAGCCAGGCACAGCACAGAGCCAGGCACACCACAGTGCCAGGCACACCACAGAGCCAGGCACAGCACAGAACCAGGCACACCACAGTGCCAGGCACACCACAGAGCCAGGCACACCGTGATTAAGTCCACTTTTATTTAAGCCTGAACATCAGTTCTATGTAGATATGGTGAAATACATCAATGATGGCTCTTTTTATCCTACAGAACGTCCAAATAAACAGAGTTAGTTTCTCCCTGTACGGCAAAAGGTCAAATACAAACAATCTTAGACAATTTGTGTCTCTGAACCATTAGACGTCCGGATTTTTCTTTGACAATAATCCACTAGTAACTATCACCCAATCAAAGGACACCAGATGATACGTCACCGCCAAGACATCGGTCACCTGGGAGTATCAGGGACCCTAAACCACAAGGCATGACCCAATGAACTTATAGCAAACACAAGCTACCAGGGGCTATCTGGGACACCGGTCTCATTATACCGGAGACTTTACAACAAACAAGTTACTAAAAACCTGGAAAAAACACGAACACGAGATATCGGCCACCATAATTGCAAACAATCCACTTGTCATCAGTAGAGATGAGCAAATACCGTAATATACCCGTTACGAGCACTGTCTAATAATCACATATTCATTCTAAATAGCGAGTACAATGTAAGTCAATGGGAAATGCGAGTAATTTTCTTCTTTGACCTCAGAGGCCTCAGGTGGTCCTGTAACATACGTTTTGGAGGGCCGCTCTTACTTAGACATTTGGGCGGTCCCTCCCTCATTGAGACTCAGATAGCAGAATACATATTCCATAGCAGTTTACAATGTGCCCATTGTAGCATTGAGCAAAACCCTCCTCCTCCTCCATGACATTTGCGGCCCTAAATTCAAATGTTCAGAGGGCCTGCAGTAGGCAGGAAAACCTGAGTTTGCTGAGGGCCCAAAGATGGCCCTGTAACATGCATTTCAGAGGGACCGCTCTTACTCAGACATTTGGGCGGTCCCTCCCTCATTGACACTGTGATAGCAGAATACATAGTCCATAGCAGTTTACAATGTGCCCATTGTAGCATTGGGCAAAACCCTCCTCCTCCACCATGACATTGGTGGACCAAAATTCAAATGTTCAGATGGCCTGCAGTAGTCAGGAACCTGAGTTTAGGGAGAGCCCTCATGTGGCCCTGTAACATACATTTGGAAGTGCTCTCACTTATTCATATTGTAGGACCCTCACTCTATTATTTAACTCATTGAAGGGCAGAGACTACATGGGAAAAGGCAAAAGACATGGAGCAATAGAAGGTAGCCGTGACTGCGGCCTGCGATCCTCAGGTTTGGCTGAACTCTGTGAACCGGAAAAATAAATCTGCACTGGACAACTGGATGACGAGCTCAACTATATCCCATGTGCAAGTCAAATGATAAAGGATATATGGTGCCCCCACCTCCAGGATGGGTTGGAGAGGCTTCTCCAAATTGCTCAGAGATTGAGACTGACAATATTCCCCGGATTGGGCTGCTTTCACATCAACGTTTTTTGCTGTTCACAGCAGATGCGGTAAAAAAACCGCATCTGCCGCGATTATCGCATACCGGCTGCACTTGCGGCACAGTTGCGGCAAGCCCCATACAATGTCTATGCGGGCTTGCGGCAGGTGCGGTATCGGCACTTGCGGCAGGTGCGGCCGCAAAAAAAACGCGTCTGACCACGATTTTTTTCGCAGCCGCACCTGCCGCAAGTGCCGAAACCGCACCTGCCGCACACTTACCGCAAGCCCCATAGACATTGCATGGGGCTTGCCGCAACTGTGCCGCAAGTGCAGCGGTTATGCGATAATCGCGGCAGATGCGTTTTTTCACCGCATCTGCCGCGATCGGCAAAAACCGCTGATGTGAAAGCAGCCTTATACAGGAAGAGAAGACTTCTTGATACTCTGCTTGGTCCACTGCACAATGTGCATCGTATTTCCAAAAATGACTCCTGCGGATGTGTCATAGGTGCAGGAAGATACCATGACAAGGGCCTCCCTTGACAAACCTAATCTACAACAGACTACTGTAGTAGTTGTGGCCCTCAATTCACGTTTTCAGAGGGCCATCAGTCGGTCATCAACAGTCAGTGTCAATTTTGATTAAATATGTATCCCCTATCTCAGTCACAATGTGGCACAAGCCAGCGATGTTTTTCTGCCAAACAGGGTGAGTGACAGTAGATTTCTATTGAATATGTATCCTCTATCTGTCACAATGTGGCATAAGTTGTGACAAGGGCCTCCAATGACAAATATTAGTTTGATAGGACCACTCTATATTCCAGATATGTCCACTGCAGAATGTGCATATGTGGCGCTCCTACTGTCCGGTTGCCACAATGGTATCACCTCCCTATCTCGTGGTGGTATCATGCCTGGAAGTGAATGGAGCTCCCTACACCAGGAAACCATGCATCCACACACCAGCCTGATCCCTGACCAGAAGGGGGACCACAGCCCCTAGTTTATGGGGGTGCTGCCTCTTCTGGCTGGGGGGAGGGAACAGCAGAGATAGTAGTATGAGGAAGGGAGAGAATCCACGAGGAGTGGAGAGCACTGGGGTTTGGGAGTTGTGGAGGCTCACCCCAGATTTGCGCAAAGAGAAGAGAACGCCAGAGTCCTGGGCTATTCAGGGACTGCAAGCCCTGGGAACCAAGTCTGGAGACCAGAGGATTATAAGTCTGCTGGTCACATGTGTGGACCCAAGAGCACAGCAGTATAGAGAGCCTGGAGATGTGAGGAACAGAACAGTACCCTTGATAGGCTCGCACTGCCTGCTGGTTGGGAGACTACAGAGAAAGGAGCACAAAGAGAGGAACAGATAAGCTCGCAGGCATCTGAGACTCTAAGCATAAAGCACAGAAGGAAGGCAAACTGATCCCACCTGGTGGAGTGGACGTCAGCCGCTTCCAGTCTGACCGGGCCCTGGACCTGGTGACCAGTACCCCTGGATTCAACTACCATCAAGCACCAGTAAAGGTAAAACTGAATTCAATTGCCTCCTTGCTTCTTTCTGCTGCACCCTGCACCTTCAGCAACTACAACTCCCATCATCACAACATCCCACTAATTCTACACCCCAGTGGAATGCTCCGTCTGAGGGGAGTGATACATTAAAGCTGCCACAACACCTATCCCCTAGGGACCATTACAAGCAGCGCTGTTCCATCCTGACCAGACACCTCTGATGGTGTCACGATAAACTATAAACTTTATAAACTTTAATCCCCTTTAAAAAACTTTTTAACTTGTTCGGTCAGGGCCACGGAGCTGGGCAATCACCAACGTGATACCCAAACAGACTGCCTGCCCGGCTACAGAGTTCACCAACCCACGCGGCCGCGACACATAGGGTTTGTAAAAATTAGCCCTATGGGCTGAGTGAAGGTTGTCGCAGGAATCCACCATCCCAAGGGTCTCCAATCACATATTCTAGTTAGGCTGGAGTAGGAATAGAGTCCTAGTTTGTCCACTGCACTATGTACATAGGGTTTGTAAAAATTAGCTCTATGGGCTGAGTCATGGTTGACAAAGGAAGGAAACTGGTTTTTATGGGTAGGGGTTGACGTTAACAGCAGTAGCATGAAGAATCAGATTTTTGGTGAAGTTAGGTTGGCTTGTTGGCATCTGGAGGGATTAGAAACTGTGGACATATCCAGTCCATGTTAAATTTAATTAGAGTAAATCTGTCTGCATTTTCTGTTGAGAGGTATGTGAGCCTATCAGTGATGATTGACCCAGCGGAACTGAAAACACGCTCTGACATCACACTGGCAGCCGGGTAGGCCAGCACCTCCAAGGCATATAAGGAGAGGTCAAGCCAAGTGTTCAGTTTGGACACCCAATAATTAAAGGGAACTGAAGCGTCAGAAAGGATGCAAGTATATGGTCACTTTAGTACCTCTTGAGCATGTTCTGCAACTTCTCCCTCCTTGGCATTGTTACAGGCACAGATAGCCCTTAGCGTTGTGCTGGTTTATTGAAAATTGCCCAATTTCTACACATTCTCCCCCACCTCTGTTAGACCTGGTGTTCGTATCGCTTCCCATTATCCCTTGGTGTTGAAAGGAGTCAGTATCTCCGCCACCAGCATTGTCTGAAGGTGATGTTTCCAGCAACTGATCTGATCTACAACGACCCTCTTGAAGGATTCCATTGTAAAACTGTTTGGTGACTCCAAAAGGAGAGAAGGAAATTTCTCCTTGTACCGTGGATCGAGAAAGGTGGCCAACCAGTATAGGTTGTTGGATAAAATGTGTATTACGCGAGGGTCTTGCCACAGACAGTTACACATGAACAGTGCCATGTTGGCAAAGCTGCCAAAAGGAAAATCTTCTGTGTCCCCAACAGTAGGACCAGTACCTATCCTCTCCTCACGCTGACTCTCCACCTCCTCCTCTCCAGCCCATCCAGCCTGGACAGACATGAAGCTTGGGTTGGGTGTCTCCTCTGTAGCATTAGGAGTCCCCTCGATAGCACAGTAGAACAAATCGTCTTCCTCCTCATCTTCCTCTGCATCACCCAATATTGCCTCAGAATATTGGCTGGGCTGGCTGATATCACCCATTCGGAAATCTGGCTCTATGCCAACATGCTGGCCACTCAAAGCTTCATCTTTGAGATTATGACGTGACTGTGTCAGGAGACACAGCAGTGGGATGGTTACGCTGATAACAGCCTGATCACCGCTCACGAGGTTGGTGCACTACACAAAGTTCTTGAGAACCATACACATGTCTGAGATCCACACCCACTCTACAGTTGTTATGTGTGGTGGCGGACTCTCAATTTGACGGCCATGTTGAAGTTGGCATTCAGCTACCGTCCTCTGCTGCTTACTAACCTCGCTAACATATGATAGGTAGAGTTCCGCCATGTGGGCAGGTCACAAATGAGTCTGTGATTTGGCAAATTCAGGCGCTATTGCAGCACTGTAAAAGTAGAAAAATGGCAGAAATGGGCGCTAATACGGCGCACCTTGTCAAAGAGGTACACCAAGTCAGGATAAGTTTTAAGAAATTTCTGAACAACTAGGTTCAGCACGTGAGCCATGCACTGCACGTGTACCAGCTTGCCGACCTTTAAAGCCACCACCATTATCTCAGACAACCAGACCGGGTTGGAGGTGCAGCAGGGAGAGCCACTGATCGGTCTGTTTTAAAGCTTGCCACAGCTCTGCTGCAGTGTGTGGTTTCTGACCTAAACAGATCAGCTTCAGCAGAGTGTGTTGCCGATACGCTGCTGCACAGCTCCAGCTTGGCATTGATGGGACAGGGAATTCTGCGGAGAATGAGGGACCAGGAGGAGGGGAATATGAAGAGGTGGAAACCCTAACAGAAGTTGGGCCCGCTATTCGTGGCATGAGGAGGATGTGCGATGTTCCACTTTGCACCTTTGTCCCACCCTCCACCAGGTTCACCCAGTGTGCCATGACAGAAATGTATCGTCCCTGTCCACAACAACTTGTCCAGGTATCTGCTGTTAAGTGGACCATCCTGGTTATGGTGTTGGTGAGAGCATGGTTCAGATTGTTTAACGCAGGGACGACACACCAGGCAAGATAGTGGCGGCTGGGAACACTTTATCATGAGGCAGCCACAGCCAAGAGATCACGGAAAGACTGTGGTCCCACAAGCCTAAACAGCAACATCTCCACAGCTAGCAATGTGGCAGTGCGGGAGTTTAGTATTTGTGGGTGCGTGCCTGGGTATTTATGTTTTCTTTCCAAGGTCTCGGGCATGGACAATTGGATGCTTTGCTGGGACAAAGAAGTGGACGTGGTTGAGGTTTGTTGTGAGTGACCAATCGCAGCTTGTGGGCAGGAGGTATGAGCGTCAACTCCTGAACTGCAGATTCTGAAGGACGAAGCCCAAGCTACATCCTTGGTACCCTGGTGTTCCGCCCACCTACTGGGGTGCTTGGCTGCCATGTGGTTTCGCATACTGGTGTTGCTGAGAATGCTTTTGCCCTGGCCTCTGCTCAACTTAGTATGGCAGATGCTACAGACTACAATGTTTTTCTCTGAAGGAGAAAATTCTACACAGTAGCTGAATGCCCCCTTACCCTGACTTGGCCACATTGGGGGTGGTCTTGGGAACAGTTGACCCAGTTGTCACTCTGGGCATACCACGATGACCCCTTGGTGCCTGTGTGGGTGGTACATATCCATCTTCCTCTGCGTTGCTGTCATGGATATGCATGCCAACGGTCCTGCTCAGATCAGTGGACTCATCATCAACCACCTCGTCTTCCATCTCATCCTTCTTCCCAGTTGACACTGTAGGCTGACCTGATGGCAACTGTGTCATTATCATCAGCCTCCAACTCTCGAGACAGTAAATGACGTTCCTTCAAGGGGCTTTCTTCTGGCCACAGGTCCTCAAATACTTGAGCATCAACGCACGACACCTCCTCAAGTCCCTCTTCGATGCTGTATGGTGATAGGCCACAGCCAGCCAAACGACATCAACCAAATCGATCCTCTGAGTGGCCAAGCTTGGGGTCATATGTCTTCTGTGACTGATAATGGTGGGAGGAAGGAGAACCAGCTTCAGGCTTGGATGGGCCAGCCTTCTGTGTATTGACATTAGACTGTGTGGTCGTGGAAGATTTGCTGCTGCTTGACAATTGCGTAGAAGCCGGGTCCGCTATCCAACACAGAATCTGCTCTCGCTCTTCTGTCTTCTACGACCGTTTACGTTCCAGATCGGGGAATGTTTCCAGGAACAGAGTGGAGTATGAAGTTTTGAGTACTGCTGTTTTACGTTGGGCAAACCGCCTGTTTAGGATGTGGACGGAAGCTCCAGCGGATTAAAGGACCGCTGCGAGGTTAGGATGTTTTGGAGTACTGCTACTTTACATTGACCCTGCTGGAGTCATTCACCCTCTCTGTAGTATAACTCTGTACTGTGTCTCTTCAGCTCTCAAAAGAGCTATTGTTTTGGTGGTATTATGCAGCTGCTGAACGGATGCTGAACTGTCCCTGCTCCAATACCTCTTCCTTCCTAATCTACACTTAGGTACACTAGAGGTAGCCCTGACACGGGCTTTTATGTTTTGACGGGGCCTAACACTCTCCCAGCAGTTGAGTGATCTGCCCCTAAGCTTATCCAATGCCGGCTTCGGATGCAATGCGGGCAAAATGGTGGCGGCAGGGTTGAAATAGACCCTATGAGCCATCTAGACGCTGGACGGCCAGATGATAACAGTAATGCCACAACCAAGATGTCTGCGGCATTACTGTGATTGGTTAAGAAGCCCAGCATGATTAGTGGCTGCAAAGCAGGAGTCAAATCTGCAGGGTGGGACATCCGAATATAGCGAGGCGAGTACACAATAACTCCCCGAATAACTAATCATGCAAACACCGTACTATCCATGCACTCGCTCATAACCAGTCACCAGTGAATATCTTGGACACAACCACCAAACACAGTCTTTTATCAATCCACTAGACACCAGGGACAATATGGTACACCCAACCACGTGACATTGGAGAGTATGTCAATATCAAACTAATAAGGATCATCTGGGACACTCAACCACGTGACACTGGAGAGTATGTCAATATCAAACTAATATCAAACTAATAAGGATCATCTGGGACACCCAACCACTAGGCAAAATACAATTTCTTCACCATGAAGATATTCAACACTAGGAACCATCTGGAACACCCGTCCACTAGATCCCAGATAATGTCTACCCTGACAAATTCATAGATTAAACAGCTACAACCATTAAGGACAGAGAACCACTAGACACTTTCATCTGCCAAGCTACGGAACATGAGAAACCCTTTTGGGCACCAAACCATAGGACAACAAAGAACGCCTTTATCACCAAGTCACTGGACATCTTGGATCATCTAGGACACCCAACCACTACATACCGGCCACCGTCTATTCTGCCTCCTCACTGGATACCAGAGATCATTTGGAAGAACCAACTCTTACATACCATGGATTATCTGGCCCATCAGGATAGGGATTGAGACAGAATCCTACTCTAACGTATGAACCAAACCATTGTGACATAAGTAACTGGGTCATGAAACCACCGGGAACCATCTGGGTTACTAAACCCTTCACATCCAGGGTTCTTTTGTGAACAATAACGACCTGTACACAACTCAGGGATGCATTCAGTGGTACACGCGACGTTTTTGGCTGCAAGAGGCACCCGACAATTCACCCAATCCATTCACTACAAAGCAGTGATGGCCACTGACCTTTGAGTCCTTGGTGGCGAGTTGTCGTACCCCCTTTGGACCTATGACCAGGTCCACTGTGATACTCCATCCTTGCTAAAGAGGGAATAAACAATCATTAATCAATGTAAGGTGTCCTTGAGGGGGCAACAACCTACTTCTATCATTACCCAATCGCCTTGGAGAACCACTGGGACCCATATTAAGAAAAGGTTCATTAATAATTTGGTGAACTAAAATGGCAAGTCCAAACCTGAGAAATAAGTGGCTCTAAAATGTGATCTTATGAGGTTCTCCTGACCAAATGTTGATCCCCTGACCCCCTGTGATCAGCTATGGAGGAAGCTACATCAAGTGTTTATTTTTTTCTGCAATGCCCCTACAGGTGAAATGTAGAATTACAGTAGCCACTCTTTAGTCCTCCATAGTAGTCTGCTGGGATTTACAGTCCCTCCATAGCCTCAGAGCACTAGACTTAAGGCCACGTCACACGCATCAATGTAATGAACGATATTGTTAGCGATCACATGCAAAATCATTCAGGTTGTTGGTGAGCTGTCACACAGGCAGACTAACCAGCGATCAGTGGACCACCGACATCGTGGAGATGATTTAAATATCGTTTCCACGATGTCTTGCTCCCACTGCCAGGCTGCGGTAAGCGGGAGCAGGCTGGTCTCCAAGGTAAACAGTGGGTATCTAGGCAGCGCGCTCTGCCTAGATACCCGATGTATACCTTGGTTACCAGCCTTCTCCGCTCACCGGCTGGTATCCAAGCTACACAGCGGGTAACTAGGGTCCCTAGTTACCTGCTGTGTACCTTGGATACGAGCCTGTGAGCGGAGAAGGCTGGTAACCAAGGTATACTTCGGGTATCTAGGCAGAGCGCGCTGCCTACATACCCGCTGTTTACCTTGGAGATCAGCTCCCAGCGCTTGCAGAGTGGCGCTGGGAGCTGGTTTATCAGTCGTCTCCCGGTGTCACACGCAGCGACTGATCGTTCATCGTTTGTAGTGTCACACGCAAAGATGTCGTTTCGACATCGTTCAAGCGTCACAAAACACGTGACTTTTGAACGATATCGGCAACAATATCGTTACGTGTGACGGTACCTTTAGGCTACAGTAATGGAAGCCCTCACCGCAAGTTCACATCTGTAGGTCTCTTGATCGATGGAAGTGAAGCTGGAGAGGGTGTTCAGGAAGCGCATGATGCACTCCTCCTCCCGCAGGGACCCGTACTGCTGGAACGTCTGCTGGATCATCTTCCGGAACTGCTTGGGCTACGAATGGAACGTAGAGATAAAAATAATATGATGTGGCAGCACACAGACAGCCAGGGCTGTATTTACCACTAGGGCGACACGAATGCAAAAAATGGCCCCGCAGACAGATGTGGAGGAACCTCGAAACTCCTACGTCAAGGTACTTCTCATGTTTCTAACTTTGACATATCTTTTACCTTTAGACTTTCTTGCATTTGTCTAGGGAAAAATAGGTCCAGTCCAACTTCTTTCCTGAAAGGAGAAATAGCAAAACTTGATGGAGCCGCAGACCCAAATGTAGAACCCGTCCATGAACCCCTAACATAGAACCCGTCCATGAACCCCTAACCAACGGGAACAATTTTGCACTTTTGTTATTTCTTCCCCTCTGTCCAAGAGCCAGAAGTTGTTTTTTTTCTACTTTTTACTTGTTTTATTACTTTTTTAGGTTCTTTGTTGTGTTCTCTCTAATGACTTTATAAATTGCTTTTTATAAATTGTTTTTTTTTTTAAATAAAAAAGAACAATTAGTTTTTTTTCCTTTTTTTAAATCAGACCAAACACTTGACCTTTTTGTTGTTTATTTCTTTTTTTTTTATACTTATCTTTTATTAATCTTGTTAAGGTTTCCATTTTTGCAGGTTCTCCTTTATCTTTGTTATTATTATTATTATTTATTTATTTATAGAGCACCATTGATTCCATGGTCTGTACATGAGAAAGGGATACATATAAACAAGTTATAAATACAATGAACAAACTAACAGTGACAGACCCCGCCTTGCGGCCTTATATTCTACAGGGCAGTGGGGAGAGAGACAGTAGGTTGGGTCTGCGTGGGTGCTCATGAACAGCCAGGTCCAGTGGTGGTGGAGAGCCAGGTCTGATGGTGGTGGAGTGCCAGATCCGATGGTGGTGGAGCGCCAGGTCCGATGGTGGTGGAGCGCCAGGTCCGATGGTGGTGGAGTGCCAGGTCCGATGGTGGTGGAGCGCCAGGTCTGATGGTGGTGGAGTGCCAGGTCCGATGGTGGTGGAGTGCCAGGTCCGATGGTGGTGGAGCGCCAGGTCTGATGGTGGTGGAGTGCCAGGTCCGATGGTGGTGGAGCGCCAGGTCCGATGGTGGTGGAGCGCCAGGTCCGATGGTGGTGGAGCGCCAGGTCCGATGGTGGTGGAGTGCCAGGTCCGATGGTGGTGGTAGGCCAGGTCTGATGGTGGTGGAGTGCCAGGTCCGATGGAGTGGAGTGCCAGGTCCAGTGGTGTTGAGGTGGCACTGTGGTCATTGCAGGCTGTAGGCTGTTCTGAACAGATGGGTTTTCAGGTTCCTCTTGAAGGTTCAGAGTGTAGGGGACAGTCGGATGTTTTGGGATGCAGCGTTCCAGAGGATGGGGGATGCTCGGGTGAAGTCTTGCAGGCGGTTAGATGAGGAACGTACAAGTGTGGAGGAAAGGAGGAGGTCTTGGGAGGATCGAAGATTACGAGTTGGATGATATCGGTAGATTAGTTCAGAGATATATGGGGGGACAGATTGTGGACGGCTTTGTAAATCAGTGATAGTAGCTTGAATTGGATACGCTGGGGAATTGGGAGCCAGTGAAGGGATTTGCAGAGGGGAGATACAGGGGAGTAGCGAGGAGAGAGGTGGATTACTCGGGCAGCAGAGTTAGGGACAGATTGGAGAAGTGCAAGAGTGTTAGCAGGGAGGACGCAAAGAGGAGGTTGCAGTAGTCGAGACGGGAGATGATGAGGGCATGCACTAGTAGTTTAGTAGACTGAGGGTTGAGGAAGGGACGGATTCTGGATTGTTCTTTTCTTTCTGCTGACTTTAAAAATTGCTTTATGATTTTTCTTTATGTTTTTTCTTATATATCAGCACAAACTCTTGACCTTTTTGTTGTTTGTTTCTATTTTTTTTCTAAGATTGTATTACATTTATTTTGTATTACTGTTTTTAGGTTTACCTTTTTTTTTTACTTATATCTAATTATATAATTGTGAAGTGTCTCCACTTCCTGGATGTCCGCCTATGTCACTTCCAGCAGTGCCATATTTCCACACTCATGTGATGGGTATGAAAATATGGTGGCTGCAGCACACTGCATTTTGTCCCTGTCCGCTTCCAGCAGTCCGCCCGGTGAATCCCCGCTCGATCACCTCCACACGGTCCCCGCAGTCCCCCCCTGCTATCTCCCCTGCCGCCGATTAGCTGGGACTTACAGGACCTGTGGTGATGTCACCATCATGGGCGGAGCCAGGTCACATGATCATGATGGCACCACAAGTCCTTAAGCAGAATGGATGGTGGAGCAGAAAGCAGCCAGGAAATGCAGCTGCAGCCCACTCTCACCCCACACCACACTCAGTCCACACTACGGTTAAAGTTAGCACTCACTCTGCCCCTGCGCTCCGCACAGGGGGCAGAGAGTGACTACAAGGAGGGGGCAGAGAGCAAGGGGGAAAAATCAGTGAACAGGGAGAAACAGCACAGGGGCAGAGACGTCCGGCGCTCCCAGTGCCATAGAGCTCGACCCCATCGTGATGTTACCGCCCTCCCGATGTCTCCTCCACTTCCGTCTGGATGTCCGCCTATGTCACTTTCACCAGCGCCATATTAGCACATCCAAGTAATGGTTATGGAAATAATTTGCCAGCTGGCGGGGACGGATAACACAAGCACGCCACACATGCCGCCCAGTCCACGCTCCTGCCCACCCGCTGCATGCTCCAGTCCACGCTCCTGCTCACTGTGACATTGTTCTTATGGAATTAACGTCTGAACGTCAATGACCGCGGTGGGGGGCGGAGTTATGAGAGGGGGTGTGTCAGAATGGGCATGACCGAGTGCGCTGCCCCGAAGTGGTGGGCGTGTTCTCGCTTTTCATCAAGTATTCTTAATGAAAAGCAAGGACATGCCCACCACACTGGGGCAGTGCGCTCCGTCACACCCATTGTGATGCCCCCTCTGATAACTCCGCCCACCACCAATGACATTAATAAGTTAATTCCGTAAGAACAATGTTGGTGTGAGCAGCGGGTGGGTGAAAGCGTGGACTGGAGCCACTTCATCCTGCTGCGCACTGCCCCTGCTCACTCTCCGCTGCCCCCCACCCTCGCTCACCCACCACTGTTCCCCCCGCCCCCGCTCACCCCTCACTCACCTCCCAATTCCTCTGCTCACCTCCCACTGACCCTAAAGCAATCAGGACAGGCAAACTACTGTGCTGATTACTTAACTGTTCAGGACCCTGGACAGCGTACATTACCACTGTTCACTGACAGGAGCCGCAGGAGTTTAGAAATGACACTGCAAAGCCGACAATCACCAGCTTTGCAGATTTTTATGCTAAAAACACAAATTTGGCCATTTATGACCTCAGCATGTGTCCAGGGCGCTTGGACAGTCTCTGGACACATGCTGACATGAGTGTTAAAGTACATTATAATAATCATCTTGCACCGCTGCTGTCACAGCGGGGCAGGATGATTATTACTGTACGCGCATGGTGGGAAATTCAAACTTGCCGGCTTTTGATAGCCGGCGAGATTGAATTCCCTGACAAATGCTGTCCGCAGTCCTTCAGGACCATGGACAGCATCACAAACACACGCACCACACACGCACTCACACCTTACACTCACAGCACACTCACCACACGCACCACACTCGCACCACACACACCCACAAACACGCTACACTAGCATCACAGTCGTGCATCAAACACACTCCGTGTTTGATGCACAACAGTGTAGGCGCCATATGCGCCTTCAGCCTCACTGAAAGTATTGCTAATGGCTAGCTGTCATACTAACGACATAAGGCTTCATGTCAGCTGCCCAAAAAAAAGCTGACATCAACCCCTTTATTAACCAATCTGCCACCGCTACACAGGAGCTGTAAAAGCGGGGTAACCGCCAGTTTTAGCACCAATTCTGGGACAGCTGTTGGCTACAATTTTCAACGTGGGGGGCCCAGAACGCTTGGGGCTCACCACTCTGAGAATTCTTGCCCCCAGCCACCTGGGTTACCTTGGCTGGCAATAGAAAACACAGTGAAGCCCACGCCACTTTTCCTTGTAATTATTTAAATAAGTAAAAAAAATAGAACTCCCCTGTAATTTTCATTGCTAGTGAACGTAACCAGGTAGCGGGGTTCGGAAGCCAGTAGATGCATGGTTTACCTGCGCTAGCAAGAGAAAATACAGCAAATCCTTACACATTTTTGATCAAGAACACTTTATTAATACAAAAAAACTTCAGATTTTTTAGAAAAATATATGTGTTTACATACATTAGGAGAGAGCACGGGGGGAGAGAGAAGGGACAGAGGAGCGACTACCAGCGCCACAGAAGCCTCCCTGATCTTGATGTCACCACCATCCCGATGCGATAACATTGGGCGCACATCTAGTATTTTATTATATTTAATACTCTTTTTTTGTTTTGTTTTTCTTATATTTTATTGCTTTTATTTTGTATTACTTTTTTTAGGTTTCCATTTTTTTTTAACTTTCATTTTATCGCATTTATTTTTTATTACTTTTTTCAGTATCTATAGTTTTACTTATATCGTAATACTTTCACTTTTTTTTTGTTTTCTATTTGTTACATATATTTTATTACATTTATTTTTTATTGTTTATGTTAGACTCTATTTTTTTCTTATATTTTATTACATTTTTTATTACTTTTTTGTTTTCTATTTTTTTTATTATATTTTATCACTTTTATTTTTTTATTACTTTTTGTGTTTTAAACTTTCATTTCTATTTTATGACATTTTTTATCCCTTTTTAATGTTTCCATTTTTGCAGCTTTTCCTTCTTTGTTGTTTTCATTCTTCTGACATTAAATATTGCTTTATAATTTTTTGTTATCATTTGATGATGACTTTAAAAAATGCTTTTATGATTTAAAAAAAAATTTATAGCAAAACTTCCAGCGGTGGGAACAAAACTTATGATGCAACTTCCTGCTGTTCCCCCATAACAGGGATGCGCGCTCGCTGTGGTCGTCCCCCCAGGACGTGGAGATGAGACACACAATTCATACAGAAACTAACTCTACACCACATCCGGGATTGGAGGGTTTTTGTTAGTTTTTTGTATTTCAGAAAAAATGTGAAGATTTTCATCATTTTTACAAAGAAAAGGAGCAAAAAAAGCCACAGTGTATGTCTGCAAAGCTCCCAACCAACATGTACTAATCATATGTGTCCTACAGAAGCTGTGCTTACTCCAAGAAGTCAAAGTTTGATCTTTTCTCCAGGGCGTTCTGGGGCATGTCCTTGTAGAATCGCCTAAAAGACAAGAAGGCGACGATTATTATGTGGCCTGCAATTCACCACTTGGCCTGTAGATGGCAGCAGAATACAAGAAAAACTCCTGTATTTCCTCATTATAGGGTAAACCCATATTACAAGGCGAATACGACCCAGTATGGAAACTATGTTCTGACCCAAGACCCCTGGATTGAGCCTTTTTGGGCCGACAGATATAACAACATATTGCTAAATAGCAATCCCTCAATAAAAGAATCACTTTCCTGCAGATAACAGACATTCCTAGAATAACATTATATTAGGGAATTGCTATTTTAGCGACTTTTTCACACATTATCGGTACCTGTTTGAACACATCATGTAAAGAGAAAAATCACTAGAGAAGGACATCATAGTAGGAAGATAGAAGGCATAAGGCAAAGACGATGACCAGCAACCTGATGGGTTGTTACAATTAAGATAACGGCGGAGAAGACCCTGGTGGACCTATCTAGGCTTGAAGAAGACCCTGGTGAAGATATCGAGGCTTGAAGAAGACCCTGGTGAAGATATCGAAGCTTGGAGAAGACCCTGGTGAAGATATCGAAGCATGGAGAAGACCCTGGTGGATCTATCTAGGCTTGGAGAAGACCCTGGTGGATCTATCTAGGCTTGGAGAAGACCCTGGTGGACCTATCTAGGCTTGGAGAAGACCCTGGTGGACCTATCTATGCTTGGAGAAGACCCTGGTGGACCTATCTATGCTTGGAGAAGACCCTGGTGGACCTATCTATGCTTGGAGAAGACCCTAGTGAAGCCATCTAGGCTTGGAGAAGACACTGGTGAAGGTATTGAGGCTTGGAGAAGACTCTGGTGGACCTATCTCGGCTTGGAAAAGACCCTGGTGGACCTATCTAGGCTTGAAGAAGACCCTGGTGAAGATATCGAGGCTTGACGAAGACCCTGGTGGACCTACCTAGGCTTGAAGAAGACCCTGGTGAAGATATTGAAGCTTGGAGAAGACCCTGGTGGATCTATATAGGCTTGGAGAAGACCCTGGTGGACCTATCTATGCTTGGAGAAGACCCTAGTGAAGCCATCTAGGCTTGGAGAAGACACTGGTGAAGGTATTGAGGCTTGGAGAAGACTCTGGTGGACCTATCTCGGCTTGGAAAAGACCCTGGTGGACCTATCTAGGCTTGGAAAAGACCCTGGTAAAGCCATCTAGGCTTGGAGAAGACCCTGGTGAAGATATCGAGGCTTGGAGAAGACCCTTGTGAAGATATTAAGGCTGGGAATAAAGCTAGGTGGAGCTATCTAGGTTTGGAGAAGACCCTAGTGGACCTATCTAGGCTGCACAAGATTGATCTTCCTATAGAGCATTCATCCATCAAGTCACCATGGCTTGAGATCGAGCTGGAGGACAATAAAAAATAATAATAATAATAATCACATCGGTACCTGAGTTCCAGGCATCCCAGTTGGAGCGCCATGCCCTCGCTGACCTTGGTGGCGTATTGCTGCATGTAGTCGTTCCTCAGCTGCAAGAAAACACAATTTGCAACTGATTACAATCATATATTATGGGTACAAAGCCGAATCTCACCACAGTATATTCTGGGGACTTGCCTAAATAGCAACTCCCTATAGGTCTATTAGAATTGTTTTCACTCCCAGAGAAATCAAAGTCTCGCGGGGCGCAGCAGCCGGACAGTCACGCGGGGCGCAGCAGCCGGACAGTCACGCGGGGCGCAGCAGCCGGACAGTCGTTGCGGGGCGCAGCAGTCGGACAGTCATTGCGAGGCGCAGCAGCCGGACAGTCATTGCGGGGCGCAGCAGCCGGACAGTCATTGCGGGGCGCAGCAGCCGGACAGTCACGCGGGGCGCAGCAGCCGGACAGTCACGCGGAGCGTAGCAGCCGGACAGTCATTGCGGGACGCAGCAGCCGGACAGTCATTGCGGGGCGCAGCAGCCGGACAGTCACGCGGGGCGCAGCAGCCGGACAGTCATTGCGGGGCGCAGCAGCCGGACAGTCACGCGGAGCGTAGCAGCCGGACAGTCATTGCAGAGCGCAGCAGCCGGACAGTCACGCGGGGCGCAGCAGCCGGACAGTCACGCGGAGCGTAGCAGCCGGACAGTCATTGCGGGACGCAGCAGCCGGACAGTCATTGCGGGGCGCAGCAGCCGGACAGTCATTGCGGGGCGCAGCAGCCGGACAGTCATTGCGGGGCGCAGCAGCCGGACAGTTGTTGCGGGGCGCAGCAGCCGGACAGTCGTTGAGGAGTGCAGCAGAACCCGGACAGTCGTTGCAGGGTGCAGCAACTGGACAGTCACGCGGGACGCAGTAGCCGGACAGTTAGGCGGGACGCAGTAGCCGGACAGTCACGCGGGACGCAGCAGCCGGACAGTCAGGCGGGACGCAGCAGCCGGACAGTCGTTGCGGGGCGCAGCAGCCGGACATGTATTGTGCTATAATGGAGACACTAATAGTTGTGGCGCAGTGTAGAGCTTTGAGAGCTTGGGGACACTTGGTATGATACTTTGTGTAAAATAATGGCCCCAGACAAGCACCCAAATACTGGAACCATCCACTGCCCGACAAGCAGCCATCACCGGGTGACGTACCTGCTGGTAGAAGTAAAGTAATGTTGTTTTATCCTTCTTGAAACTTTCTATGTAATTATCCGGCAGGTAGCGGATCCGGAGGTCGTATCTAGAAATAAATACAAGAAGAGTCAGTGCAAAGAATCAGCTCCCAAAGAGCGTCTGTCACCCTGGAGGACCCGCTGTGTCCTCACATCACACAACCCACTGAAGTCAATGAGAGCCTTGTAATACCTCAGATCACCAGAGGGGAGCTGCAGAGAAATGATAGACTTTGCTTATATAGGGTGAGTCTCCCATACACATGGTGAGTGGTTCAGTGTTACAGTTTTATTACAGAATTGTCTTCTTCCTGCTCAGCACCGCCGGATCAACACAATGTCTGCTTTCGTGATGCTCCAAGCCACAAAATTCAGAGAAACTCCCAGACACTGTAATGTCCTCACCGCAAGAGTCCACATCAACTGCACTGAGATAACCTGCCCTACAGTCATGGCCAAAAGTATTGACACCCCTGCAATTCTGTCAGATAATACTTAGTTTCTTCCTGAAAATGATTGCAATCACAAATTCTTTGGAATTATTATCTTCATTTCATTTGTCTTCAATGAAAAAACACAAAAAATTGTCCTAAAGCCAAATTGGATCTAACTCCACCAAACATAAAAAAGGGGGTGGACAAAAGTATTGGAACTGTTAGAAAAATCATGTGATGCTTCTCTCATTTGTGTAATTAACAGCACCTGTAACTTACCTGTGGCACCTAACAGGTGTTGGCAATAACTAAATCACACTTGCAGCCAGTTGACATGGATTAAAGTTGACTCAACCTCAGTCCTGTGTCCTTGTGTGTACCACATTGAGCATGGAGAAAAGAAAGAAGACCAAAGAACTGTCTGAGGACTTGAGAAACCAAATTGTGAGGAAGCATGAGCAATCTCAAGGCTACAAGTCCATCTCCAAAGACCTGAATGTACCTGTGTCTACCGTGCGCAGTGTCATCAAGAAGTGTAAAGCCCATGGCACTGTGGCTAACCTCCCTAGATGTGGACGCAAAAGAAAAATTGACGAGAGATGTCAACGCAAGATTGTGCGGATGGTGGATAAAGAACCTCGACTAACATCCAAACAAGTTCAAGCTGCCCTGCAGTCCGAGGGTACAACAGTGTCAACCCGTACTATCTGTCGGCATCTGAATGAAAAGGGACTGTATGGTAGGAGACCCAGGAAGACCCCACTTCTTACCCCGAGACATAAAAAAGCCAGGCTGGAGTTTGCCAAAACTTACCTGAGAAAGCCTAAAACGTTTTGGAAGAATGTTCTCTGGTCAGATGAGACAACAGTAGAGCTTTATGGGCAAAGGCATCAACATAGAGTTTACAGGGGAAAAAAAGAGGCATTCAAAGAAAAGAACACGGTCCCTACAGTCAGACATGGCGGAGGTTCCCTGATGGTTTGGGGTTGCTTTGCTGCCTCTGGCACTGGACTGCTTGACCGTGTGCATGGCATTATGAAGTCTGAAGACTACCAACACATTGTGCAGCATAATGTAGGGCCCAGTGTGAGAAAGCTGGGTCTCCCTCAGAGGTCATGGGTCTTCCAGCAGGACAATGACCCAAAACACACTTCAAAAAGCTCTAGAAAATGGTTTGAGAGAAAGCACTGGAGACTTCTAAGGTGGCAGCAATGAGTCCAGACCTGAATCCCATAGAACACCTGTGGAGAGATCTAACAATGGCAGTTTGGAGAAGGCACCCTTCAAATATCAGGGACCTGGGGCAGTTTGCCAAAGAAGAATGGTCTAAAATTCCAGCAGAGCATTGTACGAAACTCATTGATGGTTACCGGAAGCGGTTGATCGCAGTTATTTTGGCTAAAGGTTGTGCAACCAAGTATTAGGCTGAGGGTGCCAATACTTTTGTCCGGCCCATTTTTGGAGTTTTGTGTGAAATGATCAATGTTTTGCTTTTTGCTTCATTCTCTTTTGTGTTTTTTCATTGAAGACAAATTAAATGAAGATAATAATACCAAAGAATTTGTGATTGCAATCATTTTCAGGAAGAAACTGAGTATTATCTGACAGAATTGCAGGGGTGTCAATACTTTTGGCCACAACTGTAAGACCAAAATAGAACTTTTTGGTATCAATTCCACTCAGTGTGGAGGAAGGTTGAGTACAACCAGAAGAACACCATCCCAACCGTGAAGCACAGGGGTGGAAACCACATACTTTGGGGTGCTTTTCTGCAAAGGGAACAGTACAACTGCTCTGTATTGCATTGAATGGTTGGGGTCATGCATTGCGAGAAATGGTCCAACAACCTCCTTCATTTAGTAAGAGCATTGAAGACAGGTCACCGCTGGGTCTTCCAACATGTCAATGACCTGAAATACACACCCAGGGCAAACAAGAATTGGCTCCGTAAGAAGCAATACAAGTTCCTGCAGTGGCCTCTCCAGTGTCCAGACCTGAACCCAATACAAAATCTTTGTCCTGCGACGCCCTGAAACCTGAAAGATCTGGAGAAGATCTGTATGGAGGAGTGGGCCAAAATCCCTGCTGCAGTGTGTGCAAACAAGAACTACAGGACATGTCTGACCTCTGTAATTGTAAGATTTTGTACCAAATATTATATTCTGTTTTTCTATTTTATCAAATACTTATTTCATGCAATAAAATTAAGATTATGTAAAGATCGTACACTATGATTTTTGGGAGGGGGGGAGCCTCTGTTTCTCACAGTTGAAGTGAACCTATGAGAAGAGCTGGATGAGCAGTACTATAGGTGATGGAGGTCCACCTGATAGGAGCACTTTCCATTTTTAAAGATTCTTAAAGAAAGTTCCATGAACTTATACCAATCTTGGTGTTGAGCGTTACCTCCACTCTGCCTCTAGGTGGAGACACTCGTACTTCTCCTGCACCTCGCCCACAGTCATGTCGGGGTGCAGCCAGTGGATCTCGTCAGATTTCAGGTGCTTGAGCCGTAGCCCGTAACACTCCACGTGCTGGATGTCCGGGCCGATCCGCCCGCTCAGGAGGATGGAGCTGATGATTTCCTATGGATAAAGAACCAAATCAAACAAATAAGGCACAAATATTAGATATGGTCATTTTTCAATAAAGAAAGTTATTCATTATCACATGGTAAAAGTATGTGAACCCTTTTCTCTGTGTCTGATGTGACAGCAATAACTGTATCCAATGGTGTCTTTGGATTGTTCTTTAGACTCATGACCAGGGGCGGGCTGGGCTGGGCGGCAAAGGCACAAATGGCCCCAGGGCCGGTCCGAGCATCCCAGTCGTCAGTTGTTTCAGACCAGGTGTCGGCACTGTACATTTGAAGGGGTACTCCGAGGAGATGAAAAAAAATTGTACTATCACTGCACTCAAACACTATAAAGCTGAGATGCCCAGCGCAATTCTATTCTCTTTAGAAAATATGTAATTCATTATGACAGTGGCTGCTCCTCACCCCTCTTGTCTGGGACGTTACATCACACACCAGTGTGAACCTATGTGCTGCATCAGTCTCCTGATGCTTCTGCAATCAGAAATGGGGCACGGCCACTTGGGGTTATGTAGGGCTCATAATGGATATAGGGGCTATGTGAGGGCTCAATGTATATAGGAGCCTATGTGAGACTTCATACTGTATATAGGAGGCTATGCGGGTCTCATACTGTGCATATGAGCTATGTGAGGGCTCATATTATATATAGGGATACTATGTGGGGTTCATACTGTATATAGTGGCTTTGTGAGGGCTCATCCTATATGTAGGGTGCTGTGGGGGGCTCAGTCTCTGTAGGAGGTTGTCTGATGCCTCATTCTGTATATAGAAGCTTTGTAGGGGTTCATAATGTATATAGGGCACTATGGGGGCTCATACTGTATAAAGGAGGCTGTGTGTAAGCTTATACTGTATATAGTGGCTATGTGAGGGTTCATCCTGTATGTAAAGTGCTGTGTGGGGGGGGGGGGGGCTCAATCTATGTAGGAGGTTGTGTGATGCCTCCTTCTGTATATAGAAGCCATGTTGGGGCTCATACTGTATATAGGAGGCTATGGGGGGTTCATACTGTATAAAGGAGGCTGTGTGTCAGCTTATACTATATATAGGGGCTATGTGAGGGCTCATACTGTATACAGTGGGCTGTGTGAGTGCACACTGTATATAGGGGGCTATGTGAGGGCACATACTATATATAAGGAGCTATGTGAGGGCACATACTGTATATAGGGGTCTATGTGGGGTTCATACTGTAGTTGGGGGCTATGTAAGGGCTCATATTGTATTTGTGAGCTATATGAGGGCACATACTGTATATAGGGGGTTGTATGTGGGCTCATATTGCATGTAGGGGGCTATGTGATGGCTCATACTGTAGATAGGAGGCTATGTGGGGCTCATACTGTATATAGGAGGGCTGTGTGTGGCCTCATACTGTATATAGGGGGATATGTGAGGGCTCATACTGTATAAATGGGCAATGTGGGGCTCATACTGTATACAGGGGGATATGTGGGGGCTCATACAGCATATAGGGGCAATGTGGGGCTCATACTGTATATAGGGGGATATGTGGGGGCTCATACAGTATATAGGGTGATGTCAGCATACTTTATGCTGCTCAATATTAAGTTAAACCTGTATTATTATAAAATAATCATTATAATAATAATAAAGCTTTATTTATATAGCGCCAACATATTCCGCAGCGCTTTACAATGTAGGGTTAGCGTACAGAAAATATACAGTAAGTAATTACAATAGAGAACAAATAAAGTACAATCATTGGATACAAAAACAATAGGCATAGAATCAATGTGGAAAAAAAAATACAATAAATAAAGCAAGAAATGAAGGTGACCCTGCTGAAAAGAGCTTACAATCTACAACGGGATAGGGGTTGTGCAAGGTGCCGGGGCTTATTGCACTGGTGGTCCAGGCATCTTGAGGAAATGGGGTATAGGGCTAAGCTTACATGAATGGTCATCAGTCTGTGTAGACCTTTATGGTTTGGTGGAGTTTGTAGAATAATAATGTCCAGAGGATAGCCCATTCACTGTCTACAGTACAATGGACATGTTAGGGAGTATGATAGGCCGCCTTAAAAAGATGCGTCTTTAGGGATCGTCTGAAGCCATGCAAGTTGTGGATAGTCCTGATTTCTTTGGGTAAAGCATTCCAGAGGTTTGGTGCAGCTCTGGAAAAGTCTTGGAGCCGGGAGTGGGAGGATCGGATTAGTGCAGATGTTAGTTGAAGGTCATTTGAGGAACGTAGAGAGCGGGTGGGGTGATAGACAGAGATGAGGGAGGAGAGGTAGGGGGGAGCTGCACTGTGAAGAGCTTTGTGGGTGAGAACAAGCAATTTGAATTTGATCCTGTAGTATACGGGCAGCCAGTGCAATGACTGGCACAGAGCGGAGGCACCTGAGTAACGATTGGCCAGATGGGTGATCCTGGCTGCTGCATTAAGGATGGACTGGAGAGGAGAAAGTCTGGTGAGGGGGAGGCCGCTTAATAGAGAGTTGCAATAGTCAAGGCGGGAATGGATTAGGGCCACGGTGAGGGTTTTTGTTGTTTCCAGGGTGAGAAAGGGGCGGACTCTAGAGATATTCTTCAGGTGTAAGCGACAGGAGCGGACGAGAGATTGCGTGTGGGAGGAGAAGGAGAGATCGGTGTCAAATATAACACCCAGACAGCGAGCTTGCTGTCTAGGCGTTATTGTGGTGCCGCACACTGAGAGAGAGATGTCCGATTTAGGGAGGTTAGTGGATGGGGGGAGCAGAAGAAGTTCAGTTTTGGAAAGGTTTAGTTTCAAATAGAGAGTGGACATGATATTGGAAACTGCAGCTAGACAGTCATTGGTGTTCTTTACTACCGCAGGGGTAAGGTCAGGGGCTGAAGTGTATAGTTGAGTGTCATCAGCATAAAGATGGTACTGGAAGCCAAATCTGCTGATGGTCTGTCCAATCGGGGCCGTGTAGAGAGAGAAGAGGAGAGGGCCAAGGACTGAACCCTGAGGGACCCCAATAGTGAGGGGAAGAGGGGGGGAAGTGGAGCCAGCAAAAGATACACTGAAAGAGCGGTCAGAAAGATAGGAGGAGAGCCAGGAGAGAGCAGTGTCCTTTATGCCAATGGAGTGCAGCATAGAGAGTAGGAGCTGATGGTCGACAGTGTCAAAAGCTGCAGAGAGATCAAGGAGAATAAGCAGAGAGTGGTCACCATTACGTTTTGCTGTCAGAAGGTCATTGGTCACTTTGATGAGGGCAGTTTCTGTGGAGTGAAGGGGGCGGAAACCAGACTGTAATGGATCTAGAAGAGAGTGAGCGGAGAGGTAACGGGTGAGGCGGGAATAGACCAGGCGCTCCAGGAGTTTAGAGATGAAGGGGAGATTGGAGACTGGTCTGTAGTTATTTGTGCAGGTTGGGTCGAGAGTGGTTTTCTTTAATAATGGAGTAATGATCGAGTGTTTGAAGGAGGAGGGGAAAATGCCAGAAGAGAGGGAGAGATTGAAGATTTTGGTTAGATGAGTGGTGACGACTGGAGAGAGGGACTGGAGCAGGTGTGAGGGAATGGGGTCGGTAGTGCATGTGGTGGGACGAGAGGAAGATAGGAGCCTGGAGACTTCTTCTTCTGTGACTGGGTCAAATGTGGAAAGTGAACCGGAGGGGATGTGAGGAAGAATGGGGGTGGCAGTGCTTGGAGGCTGAGAGCTGATTTCCTGGCGGATGTTGTCTATTTTATCCATGAAGTAGGAAGCCAGGTCATCAGCACAGAGGTCGGTGATGGGGGCCTGCACTTTAGGACTGAGGAGAGAGTGAAAGGTGTCAAAGAGTTTTTTTGGATTGTTGGATAGTGAGGAGACCAGGGTGGTGAAGTAGGTCTGTTTGGCAAGGTGAAGGGCAGAGTTGTAGGTTTTGAGCATGAATTTATAGTGGATGAAGTCTCCTGGTGAGCGAGTTTTCCTCCATAGGCGTTCAGCACTCCTGGAGCATCGCTGGAGGAATCGGGTTTGTGATGTGAGCCAGGGCTGTTTTGTTCTCTGTTTGGAGGTTCTGCGGGTGAGGGGCGCTACTTGGTCCAGGGAGCTTCTGAGAGAGTCATTGTAGTGATTTACTGCCTGATCTGGAGAAGAGATTGAAGAGATTGGGGACAGAGATGAGATGAGGGAGTCTGTGAGTGCTTGAGGGTTAATGGCCTGTAGATTTCTGGATGTGTGATAGGTAGGCTTGGGCTGTGTTGGCTGAGGGTTAGTGAGTGAGAAGGAAAGAATGTTGTGGTCAGAGAGTAGAGTTGAGTTATCCAAGGGGGAGGATGAGCAGAGCCGGGTAAAGACAAGGTCAAGGGTGTTACCGTTTTCGTGTGTCTTAGAGGTTGAGAGCTGTGATAGGCCAAGAGAGGTAGTTAGAGATAGGAGCTGGGATGCAGATGGGGAGATGGGGCTGTTTATGGGAATGTTAAAGTCTCCCAGAATAAGGGTTGGTAAATCTGAGGACATGAAATGCGGGAGCCAGGCGGAGAAATGGTCGAGGAACTGGGTGGGTGACCCTGGGGGGCGGTATACCACTGCTACTTTGAGGGGGAGGGGATGGAATAGCCTAATGGTATGGACCTCAAAAGAAGGGAATGAGAGTGATGGGGCTGGAGGAATGACCTGGAAAGTACATTGTGGGGACAGGAGGAGGCCGACTCCACCGCCACGTCTGTTCCCAGGTCTAGGGGAGTGAGAGAAGTGTAAGCCGCCGTAAGAAATAGCAGCAGGGGAAGCAGTGTCTGAATCCTGGATCCAGGTTTCTGTGAGGGCCAGCAGGTTAAGAGAGTTGGTAAGAAAGTAATTGTGAATGAAAGGAAGTTTGTTGCATACAGACCGTGGATTCCAGAGAGCGCAATTAAAAGAGGGAGGTGAAGGTGTGAAGGTGATGTTGATAAGGTTAGTGGGGTTTCTGTGTGAGGTGGGAGAGGGGTTGAAGTTAGCAGATGGCGGACCAGGGTTGGGAGAGATATCACCTGAGAGGAGCAGCAGTAAAAAGAGAAAGAGCAGATAGTTTTTGGGATTAGGACATGATTTATTATGACAAGCTTTGGAATATGATGGGCTGAGAGTCTTCAGTAAACTGAAGATAGCATGGGAGCTGTACATAGAGTAGGGCAGGAGAGAGGGGCTGATGTGAATGAGTGGTGATGGAGGGGGGATGGGGTGATAAAAGTTGGTGGCGAGAGCACATAAGAAAACAAACAGTGAAATACAAGACATGGTAAAGATTAGTAGTGAATGGAGTTATGCACAGTGTTGGAGTGTCCCTCTATGTCATTGTCTTCCAGCAAGAGCACATAGAACAATAGATGGTGAAGTAAAGGACATGGTGATAGGGAAAGGAAAAGAATTTTTTTTTTTTTTTCTCTCCCTGTTAAATAGAGCGGCTTACCTGACTCCTGCCCTGACTAACTGCCATGAAATAACTGCATCCACTTAGCAGTCAATGCCACTTTGCATGAGATGCCACACGTGTCTGACCCCCCACACGTGTACCCCTTAAGACTGAACTACATTTATAGGAGACACTATCAGAATAAGGTGAGGGGGCTTGTGGGAGGGAACATGGTATCAGGTAATTAGCAGCTACAAGGAACAGCAGGGGTGCAAGAGGATGAAAGGGCAAGACTCCCTCCACACTATAACACCTCCAACAGATAACTATTATAATTAATATGGTAATAATACATTTTGAGCAGAACTAGTTTCAGCCTATTGGTTCGGCCTCCACATTAGTCCTGGTCTCTCATGTGCCCCCTTGGGAAAATCAATTGCCCACTCCTGATCTAGACCATAACGGGGTATTAATTCCTTCACTATTCTAAACAATCAGAGTTATTACCATTAATGCTTTGAACACTAGACCACCAGGGTTGTTATTATTATTAATAACATTACCAATTTGGATAACGAGGTATAATAATAGTAATCTTTCACAACTGTAGATCAATAGATTTATTACTATGAACCCTTTGACCAATCTAGACCACAAGGTTTAATACCATTAACCTTTGACAACTCTAGACCACCAGGGTTAATCCCATTAATCATCCCTCCACTATAGACCCCAATGGGGGTTTTATCATTGACTCTATGAATCAATGTTGACCACCACTAATATGAACATCATTCCACAATAATTACTATTGAACTCTTCACCACTCTAGACCACCAGGGACCTTATTCCTAAATCATAGAATTTTGAGGACTAAATTAGATAACTTCATAGGGGAAAATGCAAAGAGACCCCGTCCCCTGTGTGCGTTATATACACGAACAGCAGATCCATGCCGTATATACATGAACAGCCCACCACATAGAGACATAATGGCAGCCAGTGACTTCTATTGTCACTTTTCACTTAATTTCTGTCGGTGGAGAGAAAGAATGAATAGAGAAGAGATGAAACCTGATAATCCTGATGCAAGTCACTAAAAATACATCCATCTGCAGTTCATATTCTCTTTCTTTCCTTTCGAACGTCAGAGAATAAAGATACTGGAATTGTATAAAAGGTGGCACTGAGCGGGGGATCCGGGGGAGGAGAGAGGTGGGGGAGCGCGCCTGTGTAAGATCTGCAAACGGAAAGAAACTTCAGCTTAAAGACCCAAAGTTTAGGCTCGTTCTGCTGAAACTAGTGCTGGGTCCTGGTAGGGGAAGTCTTATTGGAAAGGGTTCATCACCATCAATGGCAGATTATAATGAGGTCAATCTGGGCGGCTGCCCAGGGCCCAAGGCTTTGGGGGGCCAGCCGGCTCACGGTAAATTGCCCCCATTATAATCTGCCACTGTCCACAGGCGCCGCTGATGTTAAATTTGCTCTGAGGCCGCCAGCCCCCCTCCTTCCTCTTGCACTTCATGACGTGCAGAAGGACATAGCAAAAAGACCGCGAGTGCTGGCTGGAGGAGGCACATGCGGCGGCCTGCCTACCTCAGTCACTGCTGAAGAGGAGCTGCTCATTCTGCCAGCCGGTTTGCTCACAGCTGCTCTCCAGGGCCAATGTCAGCACCTGGGTAAGTGCCGGGGCCCTCCACTGCCTTAGGGGCCCGCCATCTGCCGCAGGACAGTTTTCTTCTACCCTGAGCTTTCACTGCTTCATCCTTCTGATGGTATCCGAGTCCTGGGCTTTGTGTATTTGCCTTGACAGTTGGCCCCCATGCCTCCCCCTGTTCTTCCGCCTTTATATTGACTTTGACAGGGGTCCCTGTGCCCCCCCCCCACTCTTCCTCCTATCCTCTGTATTTGCAGCCGCTAATAGCAGTGGGCGTCTGTACAGAGCCGAAGATCTCTATGATCTCCTGCAGAAGGTATATGATAATGACACCGTCAAATGACCCGTCACATGGGGGCGCACAGAGTGCCCTGGCTACCCTTAATCCACCCCTGGTAGTGAGGATAGTGTCACGATGATCTCTCTTACTTTGGAGACTTGTGACAGTTTTGGACCTCCGTCTCTTCTGTATTGAGACTTCATATTAAATGTGTTTCCTTCCTTTGGCAGTGTAGGAGTTCATGCCAGTTTCTGTTAATGCAATGCTCCCTAGATCTCTTTCCTGGTGTGGCTACTTTGTGATCACTCCCATCTCCTTTATATGGTTGGGACTAGTGCTCCCACCGGCCATTTTCCTATTGAGGTTTTACATCTGGGCCAGTAAGGGCACAGATAACCTGCCCTTGACGGGGTGAAAGAACCCGTATAGGGATGGTAGGGAGATCAGGGCACAGTTGCATGTGAGCACAGGAGGTGTCCTCTACCCCGTTCCCTATGAGCAGGGCCCTCTGTTGCATTTGTTTTTCCCCCAGTCTGTTGTTGTGTGTAGTGCAATGGACATCATTGGTCTGTGCGCCACTGTCATGCATCGTGTCTGGACACTCCCAAGTCTGCGGCATGACTGGTAGACTGACCACCGGGGTCCCTGATCCCATAGCAAGTGATGTTTACTCCTCAGGTGCAATTAATGTATCCAAACAAAATGGATCATGGCCTGAGTGGTTGGAGAGGAGTCCGTGACCCATGACCAGAGAGCCATCGCCCATGGTCAATTGGGTTTCCAAAGGGACTAATAAAATAATCTTTTTTTCTAGCCCCCCCAATCTGTTCCTCTCCTGTAGTTTCCAAAGCACAACAGCCAGCATGCCTTCATAGTGCTGACCAAATATAAGATGCTAGAAGACACTTGGTACGAAGGGATAAAGTATGGTGAAATACAACATGCCCAATCATTCTATCACCCAAGATTACTAGCGGATAGTCACAATGCACCTGTAATCCTGTATATATGAACAGGTTTCTCGACTTATCTCCCACGCCTAGGACCATCTTTTATCCTCAGTCACAAGACTTCCCTCTCTTTGTGGCAGATCCACTTTCCTAAAATCACAGAGGTTTTTTAACATACTCATTATCATTATCACCTGCCTTCAGCTTGATCTCGAGCCATGGCGACTTGATGGATGAATGCGCTATCGGAAGATTGATCTTGTGCAGCTTGGATAGGTCCACCAGGGTCTTCTCCAAACCTTAATAGATCCACCAGGGTCTTCTCCCAGCCTAGATAGATACGCTAGGGTCTTCTCCCAGCCTAGATAGATACGCTAGGGTCTTCTCCCAGCCTAGATAGATACGCTAGGGTCTTCTCCCAGCCTAGATAGATACGCTAGGGTCTTCTCCCAGCCTAGATAGATACGCTAGGGTCTTCTCCCAGCCTAGATAGATATGCTAGGGTCTTCTTCCAGCCTAGATAGATACGCTAGGGTCTTCTCCCAGCCTAGATAGATACGCTAGGGTCTTCTCCCAGCCTAGATATGTCTACCGTGGTCTTCTCCAAGCCTTGATCGTTCCAACAGGGTCTTGTTCAAGCCTAGATAGACCCACCACGATCTTCTCAGTCATTATCTTGACAGTATCAAGCCATTGGGTTGCTGGTCTTCCTCTTCGCCTTGTTCCTTCTATTCTTCCGACTATGATGTCCTTCTCCAGTGATTGCTCTCTTCGTATGATGTGTAGACAAGTCGTAGCTTGGTGATCTTCCTTCTAGTGACACCACATCTACTATGCCCACTAAATCATCTGGTTCCCTTGCCCACAAAGTACAATCACCCAATTAATTATCCTCATTTATGGATCCAATTAATTGTCTGACATCCAACCTATGGAATCCAATGGGCAAACCAATTATTCTCATCCCATTCATCCAATTACTTCTCCAATCCCCCAACCCATAGAGTACAATGCTGAAATTAAGTATCCTCATCCATGAGTCCAATGACTCGTCTTAGTCCCCAATCAATAGATATCAATAGAGAATAGATCATCTTCATCAATAAACCCAATGACTCCTCTGATCCCCAACCCCTAGAATGCAATGGGCCAACAGATTATACTCATGCATGTATCCAATTACTTATTTGATCCCCCAACCTCTAAAATACAAATGGCCAAATCATGTATTTTCAGACATGGCTCCAATAATTAGTCTTACTCCACAAACAATGATCAAATCAATAATTCTCATTCATACAGTCACGATGGTCTCTCTTACCTGGTAGACTTGCTGCAGATTTGGGACCTCTGTCTCATGCCTGTATTGAGATTTCATATTAAATGTATTTCTTTCCTTTAGCAATGTTGGAGTTAATGTCAGTTTCTCTTGTTAGCAAGCTCATTTGGTTTCTTTCCAGATGTGGCTACTTTGTGAACACTCCCATCTCCTTTATATGGTTGGGACTAGTGCTCCCACCGGCCATTTTCCTATTGAGGTTTTACATCAGGGCCAGTAAGGGCACAGATAACCTGCCCTCGACGGGGTGAAAGAACCCGTATAGGGAAGGTAGGGAGATCAGGGCACAGTTGCACGTGAGCACAGGAGGTGTTCTTTACCCCGTTCCTTATGAGCAGGGCCCTCTGTTGCATTTGTTTTTCCCCCGGTGTTTCCCCAGTCTATTGTTGTGTGTAGTGCGCTGGACATCATTGGTCTGCGCGCCACTGTCATGCATCGTGTCTGGACACTCCCAAGTCTGCGGCATGACTGGTAGACTGACCACCGGGGTCCATGTTCAGGAGGAGTCCCTGATCCCATAGGAAGCGACAAACTCTACAACAGCGATGTTTACTCCTCAGGTGCAATTAATGTATCCAAACAAAATGGATCATGGCCTGAGTGGTTGGAGAGGAGTCCACGACCCATGACAAGCATTCCTTGCTGGTGATTGAATTAATTCCTGACCTGGCTACCTGAGGTGAAGGAGCTGATTGTTATCAAGCAGTCTGCTGCCTTGAATTGTGGCAGCAGGCGTGAAGTTGCCTTCATGTTCCCCGTATGTCTCCCCTTCGCTCTTGTCTTCTTTATTGCTGTGGTTGGGACTAGTGCTCCCGCTAGCTATCTCCCTATTGAGGGCTAACATCAGGGCCAGCGAGGGACTATGTATCCTGCTCGGCGACGGGGTGAAAGAACCCATATAGGGACGGTAGGGAGATCAGAGCACAGTTGCAGGTGAGCACAGGAGGTCTCATTTCCCCCGTTCCCTATGAACAGGGCGCGCCCCTGTTGTATTAGTCCCCAGTGTTTCCCCTGTCTGTTGTTGAGTGTAGTGCGCCGGACACCGTTGGTCTGTGTGCCACTGTCATGGACTGTTTCTGGGTGTCTCCCTATGCCCAGGATGAGACACATAGGTCCAATGACTCATATAGTCTCCCCTGTAGTGTACCCAATTATCCTCATCCATACAATCATTGATTCTTCTCACACTTCCAACCCACGGAATACGGAGGCCAAATCAATTTTCATCTCTGACTTAAAAATAGAAACAGTAATAATAAATGGAGCTGAACCTCACCCGTATTTCGGTGAATATGCTGCACTTGACGAGCTTGAAGTTCTTCATCAGGTTGGAGCTGTTGCTGTGGAAGCAGACCTTGAGAATCCGCATCTCCTCCTTACTGATCTCTCCATCCAGAGGCGGCTCGGTGGGGCCATCTGACTGCATAAAGGTGTTTCCCCTGGAACGAATTATAGGGTCCAGAGACATCCTGGCAGGAATCGGCTAAGAACTGGACATTACTAACCTGTGGAGACAAAGAAGATTTCATGTCTTCTACTCATTCCTTCCATGATTAGAGCACACAAAACCTACGACATGAAGGAAACACCACAGTGATCATCAATGGTCCACCACTAGGTTCTCCAACTCAGAAGACACAGAACTATTGTACAGAGGTTACTAGCATTGTCAGGATATATTCTATTGGGTTTAACATCATAGTCTTTGCTTTGGGTGATCGCCGACCTCTGATCTAGAGTCAAGGGTGCAGCCCAAGCTAAGACACTGTCCTGTATCTTTGTAGGTTCCATCACATTTACAGTTTAGGATCACAGGGTTATTGACTTGGAAAAGTAAAAAAACACTGCTCTACTGTACAGAAATATCCACAGTGTTATAGATGTCTAGAGGACAATGTAGTGACCCGGTCCCTTTAAGCTCCTGCACACTACAGCTCACTCCCTAGTTACCCATCTATGGTTATTAGTGAGGTCTACATATGCAGTTTCAGTTAAGTCCATTTATATGTAATGCGGTTCCCATGCATTTTTCATGCCTTTCTCATTTGTTGTGTTCCAGCACCATCTGCTGGTGAAAACGTAGTGTTTATAGTACTTTGCATTGTAAGAATCTGACATGTAAATTGAGTGTTGTCTTATTGGCCAGTGACGCAGAGACAGGGTTGAATAGGTGGAGCTGCTTACAGTCTCTTGTCTGTCTAGGTAGACAGAGCTGGAAATCCCCCAACACAGCACACATGGAGATTCCCTTTACCACAAGATCTCCAGGCAGGTCCCAAGGCCTAGAATCTGTCTGTGTCTTCCCCAGACAGTATGCTAAATGCTTTCTACCCTGGATCCTCGCAGTCTGGACCTACATGTGCTTCACCAGACGTATTTTTTGCACTTGCCGTGACCAGCTGTGAAATTACCCCAGGACTCCCAGGTCTGTACAACACTCTTGCTATATATAATCTCATGCTTTAAGCCACACTAAGACTCTCAACCTTCCTATAACAACCTACAAGCACTACATCTACGGAATCCACGTTCTTAAAGCTCCAGAACCTTAATACCATGTCAGTATTTAACTTCAAACTGCACTGATCGTGGTCTTCACGTGAGACTGTGTAACATATACTCCATGTTGGATTCCCTCGTTCCAGCTGAAGTAAACGAAACCGGGACCAGTGTTTGTGGTCATCCCATCAGGTGTGGGGGTGGATAACAGGGAACGATAAGCCCCATTACAACAATCCATCAAAATATCTTTCAACCAAGATTCTCCAAGTCAAAGGTCTACTATAAACTCATGCACTATGCCACCACATTTGACTAAGTCAATACCCAACGCTAACCCCCTAGTAATTGGACTCTTGACATTTTCTCTGCATTTCCCTCTTGGTGCTCTGATACAAAGAATGCTAGGTATCCAACATGGCGAAGATGTCAAGATCAACTCGGGATGTTGAACCCATTCTTCAGGTAGAAATAAGATCACAGATTCATATTTTTTGTATTTAGGAAGTGGTTGATTTTCTCGGTTTTCTTCTTCACTGTCAACATTGCATCCTTTCTTGAAGCAATGACCAGTAAAGACCATAGATCCTCTAGTGATTAGATAATACTAGAGTTGTGTCTATGGCCGGAAGTGTGTTCTGCACAAAGAATGTTCTTCTTAAATATATTTGGACAAAGCTTTACACAAACAACCTTCTGTCTCTACCATACGTGGACATAACCATCTAGCTCATTTTCTGAAGTTCTCCCTGGCCTTTACTACAGTGATTGAGAACCTGTCCCCCCAGTGAGAGCCTTCCTCCATTCAAGCGGCTCTCACTAGGGTGCAATTTGTGTCGGATCATTCACAATAAACACACCACTCTCTATCACCGGCGATACTCGCCGAGCAACGAACATCCAGAATACTGTACTAATAGTGCGAGTAACGAATAGCAATGACTATATTACCTCATCTTTAGTCAAGATTTACCATGATATCCCCATGTGTGAGGGGACCATGCTACAGTGTGAGGTCTACTATGAGAGCCATAACTGTATAGGGGCTATTAAAGGGCCAGGATACAGTGTGGGGGCTACAGAGGAAGCCACGATACAGAGTGGGGCTACTAAGGGGGCCATGACATAGTGTAAGGGCTACTAAGGGGGCTATGACAGCGTGGGGCTTCTAAGAGGGCCATGATACAGTGTTGGGGCTACTAAGAGGGCCATGATACAGTGTTGGGGCTACTAAGAGGGGGCCATGATACAGACTGCTGCAGAGTATTTTTTTCTAGTTATTTGATCCAGCAGCCCTGCTGGCACCGGTTCACATTAGTCTGTGAGTGCTATGCAGTTTTTTGTTTCTGGTTTATATATATATACACATATTTATTTATTTAGAGCACAGTAATCAATGTCTTTCTAGGCCTCACTGATCACAATAAGCATCACAGAAAATTTACACTAAAAAAAATAACCACGATGAATCTTCTGCAATGTTGACAATCTATTAGGTCACAATATGTGCTGGAGCGACAAGGTGAATTTCCTACAAATCATAATCGCTTTGCAGCTCTACGAGGGCATCACCGACCATACTAGGACAATACACTTGAACAAAGAACAGCAACCACCAAACCACCCCTCCTTCTCCATATGTGGGACATAGGAGATACAACCACCTAAAGAACATCAGTACCTCCTTGGGGACATTTGTTGGGTAGAAGGTCATCACCACAATTCCACCATGTGCCATCCTTATTTTCCCCTTCTTCCTGTCTGAAGATTAGGAGACAATCTGGAGATCCAACATCTCCTCTATCTGCAAATCTTCCAGCTATAGATTTTCATATATCCAGCTATAGCTTTTCATACCTCCAGCTATAGCTTTTCATACATCCAGCTATAGCTTTTCATATATCCAGCTATAGCTTTTCATATATCCAGCTATAGCTTTTCTTATCTCCAGCTATAGTTTTTCATATATCCAGCTATAGCTTTTCATATATCCAGCTATAGCTTTTCTTATCTCCAGCTATAGCTTTTCATACATCCAGCTATAGCTTTTCATATATCCAGCTATAGCTTTTCATATATCCAGCTATAGCTTTTCATACCTCCAGCTATAGATTTTCATATATCCAGCTATAGCTTTTCTTATCTCCAGCTATAGTTTTTCATATATCCATCTATAGCTTTTCATATATCCAGCTATAGCTTTTCATACATCCAGCTATAGCTTTTCATATATCCAGCTATAGCTTTTCTTATCTCCAGCTATAGTTTTTCATATATCCATCTATAGCTTTTCATATATCCATCTATAGCTTTTCATATATCCAGCTATAGCTTTTCATACATCCAGCTATAGCTTTTCATATATCCAGCTATAGCTTTTCATATATCCAGCTATAGCTTTTCATATATCCAGCTATAGCTTTTCATATATCCAGCTATAGCTTTTCATACCTTGAGCTATAGCGTTTCATACCTCCAGCTATAGCTTTTCATACCTCCAGCTATATCTTTCCATATCTCCAGTTATAGCTTTTCATATCTTCCGTGTAATTCTTCCAAATCTCTAACAGATGTCTGCTGACCTCTGTAGAATATTACTAAACAGCAACTCGAAACACGTGCGGGGCAGCAAGAAAAGAGCCATCTTAGACCTGCAATACCACAGGCGGACAGGTGGGGCACTGTCTTTTAAAGAACTTTCTATCTTGACTGCTGCCCCTAGTGGCCAGTGGCAGAACTGCAATATTTTAGAATTATGTAATCACATGAAAAATAAAGAGTTATTACATTTTATGCTATTCAAATGTAAAAAAAAATATACAGTGAAAAAAATCCAAGACGCTGTCCCTGTCTAAATTCCTATTTACAGCCTCATTTTATATTATTTTCTAGTTGACTAACATGTGACAGCTGAGAAAAGAGCGCACACATTTACTTCTCACCAAGCTGTTCAAACTTCTGTTTCCTCTATTTTGATATATTTAGAGAAAAAAAAAACATAACTAAAGCATGGACAATCAACTCCTAGAGAAGAAAATCAAAAGTGCTATATACAAGACGTGATGTCACATCAAGAATGTTAGTGCCGCCCCACTGACGAGCCGGGCCCGGAGCTTCATGTTCTGCCCCTGGTGCCCGGATAGGGTTATGTTCACACACAAAGTGCTCCACGCCGAGCCCAGTCCAGGCGTCCATCAGAATCCCTCAGAAAAAGGATTAGGACTTTGGACTCGGTGCAGGCTCTATAATACCATACACAGGGCCATAATACAACCATCATACTGTAGATAGTGCCATACAACCATCATACTGTGCACAGTGCCATTATACAACCACCATACTCTACAGAGCCATAGTACAACCACCATACTGTATACAGTGCCACAAAGCAACCTCTATACTGTACTCAGTGCCACAATACAACCATCATACTGTATATAGTGCCATACTCCATCATACTGTGCACAGTGCCATTATACAACCACCATACTGTAGAGTGCCATTATACAACCACCATACTCTACAGAGCCATAATACAACCACCATACTGTACAGAGCCATAATACAACCACCATACTGTACACAGTGCCACAATGCAACCTCTATACTGTACTCAGTGCCACAATACAAGCATCATACTGCATATAGTGCAGCATATAGTAGGATTGTGGCCTCTCCCCTCTTCCTCCAGACTCTGGGATTGTGGCCTCTCCACTCTTCCTCCAGACTCTTGGATTGTGGCCTCTCCACTCTTCCTCCAGACTCTTGGATTGAGGCCTCTCCGCTCTTCCTCCAGACTCTTGGATTGTGGCCTCTCCACTCTTCCTCCAGACTCTTGGATCATGGCCTCTCCACTCTTCCTCCAGTCTCTTCGATTGTGGCCTCTCCACTCCTCCTCCAGACTCCTGGATTGTGTCCTCCCACTCTTCCTCCAGACTCTGGAATTGTGGCCTTTCCACTCCTCCTCCAGACTCTTGGATCGTGGTCTCTCCACTCTTCCTCCAGACTCTTGGATTGAGGCCTCTCCGCTCTTCCTCCAGACTCTTGGATTGTGGCCTCTCCACTCTTCCTCCAGACTCTTGGATTGTGGCCTCTCTACTCTTCCTCCAGACTCTTGGATTGAGGCCTCTCCACTCCTCCTCCAGACTCCTGGATTGTGTCCTCTCCACTCTTCCTCCAGACTCCGGGATTATGGCCTCTCCACTCTTCCTCCAGACTCTGGAATTGTGGCCTTTCCACTCCTCCTCCAGACTCTTGGATTGTGGCCTCTCCATTCTTCCTCCAGACTCTTGGATCGTGGTCTCTCGACTCTTCCTCCAAACTCTTGGATTGTGGCCTCTCCACTCCTCCTCCAGACTCTTGGATTGAGGCCTCTCCACTCTTCCTCCAGACTCTTGGATTGTGGCCTCTCCACTCCTCCTCCAGACTCCTGGATTGTGTCCTCTCCACTCTTCCTCCACACTCTGGGATTATGGCCTCTCCACTCTTCCTCCAGACTCTGGGATTATGGCCTCTCCGCTCTTCCTCCAGACTCTTGGATTGAGGCCTCTCCGCTCTTCCTCCAGACTCTTGGATTGTGGCCTCTCCCCTCTTCCTCCAGACTCTTGGATTGTGGCCTCTCCCCTCTTCCTCCAGACTCTGGGATTGTGGCCTCTCCACTCTTCCTCCAGACTCTTGGATTGTGGCCTCTCCACTCTTCCTCCAGACTCTTGGATTGAGGCCTCTCCGCTCTTCCTCCAGACTCTTGGATTGTGGCCTCTCCACTCTTCCTCCAGACTCTTGGATCATGGCCTCTCCACTCTTCCTCCAGTCTCTTCGATTGTGGCCTCTCCACTCCTCCTCCAGACTCCTGGATTGTGTCCTCTCCACTCTTCCTCCAGACTCTGGAATTGTGGCCTTTCCACTCCTCCTCCAGACTCTTGGATCGTGGTCTCTCCACTCTTCCTCCAGACTCTTGGATTGAGGCCTCTCCGCTCTTCCTCCAGACTCTTGGATTGTGGCCTCTCCACTCTTCCTCCAGACTCTGGAATTGTGGCCTTTCCACTCCTCCTCCAGACTCTTGGATTGTGGCCTCTCCATTCTTCCTCCAGACTCTTGGATCGTGGTCTCTCGACTCTTCCTCCAAACTCTTGGATTGTGGCCTCTCCACTCCTCCTCCAGACTCTTGGATTGAGGCCTCTCCACTCTTCCTCCAGACTCTTGGATTGTGGCCTCTCCACTCCTCCTCCAGACTCCTGGATTGTGTCCTCTCCACTCTTCCTCCACACTCTGGGATTATGGCCTCTCCACTCTTCCTCCAGACTCTGGGATTATGGCCTCTCCGCTCTTCCTCCAGACTCTTGGATTGAGGCCTCTCCGCTCTTCCTCCAGACTCTTGGATTGTGGCCTCTCCACTCTTCCTCCAGACTCTTGGATTGTGGCCTCTCTACTCTTCCTCCAGACTCTTGGATTGAGGCCTCTCCACTCCTCCTCCAGACTCCTGGATTGTGTCCTCTCCACTCTTCCTCCAGACTTTGGGATTATGGCCTCTCCACTCTTCCTCCAGACTCTGGAATTGTGGCCTTTCCACTCCTCCTCCAGACTCTTGGATCGTGGCCTGTCTGCTCTTCCTCCAGACTCTTGGATTGTGGCCTCTCCTCTCTTCCTCCACACTCTTGGATTGTGGCCTCTCCGCTCTTCCTCCACACTCTTGGATTGTGGCCTCCTCCGCTCTTCCTCCACACATCTTGGATTGTGGCCTCTCCGCTCTTCCTCCACACTCTTGGATTGTGGCCTCTCCGCTCTTCCTCCACACTCTTGGATTGTGGCCTCTCCGCTCTTCCTCCAGACTCTGGGATTATGGCCTCTCCACTCCTCCTCCAGACTCAAGGGATTATGGCCTTTCCACTCTTCCTCCAGACTCTGGGATTATGGCCTCTCCACTCTTCCTCCAAACTCTTGGATTGTGGCCACTCCTCCTCCAGACTCTGGGAATGTGGCCTCTCCACTCTTCCTCCAGCCTCTTGGATTGTGTCCTCTCCACTCTTCCTCCAGCCTCTGGATTGTGGCCTCTCCACTCTCTCCTCCACACTCTTGGATTGTGGCCTCTCCACTCTTCCTCCAGCCTCTGGGATTATGGCCTCTCCACTCTTCCTCCAGACTCTTGGATTGTGGCCTCTCCACTGTTCCTCCAGACTCTGGGATTATGGCCTCTCCACTCTTCCTCCAGACTCTGGATTGTGGCCTCTCCACTCCTCCTCCAGACTCTTGGATTGTGGCCTCTCCACTCTTCCTCCAGACTCTGGGATTATGGCCTCTCCACTCTTCCTCCAGACTCTGGATTGTGGCCTCTCCACTCCTCCTCCAGACTCTTGGATTGTGGCCTCTCCACTCTTCCTCCAGCCTCTTGGATTGTGGCCTTTCCACTCTTCCTCCAGACTCTTGGATTGTGGCCTCTCCACTCTTCCTCCAGACTCTTGGATTGTGGCCTCTCCGCTCTTCCTCCAGAGTCTTGGATTGTGGCCACTCCACTTTTCCTCCAGACTCTTGGATTGTGGCCTCTCCACTCTTCCTCCAGACTCTTGGATTGTGGCCACTCCACTCTTCCTCCAGACTCTTGGATTGTGGCCTCTCCACTCTTCCTCCAGACTCTTGGATTGTGGCCACTCCACTCCTCCTCCAGACTCTTGGATTGTGGCCACTCCACTCCTCTTCCAGACTCTTGGATTGTGGCCTCTCCACTCTTCCTCCAGACTCTTGGATTGTGGCCACTCCACTCTTCCTCCAGCCTCTTGGATTGTGGCCTCTCCACTCTTCCTCCAGACTCGGGGACCTTCATTACCAATGACTTTTTGTAGCTTACCCTCCTTGTGGAGTGTGTCAATGACTGCCTTCTGGACATCTGTCAAGTCAGCAGTCTTCCCCATGATTGTGTAGACTATTGAACCAGACTAATGGACCATTTTAATCACTTCGTTTTGTAGGTGTTTTGTGTTAATTATTCTAATTTTCTGAGATAATGATCTTTGGGTTTTCATTGGCTGTAAGCCATAATCATCAACATTAACAGAAGTAAACACATGAAATAGATCTCTCTGTGTGTAATGACTCTATATATGTGTTTCACTATTTGTATTGAATTACTGAAATAAATTAACTTTTTGATGATATTTATTGAGATGCACCTGTATCACTAATTTCAATGAGAAACATGTAATGCTTCATCCAACCTCTTGGGGCGCTGCAGGAAAACTGAACACCTGTCAGGCTTCCCCAGGTTACAACCAATCGCTGGAGGTTACAGTCTGCATATGTATTTTCCAAAAGTACAAGGTAGAGAACAACTTTAATAAGCCGCTAATGACGATAATATTACATCCCGCGCCCGCCTCACATTGTAATTTATAATGTATCTGGATAATAATTTATAATAAGCTATTAATGCAGTTATATCGATATCTAAGGAAGACGCTCTATTTATAGGTACAGTAATAAACTATCATTAAATGCGTGCATGATCACTGAAGCTGCACGGTATCATTACAGTGAATGTGATCAAGAGGATTGTCTGAAAATAATACAAAATAAACTCTCCAGGAGACTCCAGCTGCACTCACTGATCCTGAGTTACCTCCTGTATTATACTCCAGAGCTGCACTCACTATTCTGCTGGTGCAGTCACTGTGTACATACATTACATTACTGATCCTGAGTTACCTCCTGTATTATACTCCAGAGCTGCACTCACTATTCTGCTGGTGCAGTCACTGTGTACATACATTACATTACTGATCCTGAGTTACCTCCTGTATTATACTCCAGAGCTGCACTCACTATTCTGCTGGTGCAGTCACTGTGTACATACATTACATTACTGATCCTGAGTTACCTCCTGTATTATACTCCAGAGCTGCACTCACTATTCTGCTGGTGCAGTCACTGTGTACATACATTACATTACTGATCCTGAGTTACCTCCTGTATTATACTCCAGAGCTGCACTCACTATTCTGCTGGTGGAGTCACTGTGTACATACATTATCTTACTGATCCTGAGTTACCTCCTGTATTATACTCCAGAGCTGCACTCACTATTCTGCTGGTGCAGTCACTGTGTACATACATTACATTACTGATCCTGAGTTACCTCCTGTATTATACTCCAGAGCTGCACTCACTATCCTGCTGGTGCAGTCACTGTGTACATACATTACATTACTGATCCTGAGTTACCTCCTGTATTATACTCCAGAGCTGCACTCACTATTCTGCTGGTGCAGTCACTGTGTACATACATTACATTACTCATCCTGAGTTACCTCCTGTATTATACTCCAGAGCTGCACTCACTATTCTGCTGGTGCAGTCACTGTGTACATACATTACATTACTGATCCTGAGTCACCTCCTGTATTATACTCCAGAGCTGCACTCACTATCCTGCTGGTGCAGTCACTGTGTACATACATTACATTACTGATCCTGAGTTACCTCCTGTATTATACTCCAGAGCTGCACTCACTATTCTGCTGGTGCAGTCACTGTGTACATACATTACATTACTGATCCTGAGTTACCTCCTGTATTATACTCCAGAGCTGCACTCACTATTCTGCTGGTGGAGTCACTGTGTACATACATTATCTTACTGATCCTGAGTTACCTCCTGTATTATACTCCAGAGCTGCACTCACTATTCTGCTGGTGCAGTCACTGTGTACATACATTACATTACTGATCCTGAGTTACCTCCTGTATTATACTCCAGAGCTGCACTCACTATCCTGCTGGTGCAGTCACTGTGTACATACATTACATTACTGATCCTGAGTTACCTCCTGTATTATACTCCAGAGCTGCACTCACTATTCTGCTGGTGCAGTCACTGTGTACATACATTACATTACTGATCCTGAGTTACCTCCTGTATTATACTCCAGAGCTGCACTCACTATTCTGCTGGTGGAGTCACTGTGTACATACATTATCTTACTGATCCTGAGTTACCTCCTGTATTATACTCCAGAGCTGCACTCACTATTCTGCTGGTGCAGTCACTGTGTACATACATTACATTACTGATCCTGAGTTACCTCCTGTATTATACTCCAGAGCTGCACTCACTATCCTGCTGGTGCAGTCACTGTGTACATACATTACATTACTGATCCTGAGTTACCTCCTGTATTATACTCCAGAGCTGCACTCACTATTCTGCTGGTGCAGTCACTGTGTACATACATTACATTACTGATCCTGAGTTACCTCCTGTATTATACTCCAGAGCTGCACTCACTATTCTGCTGGTGCAGTCACTGTGTACATACATTACATTACTGATCCTGAGTTACCTCCTGTATTATCCTCCAGAGCTGCACTCACTATTCTGCTGGTGCAGTCACTGTGTACATACATTACATTACTGATCCTGAGTTACCTCCTGTATTATCCTCCAGAGCTGCACTCACTATTCTGCTGGTGCAGTCACTGTGTACATACATTACATTACTGATCCTGAGTTACCTCCTGTATTATACTCCAGAGCTGTACTCACTATTCTGCTGGTGCAGTCACTGTGTACATACATTACATTACTGATCCTGAGTTACCTCCTGTATTATACTCCAGAGCTGCACTCACTATTCTGCTGGTGCAGTCACTGTGTACATACATTACATTACTGATCCTGAGTCACCTCCTGTATTATACTCCGGAGCTGCACTCACTATTCTGCATACAGCAATGTTCTTCCTAATTAATATTCTGTAGGTTTTCTGTGATTTGAGGTTATTGCTGTTTGTTAGATGACAATTCTCGGCTCCGCTGGGTAAAATACGACTTCTCTCCAGTAACGAGGACCTTGTAATGTTTTTATTCTGTTGCTACGAGGTGAAAAAAGACCCTGAAATGAATGAGTCACTGGATATGTAAAGCTCGTTATCCCCAATCCTGTTCACAAGTGCAGAGAATATGATTCAATCCAAGTGACTAACAGCGAGCGAGCGCCGCTCCGCAGCCCACTGAATGCAGTCACCCACAGTACAGGGCTCATAACAATCCTCCATGGTGGGGAGCACAATGGTCCTAACGAATGAGCAAAGATAATAATACAACAATCAAACCAATACAAGAAAAAAAGAATAAAAAGTTTTAAAAATTGGTGAAATTTGTTACATCGTTTAATCTTGTTTTGGAAAAAAAAAATATAAAGCTCCTCATTGCTGTCAGTGAATAGAAATCTGCACTCCAATCTCACCCAGCTGACGAGTGCTCCCATTATTAGGAATGATCACTCAGATAGACAGACACACACAGACACACACAGAAAGACACACAATCAGAGACACACACAGACACACACACACAGACACACACAGACACACACACACACACACACAGACACACACAGACACAGAGACACACACACAAAGACACACACACAAAGACACACACAGACACGCACAGACACACACACAGAGACACACACAGAGACAGACACACACAGACACAGAGACACACACACAAGAGCCAGATACACAGGCACACAGAGACACACACACAGAGACACACACAGAGACACACACACAAAGACACACACACAGACACGCACAGACACACACACAGACACAGAGACACACACACAGAGACACACACACACAGAGACAGACACACACAGACACAGAGACACACACACACAGAGCCAGATACACAGGCACACAGAGACACACACACACAGAGACACACACAGAGACAGACACACACAGACACAGAGACACACACACAAAGACACACACACAGACACAGAGACACACACACACAGAGACACACACACAGAGAGACAGACACACACAGACACAGAGACACACACACAAAGACACACACACATAAAAAGACACAGAGACACACACTTTCCTACCCTCCCCACGATCTCATGTGGTGCCCCACCATGTAGGTGCCACAAAAGGGGTACTGCACCCGGAAAAGAAGTGTAGTCACACCACTGCAAGTGGACTTATGGAAGGTAGGAGGAACCATATACCCACACCCCACACTAGTCACATGGTGGGAGGAACCCCGGGGGGATATATAGTAGCCCCAGGGGGAGAAAGGAGGGTCTTTGGCCGGTCTGTCTTTGACTGTCGGTCTCGGCCTCCAAGGGTTGGAGAGTTAGAGAAGTTCAGGATGAGAACCTGAGGCATGAAAGACAAAGGGAGACAGAAAGATAGATCCCAGAAGAAGGAGAAAAGAGCAAGGGACTCAAGCGAGGGAGTTCACTCTAGGAAAGCAACCGGGTACCGGAGCCCGCACCTGTAGGAACCTTCACAGCCTGCAGAGAATCCGTTGAACGGGGGTATATCCAGATACGGCCCTGACTCCTAAAGCACCTATTAGAGGGGAATCAGACACTGCTGGCAAGCTGCGGTGATTAACAGAAGGTTCACCCGAAGGGAGCAAGGGAGGTAAAGAGGAACAGCAGGAGATCAGACCTAATCTCTAAGAGCTCTGACTTCACACCGCCACTGGGTGGCAAGGGAACAAGTGGAACAAGGCACACACTTAGGGATCCGTCTACCTACCATAAAATTCACTTGCAGCCACCCGTAGCCATTTGTCTGATAACATCATACTGCACTGTGATGACTGTTGAGTTCCAGTAAAGTACCCAGTGAAGTGACTTGTCGACTCTGCTGCATCTTTCCTCGCGCAAACTGATTCCTTCCACAGAATCGCTGCCCCTGCCGGCGGAGGACTACACCATCATTGCCGCAATACCATCTTCCACCGGGGGACTGTAGCGGCGCTGGTGAGCATCACCAGGTACTGCAGGTGGGGTCACGAACAAACTTTAATTTATTTTCCCCCTTATTCATTGACCACCAGGGCCACAGTCTCAGGCAGCCACCCGTGACCTCCAGACTGAGCCTGAGATCTGAGTACCCTGCCCTGGGTGTGTCACTCACAGTGAGCCCCAGTGATATCTTCCTCTCGGGCATCAGCTGGACCTGCAGGTATGATTCTTCCAGGACCTACCGTCATGTGACTCAGTCACAGGGGAACAGTTCCTGTAAGTATTCGTACTTCTCACAGGTCCTGCTGGTGCCCGGGAGAAAGACATCACCAGGGCTCACTGTGTGTGTGTCCTTGTGTGTGTGTGTGTCCCTGTGTGTATGTGTGTCTCTGTGTGTGTCTTTGTGTATATATGGGTGTGTCCTTGTGTGTGTGTGTCCCTGTGTGTCTGTGTGTCTCTCTGTGTGTGTCTGTGTGGCTGTGTGTGTGTGTCTGTGTGGCTGTGTGTGTGTGTCTCTGTGTGTGTGTCTCTCTATGTGCCTGTGTGTGTGTGTGTCTCTGTGTGTGTGTCTCTGTGTATATACGTATGTATATATGTGTGTGTCTGTGTGTGTGTGTGTCTGTGTGTGTGTGTCTCTCTGTGTGTGTGTCTGTCTGTGTGTCTCTCGGTGTGTGTGTGTCTCAATGTCTGACTGTGTGTCTGTGTGTTTGTGTCTGTGTGTGCCTGTCTCTGTGTCTGTGTATGTTTGTGTGTCTCTGTCTGTGTGTTTGTGTGTGTGTCTGTCTCTGTGTATGTTTGTGTGTGTGTGCGTGTGTCTCTGTGTCTGTCTGTGTGTGTGTCTCTGTGTTTCTGTGTCTGTGACTCTGTGTATGTTTGTGTCTGTGTGTGTGTTTCTGTGTGTGTCTCTGTGTCTGTCTGTGTGTGTCTGTCTGTGTGTGTGTGTCTCGGTGTCTGACTCTGTGTGTGTTTCTGTGTGTGTCTATGTGTTTGTGTATGTCTGTGTGTGTGTCTGTGTCTCTGTGTGTGTGTCTGTGTGTGTCTGTCTCTGTGTGTGTCTCTGTGAGTGTGTTTCTGTGTGTGTGTCTCTGTGTCTGTGTCTGTCCCTGAAAAGGGAACAAAAAATTATAACAAACAGATGATACTCTTGCGATGCTTGGTGAATATAGGATCCGTTTTTGATGTGGATGCTGCACTGAAAACGGATCAACAGAAATCGCAGCACGGACGCTCTATGTCTCTGTGTGATCGGTGTCTCTGTGTGATCTGTGTCTCTGTGTGATCTGTGTCTCTGTGTGATCTGTGTCTCTGTGTGATGTGTGTGATCTGTGTCTCTGTGTGATCTGTGTCCCTGTGTGATCTGTGTCCCTGTGTGATCTGTGTCTCTGTGTGATCTGTGTCCCAGTGTGATCTGTGTCCCAGTGTGATCTGTGTCTCTGTGTGATCTGTGTCTCTGTGTGATCTGTGTCTCTGTGTGATCTGTGTCTCTGTGTGATCTGTGTCTCTGTGTGATCTGTGTCTCTGTGTGATCTGTGTCTCTGTGTGATCTGTGTCCCAGTGTGATCTGTGTCTCTGTGTGATCTGTGTCTATGTGTGATCTGTGTCCCAGTGTGATCTGTGTCTCTGTGTGATCTGTGTCTCTGTGTGATCTGTGTCCCAGTGTGATCTGTGTCTCTGTGTGATCTGTGTCTCTGTGTGATCTGTGTCTGACGCTCACTACTTTCTGGCTGTGTTTTCAGCACCAGTGATGCAGATACACAGATATGTGCACAGCAAACAGAAAACCCCACTGACTTTGCTGCGGACGCGATGGCTGAGCCAATGTTGGTGCAGTTTAAAAAAAAAAAACAGATCAGAAATGACCAGTGTGAACTCAGCCTGAATCTTCCATTTGAAACTGATCCAGTAAGGAAAAACAGATCCTTTACAAATGGAAGAAAAACGGAGGCGAAATAGTGATCAGTTACCGGATCCGTCCTCCATAGACTCCAATGTTAAAGAAACGGATCCTGCAGAAATCAATATTTACAAAACAAACAAACAAAGTTGTGTTTTCAGAATGGATTGTGCTGGATCCGGTCTACCGGGGGATCACTGGACAGGTGGATTTCCATCCTTGTTTCCATTCACTGACAGCAAGCAAGAACCCAGATGTCATCCTCTTCTTCTCTAAGAGCTTTCCTTCGGTGAGAGGTTGGGGCGTCATACATGATACATGTCACCGTACATGAAGGAGACGGATACCGTTTAGGCTCAGGAGTCCTTTAAATGTTTCATCCAGGAAAATGTATCACGACGTGGAGGGTTGAGAAGTGGCAGAATGATTGATTTGTGCCTCTCAATGCCGCCAGTCGCTGCCAAGATTTCACGCAGAACCTGCCGCCATCTGCCGCCATTGAATAGCAGAATCCGGTCTAAATTATAACGATCTGCTCAGACCAAGAAGCCAACATGTCGCCTTTCATACATTTGTAGCAATTATTCTGATTTCTGCTGACTTTTCCTAATACTGCCCCAACTCTTAAAGGGGAACTCTGAGGAGATAATATGATGTTAGTACAGTCCCTGCCCTCCTACATGATGAAGCAGAGTCGTACACTGCTGTTCTAGGACCTATAGATCGCTTATAAATCAATAAAATCATACCTGCTCCTCAGCTCTCACCCCTCCCTCAGGGGACAGAGAAAGTCAGTCTCATGCTGCAGCAGAAATATATCAGCAGGTGTGTCAGGGGAGTGAACCCTGGATACTCCAGGATCATCCTACATTCCCGCACCCTCATACTTCTGTATGGATGGGGGTGTTGACCATAGAAAATTTCCACCCCCTCATACTTTTGTATGGGCAAGGCAGTGGACCCTGGGGCTCCAGGATCATCCTACATTCCCGCACCCTCATACTTCTGTATGGATGGGGGGTGTTGACCATAGAACATTTCCACCCCCTCATACTTTTGTATGGGCAAGGCAGTGGACCCTGGGGGCTCCAGGATCATCTTACATTCCCACCACCTCATACATCTGTATGGACAGGGGTGTAGACTCTGGGTGCTCCAGGATCATCTTACATTCCCACCCTTCATACTTCTGTATGGGCAGGGGCGTGGATGCTGGGGACTCTAGGATCATCCTACATTTCTGCCCCCTCATACTTCTGTATGAACAGGGGTCTTCTCACTTCAAACAGCAATCATGTCACCAAGAAAATATAAATACACACTGTAATCTTCAGCTGTACAATGATATGGTGGTGCATAATGTGTGCTGCCATGTATCAGGCTAGAAGCAGCGGCAAAGCACTGCATTGATTGATTCAGCAAGGCCATGGTCTCCCCTCCCATATATCAACTTGGTATCTTCCTGTCCCCTGAAACTTTAGCAGTAAGTGTGACTGAATTTCTCTGTCCCCTGAGGAAGGGGTCAGAGCTGAGGAGCAGATATGATTTTATTATTTTATAAGTGATCCATAGACTGTACAAAAATGTTTATCCCCACAGAGTTCCCCTTTAAATTTGTGAATCCTTGAAGACGTCTCACCAGGTCAATAGTAGACAGTTTTCTGCTTTTATTCCTGCTGCTCCCCTGAGGTTTTTGTTTTTTATTCTTAAACTAGATGGGAGCCAGCTCCTATCACATCGGGTGGGTGGTAACATCACAATGGGGGTGGGCTCTGTGGCACTGGGGGCGGCGGCCGTCACTTCCCCTTGTGCAGTCTCTTCCCTGTCCACTGTTTTGTCCCTCTCACTCTTTGCTCCACTCCCTATGCACTTTCTGCACTCTCCAACACACAACCTTCCCCCACTATGGTCGCTCTCTGCAGGCTGCGTGCGGGGCAGAGGGCGTGTCCTGGGTCACAGTGAGAGCGGGCTGTGTGAGAGCGGGCTGAGTGAGAGCGGGCTGAGTGAGAGCGGGCTGTGTGAGAGAGGGATGAGTGAGAGAGGGCTGTGTGAGAGAGGGCTGAGTGAGAGCGGGCTAAGTGAGAGCGGGATGAGTGAGAGCGGGATGAGTGAGAGGAGGCTGAGTGAGAGGGGGCTGTGTGGAGAGCGAGCTGTGTGAGAGCGGACTGTGTGAGAGCGGGCTGTGTGAGAGAGGGCTGTGTGAGAGAGGGCTGTGTGAGAGAGGGCTGAGTGAGAGCGGGCTAAGTGAGAGCGGGATGAGTGAGAGCGGGATGAGTGAGAGGAGGCTGAGTGAGAGGGGGCTGTGTGAGAGCGGGCTGTGTGAGAGAGGGCTGTGTGAGAGCGGGCTGTGTGAGAGCGGGCTGAGTGAGAGCGAGCTGAGTGAGAGCAGGCTGTGTGAGAGCGGGCTGTGTGAGAGCGGGCTGTGTGAGAGCGGGCTGTGTGAGAGAGGGCTGAGTGAGAGAGGGCTGAGTGAGAGCGGGCTGAGTGAGAGCGGGCTGAGTGAGAGCGAGCTGTGTGAGAGCGGGCTGAGTGAGAGCGGGCAGAGTAAGAGCGGGCTGAGTGAGAGCGGGCTGAGTGAGAGCGGGCTGAGTGAGAGCGGGCTGAGTGAGAGCGGGCTGTGGGAGAGCGGGCTGTGTGAGAGCGGGCTGTGTGAGAGAGGGCTGTGGGGAGAGAGGGCTGAGTGAGAGCGGGCTGTGTGAGAGTGGGCTGTGAGAGCGGGCTGTGTGAGAGCGGGCTGTGTGAGAGCGAGCTGTGTGAGAGAGGGCTGAGTGAGAGCGGGCTGTGTGAGAGCGGGCTGTGTGAGAGCGGGCTGTGTGAGAGCGAGCTGTGTGAGAGCGAGCTGTGTGAGAGCGGGCTGTTTGAGAGCGGGCTGTGTGAGAGCGGGCTGTGTGAGAGCGAGCTGTGTGAGAGCGGGCTGAGTGAGAGCGAGCTGTGTGAGAGCGGGCTGTGTGAGAGCGGGCTGTGTGAGAGCGGGCTGTGTGAGAGCGGGCTGTGTGATGTTCTTTGTGGCCGGTTGCATTCATTAACTGTGCAGCCGGTCAGTAGAGGTTGGGTCTTCTACACAGTGGCCGCAGCTCTCCATTTGGCCGTGGCCATTTTGTTGAAGTCTGAACTTCAACCGAGCGGCTGCACATTTAGTGAATGCAGCCGGCCACAAAGAACATGGCAACGCCCACCACTCGCTGCCGCACGCCCGCAGCTACTCCGCCACAGCTCCAGACGAGCCCTGCAGATGTGCCCTCACACTCTGGAACCCCTACCAGCCGGGGATGGGGCAGAGCACTTGTTCTGAGCGGGGAGAAGCCCTGGTTGGACCACAACCTCTGGGGACCAACACTGACTTCTGAACTGTTTGTCCCGGATGGTTGAGGATCCCGACACATATATCGTACATTACATTCTTGGAATTCCCTGCTCTTTATGGGCTTAGGAGTCCAGTGGGCGGGATTGTTATTGACAGCTGTCTCCATGGAAAGTTGTCAGTGTTGAGGCCCCGCCCACTGGACTCCTAAGACCAGCTATAGTAGAGGATAAAGTCTGTGCTGTTGTCAGTTGAAGAGATCCAGACCAAAGAAAAAATAGTGGTTAATTCTACACATTTCCAAGCTTTTCCAGGCTTATTAATCAGGAAATCGCATAGAATAAAGCATTATTTAGTTTGTTCTGGACGTCGTCTGTGGACAGCCGGGCGGATTTCTTCCACTACTTTATGATTTTACCAGGTTAAAGTGAGAAATCCAAGTGTGAGCAATTACAAGCTGCAGAATCAAGCAAGAGCAGAACCAGGGAGCCCGGCCCAGGAGGCGCCACCTGGAAAGAGGTAGGGCAAGGCCCAGATATCCAGTGTCACCAGCCTCGCCTCCAGCCATCCCATCCACATTCAGCCCCATCGTGCAGTACTTTTCTGGAGGACGGCGTCACTCCTCTCCTCTTGTGATATAATCAGCGGGATGTGTGGGTGGAAACACAAATGTCGTGTGCGGATTAATAGGGAGATCACAAAGCAAAAGGACCACAAATAGAAATAATTGTCCCCGGCAGCAGATGTCTGACCCGCTAATAACCCAGAGGCAGCAAGCGGGAGTCAAGAAGGAAGCGAGGGGGGAAATATCCAATATCAGAACCGAATGATGATTATCATCATCCTCCATCATCATTCTCAGTCATCCAACCATCAGGCATTATCCTCATCATCCTCCATCCTCACCAACTCCATCCATCATCAGCATCATCATACCATCATCCTCATCTATCCTCCATCCATCATCCATCCTCCATCCATCATCCATCTTCCAAACATCCTCCAACTATCCTCCAACTATCATGCATCCTCATTCTCCATCCTCATCATCACCATCTCCATCCATCATCATCCTCATCGTCCACCATCCATCATCCAACCATTATCCTCATCACCCTCCATCCTCCAACCATCATGCATCATTATTCTCATTAGCCTCCATCCTCATCACCCTCCATCCTCATCTGTCTTCCAACCATCAAGCATCCTTATCCTCCATCTTCCTCATCCTCCATCATTCAACCATTATCCTCCATCCTCATCATCCTCCATCATGCATCATCCTTATCCTCATCCTCCATCCTCATCCTCCATCATCCAACCATCATGAATCATCCTCCAACCATCTTGCATCCTCATTCTCCATCCTCATCAACATCCCCATCCATTATTATCCTCATCGTCCATCATCCTCATCACCCTCCATCCTCCAACCATCGTGCATCATTATTCTCATCACCCTCCATCCTCATCAATCCTCCAACCATCAAGCATCCTTATCCTCCATCCTCCATCATCCAACCATCATGCTCCATCCTCATCATCCTCCATCCATCATGCATCATCCTTATCCTCATCCTCCATCCTTATCCTCATCCTCCATCCTCAACCTCCATCATCCAACCATCATGAATCATCCTCCAACCATCATGCACCATTATCCTGATCACCCTCCATCCTCATCATCCTCCAACCATCATGTATCATTCATCCTCATCACATCATCTCCTATCCTCTAACCATCATGCATCATCATCCTCATCACCTCATCATCCTACATCTTCTATCCATCATAGAGCATTATCATCATCCTCCATTATCCAATTATCATGCATGATCATCAGGAGCTATGTGATGCCTTTTCTTTTTTTTTGTTTCTTATCTTTTGCACGATATCTTTTCTTTTCATTTATGGACATCTATGGATTCAGAAATGTCAAATATGATTATTGTTTAATATCTTTATTAAAATGGGGGGAAATTAGGTTCTTCAAACTTTTAAGAGTTTTTTTAAAAGTTTGTTTTACAAGTAATAAAACTTTTTATACAAGTAACTTTTTCTTTGTCCCACGAGAGAACTTGAACATGTAATTGCTTATTCAATATACCAGAAAATAAGACTGTATTAGCAAGACTTCACAAGGAGAACCAATGTGGCAGCCATGGGGGGGGCATCAACAGACCCCCAGATGCCGTACACTTATCGGAATTCACGTCTTGTTCAAGTTCCACTATAAGAAGAGATACTAGAAGTGTTTGTAATGAGATGAGATGAGAGCTGAACGCTGGTAATCACACTCGGGTCTGCTATTCTCCAGCCCCTGGCATCACTCTGCAGGGAGGTGGCGACTGGTTGTGGCTGCAAGAAAAGGAGAGGCAGACAGAGAAAGAAGTCTGGCCCCCAGTGAAATCTCTCTGATAACGCCCACTTCGACTTAAAACTAAATTTACAGTTTAAGGGCAAAATATTTTACAAATATCTTCACAATAAAGAGGCAAAAATAATCAACAACAATGACTATTCTGATTATTCTGCCCTGCAGCCACTATTACCCCCTGTGTCCAGATCAATGGAAATCATTTTGTTAAGGGAAAATCAAGTGACAAGACACTAAAGGGCGAGAAAATAAAGGGAATCTAAGGCAGATATACTAAATGGGGTACCAAGGGCCTAAAAGGGGGCCCGAACCCAGAGGCAGAGGCAATAAGATGTTATTCAGGGGGAGAGAAAATAGAGAAGGAGAATTAGGCAGAAACAAAAAGACATTGAGATTGAACCATAAAAGAACTCTAAACTGAGAATCTGGGCAGAGACACTAAAAGGAGAAGCCCCAAGGAAGAGACACTAAAAGGAGGAGCCCCAAGGAAGAGACACTAAGAGGAGAAGCCCCAAGGAAGAGACACTAAAAGGAGAAGCCCCAAGGAAGATACACTAAAAGGAGGAGCCCCAAGGAAGAGACACTAAAAGGAGAAGACCCAAGGAAGAGACTCTAAAAGGAGAAGCCCCAAGGAAGAGACACTAAAAGGAGAAGCCCCAAGGAAGAGACACTAAAAGGAGAAGCCCCAAGGAAGAGACACTAAAAGGAGAAGCCCCAAGGAAGAGACACTAAAAGGAGAAGCCCCAAGGAAGAGACACTAAATGGAGGAGCCCCAAGGAAGAGACACTAAAAGGAGAAGCCCCAAGGAAGAGACACTAAAAGGAGAAGACCCAAGGAAGAGACACTAAATGGAGAAGCCCCAAGGAAGAGACACTAAAAGGAGGAGCCCCAAGGAAGAGACACTAAAAGGAGGAGCCCCAAGGAAGAGACACTAAAAGGAGAAGACCCAAGGAAGAGACACTAAAAGGAGAAGCCCCAAGGAAGAGACACTAAAAGGAGAAGCCCCAAGGAAGAGACACTAAATGGAGGAGCCCCAAGGAAGAGACACTAAAAGGAGAAGCCCCAAGGAAGAGACACTAAAAGGAGAAGACCCAAGGAAGAGACACTAAATGGAGAAGCCCCAAGGAAGAGACACTAAAAGGAGGAGCCCCAAGGAAGAGACACTAAAAGGAGGAGCCCCAAGGAAGAGACACTAAAAGGAGAAGACCCAAGGAAGAGACACTAAAAGGAGAAGCCCCAAGGAAGAGACACTAAAAGGAGAAGCCCCAAGGAAGAGACACTAAAAGGAGAAGCCCCAAGGAAGAGACACTAAAAGGAGGAGCCCGAGGAAGAGACACATGAAATAATTGTTGTTGTTGAGCATATATACTCATGAGGAGAACATAATTTTACCTCTATACAAGTCACTAGTGCGACCACACTTAGAATACTGTGTACAATTCTGGTCTCCGGTGTATAAGAAAGACATAGCTGAACTAGAGCGGGTCCAGAGAAGAGCGACAAAAGTCATTAGAGGACTGAGGGGTCTGCAATACCAAGACAGGTTATTAGAGGACTGAGGGGTCTGCAATACCAAGACAGGTTATTAGAGGACTGAGGGGTCTGCAATATCAAGACAGGTTATTAGAGGACTGAGGGGTCTGCAATACCAAGACAGGTTATTAGAGGACTGGGTGACTGCAATACCAAGACAGGTTATTAGATGACTGAGGGGTCTGCAATACCAAGACAGATTATTAGAGGACTGAGGGGTCTGCAATACCAAGACAGGTTATTAGAGGACTGGGTAACTGCAATACCAAGACAGGTTATTAGAGGACTGAGGGGTCTGCAATACCAAGACAGGTTATTAGAGGACTGGGGGGTCTGCAATACCAGGACAGGTTATTAGAGGACTGGGGGGTCTGCAATACCAAGACAGGTTATTAGAGGACTGAGGGGTCTGCAATACCAAGACAGGTTATTAGAGGACTGAGGGGTCTGTAATACCAAGACAGGTTATTACAGGACTGAGGGGTCTGCAATACCAAGACAGGTTATTAGAGGACTGAGGGGTCTGCAATACCAAGACAGGTTATTACAGGACTGAGGGGTCTGCAATACCAAGACAGGTTATTAGAGGACTGAGGGGTCTGCAATACCAAGACAGGTTATTAGAGGACTGGGTGACTGCAATACCAAGACAGGTTATTAGACGTCTGCAGGGTCTGCAATACCAAGGCAGGTTATTAGAGGACTGAGGGGTCTGCAATACCAAGACAGGTTATTAGAGGACTGGGTGACTGCAATACCAAGACAGGTTATTAGAGGACTGAGGGGTCTGCAATACCAAGACAGGTTATTACAGGACTGAGGGGTCTGCAATACCAAGACAGGTTATTAGAGGACTGAGGGGTCTGCAATACCAAGACAGGTTATTAGAGGACTGGGTGACTGCAATACCAAGACAGGTTATTAGAGGTCTGCAGGGTCTGCAATACCAAGGCAGGTTATTAGAGGACTGAGGGGTCTGCAATACCAAGGCAGGTTATTAGAGGACTGAGGGGTCTGCAATACCAAGACAGGTTATTAGAGGACTGAGGGGTCTGCAATACCAAGACAGGTTATTAGAGGACTGAGGGGCCTACAATACCAAGACAGGTTATTAGAGGACTGAGGGGTCTGCAATACCAAGACAGGTTATTAGAGGACTGAGGGGTCTGCAATACCAAGACAGGTTATTAGAGGACTGAGGGGTCTGCAATACCAAGACAGGTTATTAGAGGACTGAGGGGTCTGCAATACCAAGACAGGTTATTAGAGGACTGAGGGGTCTACAATACCAAGACAGGTTATTAGAGGACTGAGGGGTCTGCAATACCAGGACAGGTTATTAGAGGATTGAAGGGTCTGCAATACCAAGACAGGTTATTAGAGGACTGAGGGGTCTGCAATACCAAGACAGGTTATTAGAGGACTGAGGGGTCTACAATACCAAGACAGGTTATTAGAGGACTGAGGGGTCTGCAATACCAGGACAGGTTATTAGAGGATTGAAGGGTCTGCAATACCAAGACAGGTTATTAGAGGACTGAGGGGTCTGCAATACCAAGACAGGTTATTAGAGGACTAAGGGGTCTGCAATACCAAGACAGGTTATTAGAGGATTGGGGGGTCTGCAATACCAAGACAGGTTATTAGAGGACTGAGGGGTCTGTAATACCAGGACAGGTTATTAGAGGATTGAAGGGTCTGCAATACCAAGACAGGTTATTAGAGGACTGAGGGGTCTGCAATACCAAGACAGGTTATTAGAGGACTAAGGGGTCTGCAATACCAAGACAGGTTATTAGAGGATTTGGGGGTCTGCAATACCAAGACAGGTTATTAGAGGACTGAGGGGTCTGTAATACCAAGACAGGTTATTAGAGGATTGAAGGGTCTGCAATACCAAGACAGGTTATTAGAGGACTGAGGGGTGTGCAATACCAAGACAGGTTATTAGAGGACTGAGGGGTGTGCAATACCAAGACAGGTTATTAGAGGACTGAGGGGTCTACAATACCAAGACAGGTTATTAGAGGACTGAGGGGTCTGTAATACCAAGACAGGTTATTAGAGGACTGAGGGGTCTACAATACCAAGACAGGTTATTAGAGGACTGAGGGGTCTGCAATACCAAGACAGGTTATTAGAGGACTGAGAGTCTACAATACCAAGACAGGTTATTAGAGGACTGAGGGGTCTGTAATACCAGGACAGGTTATTAGAGGACTGAGGGGTCTGTAATACCAAGACAGGTTATTAGAGGACTGAGGGGTCTGCAATACCAAGACAGGTTATTAGAGGACTGAGGGGTCTGCAATACCAAGACAGGTTATTAGAGGACTGAGGGGTCTGCAATACCAAGGCAGGTTATTAGAGGACTGAGGGGTCTGTAATACCAAGACAGGTTATTAGAGGACTGAGGGGCCTACAATACCAAGACAGGTTATTAGAGGACTGAGGGGTCTGCAATACCAAGATAAGGTTATTAGAGGACTGAGGGGTCTGCAATACCAAGACAGGTTATTAGAGGACTGAGGGGTCTGCAATACCAAGACAGGTTATTAGAGGACTGAGGGGTCTGCAATACCAGGACAGGTTATTAGAGGATTGAAGGGTCTGCAATACCAAGACAGGTTATTAGAGGACTGAGGGGTCTGCAATACCAAGACAGGTTATTAGAGGACTGAGGGGTCTGCAATACCAAGACAGGTTATTAGATGACTGGGGGGTCTGCAATACCAAGACAGGTTATTACAGGACTGAGGGGTCTGCAATACCAAGACAGGTTATTAGAGGACTGAGGGGTCTGCAATACCAAGACAGGTTATTAGAGGACTGAGGGGTCTGCAATACCAAGACAGGTTATTAGAGGACTGAGGGGTCTGCAATACTGAGACAGGTTATTAGAGGACTGAGGGGTCTGTAATACCAGGACAGGTTATTAGAGGACTGAGGGGTCTGTAATACCAAGACAGGTTATTAGAGGACTGAGGGGTCTGCAATACCAAGACAGGTTATTAGAGGACTGAGGGGTCTGCAATACCAAGACAGGTTATTAGAGGACTGAGGGGTCTGCAATACTGAGACAGGTTATTAGAGGACTGAGGGGTCTGCAATACCAAGACAGGTTATTAGAGGACTGAGGGGTCTGCAATACCAAGACAGGTTATTAGAGGACTGAGGGGTCTGCAATACCGATGAAGCGACCGGTGGTAAGGCCGCGGGTGTGTGTGTATGATCTTTCTCAACAGAATCCCCATACTCAGGTTTAAACCGATAATAACATTTCTTTACTGTAAAACATATTTATCTCACAGTCAACCGAACTATATGTGCACTTGTATATATTAGAGTCTCTGAATCTTCACTTCTGCCGGGTACGCAGCAAGAAAAAAACACAACAATGAAGGTATCTTTCCCTAACTTTCCCTAAAATCACGTACCAGTCTATTACAGAAGAAGATGTCGCTCCCACGTAGCAGGCCTGGGGATCTCCTCACTCTTCTTTGGTCTCCTTCTGCAGGTAACAGTCTGTCTCTCCCAGTCTCAGGGCACACAGAGCAACAGCAGAAGGGAGATCACAGCAGCACAAATGGCTCCCTTATGTCGGTCACGGCCCCTGCACAAGCACTCTGGGTGCTCGGCGGGCAAGGTTTTGCAGAGCGGCCAGAGTCACAGCACCAAAGTCCAGTGGCCCAGGATCAGTCACGGGGGCTTCTGCGGGGTGATTTTTCCGGCAAGGTGTTGCAAAGTAGTCCACTTTAAACAGACATCCACAGGCAGATGTTCTCTTGTTCAACTCTGTGTCTGTACTGATCTCCCGCCCTCTCTCCTCCTCAGCACATGGCTGTTGGGGGAGGGGAGCAGCAATCAATGCTGTTTTTTTTTTTTTCCTCTCTGCAGTCACTTCAGCAATTGTCCACAAGGGGCAGTAGCAGACTGTGCACAATTCATTTCTATATCCATTTCTATGATACAATCAGAATTGCACACCTCATTACATACCCCCCCACTTAAAGGTTGACAGTCCCTGTCAACAACCATCGGCTCCAAGGCAGTGATGGCCGTTGATATCACAGGGATTGATCTCCGGCGGAGTAGGGACCTCTGTTGGGGGAAACCGTCATCCCCCCGTTCACCTTCGCTCCCTTGTTCAGGGCTCACAATATCTCCAATAAACTCAGTCACGTTTTCTACCCGGGGATAGTAGGATCGGCGGTGGTAGCGGCGCCGGTTGGGGGCAAATCTGCTTCCTTTAACGGGAACACCCCCGGGACCGGTGACGTCGGCGGCCTCTGTACCCCTCTCTCCCTTCACAACATCAAACTGTACCACCTCCCCATCACCAACGCTGCGGAGGCACTTACGAGGATTGTTACGCTTTATGGCAGTCTGATGTACAAACACGTCATCCTTTGTGTCATTCCTGTTGATGAAGCCATACCCATCGCGGACATTAAACCACTTCACCGTCCCCTGGACCTGAGTGGCCAGCACTTGCTTATCGGTCTGGCTCTGTCTCTTCACACCCTTTTCCCTGATCTCCCCTGCCGAGTGAACCGCTTTGGCTGGGGCGTCTAGTTTAAAGGTGGCTGCTGTTGTGGGACATGACTTGCTGGTTCTGGTATATCGGACCACGGGTGGAGGATGCGGACAACGGTTTGCCCTATGGCGGGGGTCGCCGCATGTCCAGCACCTTCCCATAGGCCGACTGGGTTGCTGTCTCGCTTGCCTGTCCGCCTGTTGGTCTAGCATGAGCTGCAGCTGTAGTATCTGTTTCTGCAACTCTGCTACTATCTGCTTCAATTCTTCCGTGTCACTGTTCGGACTGCTGGCACCGGATATGGACCTGCAGGCCGTAGTATAAGTCTGGTTATAAGCTACTACCGGGAGGAGATTCTGTTGATCACACATCCTGCCGACTACGCCAGATGAAGCGACCGGTGGTAAGGCCGCGGGTGTGTGTGTATGATCTTTCTCAACAGAATCCCCATACTCAGGTTTAACCGGTAATAACATTTCTTTACTGTAAAACATATTTATCTCACAGTCAACCGAGTTATATGCGCACTTGTATAATATTAGAGTCTCTGAATCTTCACTTCTGCCGGGTACGCAGCAAGAAAAAAACACAACAATGAAGGTATCTTTCCCTAACTTTCCCTAAAATCACGTACCAGTCTATCACAGAAGAAGATGTCGCTCCCACGTAGCAGGCCTGGGGATCTCCTCACTCTTCTTTGGTCTCCTTCTGCAGGTAACAGTCTGTCTCTCCCAGTCTCAGGGCACACAGAGCAACAGCAGAAGGGAGATCACAGCAGCACAAATGGCTCCCTTATGTCGGTCACGGCCCCTGCACATGTAATCCGGGTGCTCGGCGGGCAGGGTTTTGCAGAGCGGCCAGAGTCACAGCACCAAAGTCCAGTGGCCCAGGATCAGTCACGGGGGCTTCTGCGGGGTGATTTTTCCGGCAAGGTGTTGCAAAGTAGTCCACTTTAAACAGACATCCACAGGCAGATGTTCTCTTGTTCAACTCTGTGTCTGTACTAATCTCCCGCCCTCTCTCCTCCTCAGCACATGGCTGTTGGGGGAGGGGAGCAGCAATCAATGCTGTTTTTTTTTTTTTCCTCTCTGCAGTCACTTCAGCAATTGTCCACAAGGGGCAGTAGCAGACTGTGCACAATTCATTTCTATATCCATTTCTATGATACAATCAGAATTGCACACCTCATTACACCAGGACAGGTTATTAGAGGACTGAGGGGTCTGCAATACCAAGACAGGTTATTAGAGGACTGAGGGGTCTGCAATACCAAGACAGGTTATTAGAGGACTGAGGGGTCTGCAATACCAGGACAGGTTATTAGAGGACTGAGGGGTCTGCAATACCACGACAGGTTATTAGAGGACTGAGGGGTCTGCAATACCAGGACAGGTTATTAGAGGACTGAGGGGTCTGCAATACCAAGACAGGTTATTAGAGGACTGAGGAATCTGCAATACCAAGACAGGTTATTAGAGGACTGAGGGGTCTGCAATACCAGGACAGGTTAAACTTGGGGTTATTTAGTTTGGAAAAACGAAGTCTTAGGGGGGATCTTATAATAATGTATAAATATATGAGGGGACAGTACAGAGACCTTTCTAATGATCTCTTTACTCTTAGGCCTGAGACTGGGACAAGGGGGCGTCCTCTACAGAGACGGGTACAAGGGGGCATCCTCTACAGAGACGGGGACAAGGGGGCATCCTCTACAGAGACGGGGACAAAGGGGGCATCCTCTACAGAGACGGGGACAAGGGGGCGTCCTCTACAGAGATGGGGACAAGGGGGCGTCCTCTACAGAGACTGGGACAAGGGGACATCCTCTACAGAGACTGGGACAAGGGGGCGTCCTCTACAGAGACTGGGACAAGGGGGCATCCTCTACAGAGACTGGGACAAGGGGGCGTCCTCTACAGAGACGGGGACAAGGGGGCGTCCTCTACAGAGACGGGGACAAGGGGGCGTCCTCTACGTCTGGAGGAAAGAAGGTTTAATCATAATCACAGACGCGGATTCTTTACTGTAAGAGCAGTGAGACTATGGATCTCTCTGCCACATGATGGTGTAATGAGTGAGTCACTACTAACATTTAAGAAGGGCCTGGATGCCTTTCTTGAAAACTATAATATTACCAGTTATACATACTAGATTCTTTGATAGGGCGTTGATCCAGGGAATTAGTCTGATTGCCGTATCTGGAGTCAGGAAGGAATTTTTTTCCCCAATGTGGAGCTTAGTGTTGCCACATGGGGTTGTCTACAGTGATGATAGTGACCAATACACTCCCTGTACGGTCATTTAGATGGGTCTATATGGTCCCATGTTGGTTCTGACCCAACACAATTTACAGTTCTACCTGTGTGACGATGTCACAACTGACCATCTGGGTTTGGGTCGTTTGGTCTTACCGGGATGCGATATTGATAACTGGCTGTGTTTGTGGGTATATGTCTCGCCTTTTGTATATGTGTGAGCCCTCTTTTCATAGTTGGTATTATTAAAAGTCTCTCTCTACTAGGATGTGACTGTCACTTGGGTGAACCCGGTAATGCTGACCTATATACCCGCCGCGCACTGTGGCGTCACTCAGCAGGAAACTCTATGAAGTTCCCCCGGTGCGAGGTTTTCCCCGCGCTGTTGACTAACATTGATTCATCTTACAAGAAGCGATGATGATGATGATTCAGACCCGGAAACTGTTTCTGATCCCATAGAGCAGAGCGGCTCAGTGCACACGGGGTTAACTCCGCATCACCGCCCCCCCCCTACTCCGTACACCGGGTCGCACCTGCGGCACTGAAATAAGCCTCACGTGGATATAGTCACAGCCGAAACTTGGCAAATGTAATAAAACCATAAAAAGTAAACACACGACCCGTAACGAATATCAGGAAATATGACACAATCAGCGTCACTGTCATATTACCGCAATATGGAGCTGACTGTACGGTATTGAAAGTTCGTGAACCCTTGTCACACACTGATTTGCGCTGACTACCTGCAGTCTATGTTGGATGCGTGTGAATTTCTGGAAACCCCTCCCCTAACCTTCAAATAGCTCCTCCCTCCATCAGATGGTGTCGCTGATAGAGTTTTCACTTTGCATGTGACCGAGCTTCTGTGCGGACATCGGTGCTTTTGATGCAGTCTGTGGAAGTTTATCGGAGCGGCTGCTAAACCCGGTCCTTGGTGGGAGGTGATAGGGAGTAGCATAGGGCAGGTTGAGGAGTTAAGGACGAGGGTGGCGGCCTGAACCTCCTCACCATTATAGGTCCCTTCAGGAGAGCTGGGCTAGTCAGGGACCCCAACTCCAGAGGCAAACTAATTATTCAGGTGCCCCTGCCCTTTTATCATCATCTTGCTCCTCATTCCCTTATCCACTGGCACCTCTGTGACAACCCTTCAGGATATTCTTTAATTCTGCATTAATTTGACCTAAAACTACATCAGATTTCAACACAAGTCCTAAGATTCAGGCAAAGGACCAAATCAATAAACTAAGTAATAAAAATGGCAAAACAGTCTTTAAAAAAAAAAAAATGAAGCGTGGGGAGAATGATACAACATCACATGACTCAGTGGAAAAAGTATGTGAACCTTTAGGATTACCAGATAACTTGAAGATGAAATTAGTCTGGTGTTTTCAATCAATAGGACGACAAAAGGGTGTGAGTGGGCGACCTGTTTTATTTACGGGGTCTAAGAGTGGAAGCACACTATGCGAGCTGCATGTGAGCATTTTGCATGCATCTCGCATGAGTCACCAGGCTTGGCCCCTTCCTCTCTGAACAGAAGCATGGAGACCAGTATGGCGTTTTCAATCAATGGGATGAAAATCAGGTGTGAGTGGGTGACCTGTTTTAGTTAAGGGATCTAAGGGTGGAAGCACACTATGCCAGCTGCATGTAAGCATTTTGCATGCATCTCGCATGAGTCACCCGGCTCGGCCCCGTCCTCTCTGAACAGAAGTGTGGAGCTCAGTCTCGTGTTTTCAATCAATGGGACGAAAATCAGGTGTGAGTGGGTGACCTGTTTTAGTTAAGGGATCTAAGGGTGGAAGCACACTGCGCGAGCTGCATGTGAGTATCTCGCATACATGTAGCATGAGTCACCCAGCCCGGCCCCTGCCTCTCTTAACAGGAGAGTGGAGCTCCATAGAAACACAATCAGCTCCACTCTCCAGTTCAGAGAGGCAAAGGCCGAACCGGGTGACTCATGCGAGATGCATGCGAGATACTCACATACAGCTTGCACAAGTGCGTCTCTGCCCGAAGTTGGATCTCCACAACACACATTTGTGGAAGTGTCATGGCAGAAACAAAGGAGATTTCTGAGGACATCAGAAAAAGAGTTGTTGATGCTGATCAGGCTGGAAAAGGATATAAAATCATCTCTAAAGAGATTGGATTCCAACATATACAAATGGAGCAAATGCAAGACCATCATTACCCTCCCCAGGAGCGGTCAACCAACAAAGATCCCTGAAGACATAGCATTGAGAGAACACAAAGGAACCCAAGGTCAACTCTAAGCAACTAAAGGCCTCTCACATTAGATATTGTTAATATTCATCCATTCATCAAAAAGACACTGAACAACAGTTATGTGCACATCAGGATGGCAAGGATAAAGAATGCTACATTAGAGCATAAAAACCTCCTACAATCTGCGACAGACGATGGTGGTCGTGTCAAGGTTTGGGCTGATTTGCTGTGTCTGGGACAGGACGTCGGCTGTCATTGATGGAACAATGAACTCTGACTTATACCAGCAAATTCTAAAGGAAAACGTCCAGATGTCTGTCCATGAGATGAATCTTAAATGAACGTTGGTCGTAGAACAAAATAGTGACCCAAAGCCACAAGTTGTTCTACAGAAGGATAAAGGTGAAGTTCTACAATGGCCGAGTCACAGTCCGGACCTTAATCCTGCAGAAATGTTTTGGAAGAACCTGACGTGAGCAGATCATGGGGAAAACCACAAACACAGAGGGTGAAGCTGATATGTAGGGAGGTACAGGGTCAGCGTCAGTACCAGACACGCCCGGGTAGGTGTCGGGGCCCTAGAAAGGTGGGGGGGCCCGCTCACTGTCTTTGAGCATAAACAAAGAGGAGACCTGCTGACAGACAGCTGCCCTCCCTCCTGATCTGCACTGATCAGTACACAGCAAAAAACAGAAGCCGACTGGAAGCAACAGGTAGACTGCAGGAGCAATGCAGCTGAAGGATCTTCCAGTCATGTGACTGATCACATGACTGAAATGAAGGTCCTGGAAGATCCTGCAGCTGTTCAACTTCTGAAGCCTCTAGTGCAGCTGCCAGTGACTTTTTTCCTGCTCTGCAGTGATCAAGAACTGCAAGATGTGGTAATGAATACTGTGTGCATGTGTGTGTGTGTAATTGTGTCTGTTGCAGAGCTGTGTGTATCTGTATAGGCGTGTAGCGTTCATGTAGCAGAGCTGTTTCTGTGTATGTAGTGTGTGCATGTAGCAGAGCTGTGTGTATCTATATATGCATGTAGAAGAGCTGTGTGTGTATTGTGCATGAAACAGAGCTGTTTGTAGTGTGCATGTAGCAGAGCTGTGTGTATCTATATGTGCATGTTGCAAAGTTGTATGCATCTACATGTGCATGTAGCAGAGCTGTGTGAATCTATACGTGCATGTAGCAAAGCTGTATGTGTCTACATGTGCATGTAGCAGAGCCATGTATGTCTATAGGCATATAGCAGAGCTGCGTGTGTCTAAAATATATAATTTGCTAAAGTCACTAACAATAGGTTACCTCCCTGTTCTACCTTCGTACATTATAATTAGCACTAATGACTCCTCCCATTTACACCGCCAGCTTTAATTAATAGTAAGAATGTTTTTCCTATTTTCTTGTGTCAGTACCTGGGGTGCGGCTTAGACTGTGGACGTCCAGGAGCAAGAGGTGAAGGGATGGCGGAGTGTTAAATAGGCCCACAAAAAACTGGAGCCGATCCTGGGTAAGAATCAGCTAAAATCCCTCCATCTGATGCAGGAGTAATCAGCGATGACCGGACACCATTACATGCAGTTCTTTACATATTTCATAGACAAGTGTTATAGGACCATATTTTCTCATTTATTCAATGGTGAAACTAATCCATGTGTAATATTTTGAATAACCGTTTGATTTGGTTCTTTTTCTTCTTTTAGGAGCAGTATTATAGCAGTTATATTCTTGTACATAGGGGCAATATTATAGTAGTTATATTCTTGTATATAGGGGCAGTATTATAGTAGTTGTATTCTTGTACATAGGAGCAGTATTATAGTAGTTATATTCTTGTATATAGGAGCAGTATTATAGTAGTTATATTCTTGTATATAGGAGCAGTATTATAGTAGTTATATTCTTGTATATATAGGGCAGTATTATAGTAGTTATATTCTTGTATATAGGAGCAGTATTATAGTAGTTATATTCTTGTACATAGGGCAGTATTATAGTAGTTATATTCTTGTATATAGGGGCAGTATTATAGTAGTTATATTCTTGTATATAGGAGCAGTATTATAGTAGTTATATTCTTGTACATAGGAGCAGTATTATAGTAGTTATATTCTTGTACATAGGGGCAGTATTATAAGTATTATGATTCTATTAGTACATAGAGCAGTATTATAGTAGTTATATTCTTGTACATAGGAGCAGTATTAGTATATGCTAGAGTATAATAGTTTCTTGTACATAGGAGCAGTATTAGTATTCATGTAATGAATATCTTAGTAATCTAGAGAGCAGTATTATGTAGTATATCTTATAACATATTAAGAGTTATATTCTGTACAAGGCAGTATTATAGTAGTTATATTCTTGTACATAGGGGCAGTATTATAGTATTTATTCTTGACTAGACATATTATAGTAGCTTATATTCTTTATAGGAGCAGTATTATAGTAGTTATATTCTTGTATCAAGGAGCAGTATTATGTAGTTATATTCTTGTATATAGGGCATATTATAGTATTATATCTTGTACATAGGAGCAGTATTATAGTAGTTATATTCTTGTACATAGGAGCAGTATTATAGTAGTTATATTCTTGTATATAGGGGCAGTATTATAGTAGTTATATTCTTGTACATAGGAGCAGTATTATAGTAGTTATATTCTTGTACATAGGAGCAGTATTATAAGTTATATTCTTGTACATAGGGCAGTATATAGTAGTTATATTCTTGTATATAGGAGCAGTATTATAGTAATTATATTCTTGTACATAGGGGGCAGTATTATAGTAGTTATATTCTTGTATATAGGAGCAGCATATTATAGTAGTTATATTCTTGTAATAGAGGCAGTATTATAGTAGTTATATTCTTGTACATAGGAGCAGTATTATAGTAGTTATATTCTTGTACATAGGAGCAGTATTATAGTAGTTATATTCTTGTACATAGGGCAGTATTATAGTAGTTATATTCTTGTATATAGGGGCAGTATTATAGTATTATATTCTTGTACATAGGGGCAGATTATAGTAGTTATATTCTGTACTAGGGCAGTATTATAGTAGTTATATTCTTGTATATAGGAGCAGTATTATAGTAGTTATTTTCTTGTATATAGGGCAGTATTATAGTAGTTATATTCTTGTACATAGGCAGTATTATAGTAGTTATATTCTTGTACATAGGGCATATTATAGTAGTTATATTCTTGTACATAGGGCAGTATTATAGTAGTTATATTCTTGTATATAGGGGCAGTATTATAGTAGTTATATTCTGTACATAGGAAGGCAGTATTATAGTAGTTATATTCTTGTACATAGGGCAGTATTATAGTAGTTATATTCTTGTACATAGGAGCAGTATTATAGTAGTTTATTCTTGTATATAGTTATATCTTGTAATAGGGCAGTATTATAGTAGTTATATTCTTGTACATAGGGCAGTATTATAGTAAGTTATATTCTTGTACATAGGGGCAGTATTATAGTAGTTATATTCTTGTACATAGGGGCAGTATTATAGTAGTTATATTCTTGTATATAGGAGCAGTATTATAGTAGTTATATTCTTGTACATAGGGCAGTATTATAGTAGTTATATTCTTGTAATAGGAGCATAGTAGAAAATAGCTATTATAGTAGTTATATTCTTGTACATAGGGGCAGTATTATAGTAGTTATATTCTTGTACATAGGCAGTATTATAGTAGTTATATTCTTGTACATAGAGGCAGTATTATAGTAGTTATATTCTTGTACATAGGGCAGTATTATAGTAGTTATATTCTTGTACATAGGAGCAGTATTATAGTAGTTATATTCTTGTACATAGGGGCAGTATTATAGTAGTTATATTCTTGTAATAGGAGCAGTATTATAGTAATTATATTCTTGTACATAGGGGAGCAGTATTATAGTAGTTATATTCTTGTACATAGGGAGCAGTATTATAGTAGTTATATTCTTGTAATAGGGCAGTATTAAGTAGTTATATTCTGTCATAGCAGTATTATAGATATATTCTTGTACATAGGGGCAGTATTATAGTAGTTATATTCTTGTATATAGGGAGCAGTATTATAGTAGTTATATTCTTGTAATAGAGCAGTATTATAGTAGTTATATTTCTTGTACATAGGGCAGTATTATAGTAGTTATAATTCTTGTACATAGGAGCAGTATTATAGTAGTATATATTCTTGTACATAGGAGCAGTATTATAGTAGTTATATTCTTGTACATAGGGCAGTTATTATAGTAGTTATATTCTTGTACATAGGGGCAGTATTATAGTAGTTATATTCTTGTACATAGGGGCAGTATTATAGTAGTTATATTCTTGTACATAGGGCAGTATTATAGTAGTTATATTCTTGTACATAGGAGCAGTATTATAGTAGTTTAATTCTTGTACATAGGGGCAGTATTATAGTAGTTATATTCTTGTACATAGGAGCATGTATTATAGTAGTTATATTCTTGTAATAGGAGCAGTATTATAGTAGTTATATTCTTGTACATAGGAGCAGTATTATAGTAGTTATATTCTTGTACATAGGAGCAGTATTATAGTAGTTATAATTCTTGTATATAGGAGCAGTATTATAGTAGTTATATTCTTGTACATAGGAGCAGTATTATAGTAGTTATATTCTTGTACATAGGAGCAGTATTATAGTAGTTATATTCTTGTACATAGAGCGTATATATAGTATGAGTATATGTATTATATTCTTGTACATAGGAGCAGTATTTATAGTAGTTATATTCTTGTATATATAGGAGCAGTTAAGTATTACTTGATAGGCAGTATTATAGTAGTTATTCTTGTACATAGGAGCAGTATTATAGTAGTTATATTCTTGTACATAGGAGCAGTATTATAGTAGTTATATTCTTGTATATAGGAGCAGTATTATAGTAGTTATATTCTTGTACATAGGGCAGTATTATAGTAGTTATATTCTTGTAATAGGAGCAGTATTATAGTAGTTATATTCTTGTATATAGGGCAGTATTATAGTAGTTATATTCTGTCATATGACAGTATTATATATTATATTCTTGTATATAGGGCAGTATTATAGTAGTTATACTTTGTATATAGGAGCAGTATTATAGTAGTTATATTCTTGTATATAGGAGCAGTATTATAGTATTATATTCTTGTAATAGGAGCAGTATTATTAGTAGTTATATTCCTGTACATAGGAGCAGTATTATAGTAGTTATATTCTTGTACATAGGAGCAGTATTATAGTAGTTATATTCTTGTATATAGGAGCAGTATTATAGTAGTTATATTCCTGTACATAGGAGCAGTATTATAGTAGTTATATTCTTGTATGTAGGGGCAGTATTATAGTAGTTATACTCTTGTATATAGGAGCAGTATTATAGTAGTTATATTCTTGTATATAGGAGCAGTATTATAGTAGTTATATTCTTGTATATAGGGAGCAGTATTATAGTAGTTATAATCTTGTACATAGGAGCAGTATTATAGTAGTTATATTCTTGTATATAGGAGCAGTGTTATAGTAGTTATATTCTTGTATATAGCGGCAGTATTATAGTAGTTATATTCTTGCATATAGGAGCAGTATTATAGTAGATATATTCTTGTATATAGGAGCAGTATTATAGTAGTTATATTCTTGTATATAGGGGCAGTATTATAGTAGTTATATTCTTGTACATAGGAGCAGTATGATGGTTCTTATAATTCTTGTACTGGAAATGTTGACCATTATTGATCTGTGACTCATATCTTGCAGCCACAATCAGGATCCTCCATTCTGCTCTGTGTAGCTGAGGTCGGTGCGGCTCCTGTGACATTATGATAGCGGCACACAGCAGACAGACCATTTGCGGTATTACTTTGCAGAATACGGAGGTGGCGGCAGTGATGGGGTTACCGGTGTTCTGTGTATTTTGAGTGCGGCACCTACACAGCGAGGAGGCTCAAACCTCAGCAATGGGGAGAAAACACTGAACAGAAATAGCCTGGAAAATGTTCAAGATCTGCAGCAATGAGCCGGGCTGGAAATAAGGAGGTGGGAGGGGGCGCACAACGCAAAGTGCCACATTCTGCTGAGGCTTTGTTACAATGTGAGATACCAATCTGGAAAGTATTAAAGCATAACGCTGCTCAGAAATGGAAACTCATCTCTATTATTGTTCATGTTTATTGTACTTGTCTATGTATGACCCTTTTCGCATGTGAAGTGTCATGGAATAAATGGCGCAATAATAATAATAATAATAATAATACTTAAATAAAAAAATAATTATCCCCTTCCTGACCCTTGACCGTCAAGGGTCAGGTGCCCGCCTTTAATATGAGCTCTGGTGTGGAGCTCACATCATTCACCCGTCATCTTAGCTAATCTCATCAGATCCGGGATCCGATCGGTGCTGTTAACTCCTAGGATCCCGCTGTCATTCACTGACAGCGGGATCCAATCCCACCGCGGCGGGGATCGTGCTGTTCCCCACCTGCTCACGTGACAGCTTCCGAGTTTACACCAGGACCCGGGATATCATTGATCGCTTCCGGTCAGTGGTTGGTAAACGCTGCCAACCACTGAAAGTGAAAGCAAATGCCATGTGCCGATGTGCTGCAGCTCATCGGGACATGGTACAAGCGATCGGATGCTGCAGGGTTGTGGGGCTGGGTAACACAAAGAATTAATTCAAAAATAAAGTTTTAAAAAATATGAAAAAAAAAAAAACCACTCGTGTTTAAATCAGCCCCCTTTTCCCCATTTCAAAATAAAAGTGTTAAAAAAATTAAAAAATACACACAATTGGTATCGCCGTGTTCAGAATCGCCCGATCAATCAAGATATAAAATCAATTAATGAGAGCCGCAACCCGCGTAACAAAAAAAAAAGGGTCCAAACGCAAAAATTACCTTTTTTTTTTGGTCGCTGCAACATCACTATAAAATGCAATAACGGGCGATCAAAACAGCGCATCCACCCGAAAATGGTGTCATTAGAAACATCACCTCAAGACGGAAAAAATAATCCATCACACAGCCCCAGATCCCGAAAAATGAGGACATACAGGGTGCAGAATATGATACAAAAAGTGTGATTCTTTTTCTTCTTTTTTTTTTTTTTTTTTTTTTTTTAATCCTCTGATTTTTTTTTCGACTATTTAAATACCAGTAAAGGTAGCATGTTTAGTATCTACAAACTCGTACCGACCCGAAGCATCATACTGACATGTTAGTGTTACCATATAGTACTGACCCGAGACATCATACCGACACCTCAGTGTTACCATATAGTTCTGACCTGAGGCATCATTATACCAACACCTCAGTGTTACCATATAGTACTGACCCGAGACATCATACCGACACCTCAGTGTTACCATATAGTACTGACCCCAGACATCATACTGACACCTCAGTGTTACCATATAGTACTGACCCCAGACATCATACTGACACGTCAGTGTTACCATATAGTACTGACCCGAGGCATCATACCGACACATCAGTGTTACCATATAGTACTGACCTGAGGCATCATACCAACACCTCAGTGTTACCATATAGTACTGACCCGAGACATCATACCGACACATCAGTGTTACCATATAGTACTGACCTGAGGCATCATACCAACACCTCAGTGTTACCATATAGTACTGACCTGAGACATCATACCGACACCTCAGTGTTACCATATAGTTCTGACCTGAGACATCATACCGACACATCAGTGTTACCATATAGTACTGACCTGAGGCATCATACCAACACCTCAGTGTTACCATATAGTACTGACCCGAGACATCATACCGACACCTCAGTGTTACCATATAGTTCTGACCTGAGACATCATACCGACACGTCAGTGTTACCATATAGTACTGACCCCAGACATCATACCGACACCTCAGTGTTACCATATATAGTACTGACCCCAGACATCATACCAACACCTCAGTGTTACCATATAGTACTGACCCCAGACATCATACTGACACGTCAGTGTTACCATATAGTACTGACCCGAGGCATCATACCGACACATCAGTGTTACCATATAGTATGACCCGAGACATCATACCGACACATCAGTGTTACCATATAGTACTGACCTGAGGCATCATACCAACACCTCAGTGTTACCATATAGTACTGACCCGAGACATCATACCGACACCTCAGTGTTACCATATAGTTCTGACCTGAGACATCATACCGACACATCAGTGTTACCATATTAGTACTGACCTGAGGCATCATACCAACACCTCAGTGTTACCATATAGTACTGACCCGAGACATCATACCGACACATCAGTGTTACCATATAGTTCTGACCTGAGACATCATACCGACACCTCAGTGTTACCATATAGTACTGACCCGAGACATCATATACCGACACATCAGTGTTACCATATAGTTATGACCTGAGACATCATACCGACACCTCAGTGTTACCATATAGTACTGACCCGAGGCATCATACCGACACGTCAGTGTTACCATATAGTACTGACCCGAGACATCATACCGACACATCAGGGTTACCATATAGTTCTGACCTGAGACATCATACCGACACCTCAGTGTTACCATATAGTACTGACCCCAGACATCATACCGACATGTCAGTGTTACCATATAGTACTGACCTGAGGCATCATACCGACACCTCAGTGTTACCATTATAGTTCTGACCTGAGACATCATACCGACACATCAGTGTTACCATATAGTACTGACCCCAGACATCATACCGACACCTCAGTGTTACCATATAGTACTGACCCCAGACATCATACCGACACGTCAGTGTTACCATATAGTACTGACCTGAGGCATCATACCAACACCTCAGTGTTACCATATAGTACTGACCCGAGACATCATACCGACACCTCAGTGTTACCATATAGTACTGACCCCAGACATCATACTGACACCTCAGTGTTACCATATAGTACTGACCCCAGACATCATACTGACACGTCAGTGTTACCATATAGTACTGACCCGAGGCATCATACCGACACATCAGTGTTACCATATAGTACTGACCTGAGGCATCATACCAACACCTCAGTGTTACCATATAGTACTGACCCGAGACATCATACCGACACATCAGTGTTACCATATAGTACTGACCTGAGGCATCATACCAACACCTCAGTGTTACCATATAGTACTGACCTGAGAACATCATACCGACACCTCAGTGTTACCATATAGTTCTGACCTGAGACATCATACCGACACATCAGTGTTACCATATAGTACTGACCTGAGGCATCATACCAACACCTCAGTGTTACCATATAGTACTGACCCGAGACATCATACCGACACCTCAGTGTTACCATATAGTTCTGACCTGAGACATCATACCGACACGTCAGTGTTACCATATAGTACTGACCCCAGACATCATACCGACACCTCAGTGTTACCATATAGTACTGACCCCAGACATCATACCAACACCTCAGTGTTACCATATAGTACTGACCCCAGACATCATACTGACACGTCAGTGTTACCATATAGTACTGACCCGAGGCATCATACCGACACATCAGTGTTACCATATAGTATGACCCGAGACATCATACCGACACATCAGTGTTACCATATAGTACTGACCTGAGGCATCATACCAACACACCTCAGTGTTACCATATAGTACTGACCTGAGGCATCATACCGACACCTCAGTGTTACCATATAGTACTGACCTGAGACATCATACTGACACATCAGTGTTACCATATAGTACTGACCCCAGACATCATACCGACACGTCAGTGTTATCAATATAGTACTGACCCCAGACATCATACCGAACACCTCAGTGTTACCATATAGTACTGACCCGAGGCATGATACCGACACGTCAGTGTTACCATATAGTACTGACCTGAGACATCATACCGACACATCAGTGTTACCATATAGTACTGACCCGAGACATCATACGACACGTCAGTGTTACCATATAGTACTGACCCAGACATCATACCGACACGTCAGTGTTACCATATAGTACTGACCTGAGACATCATACTGACACGTCAGTGTTACCATATAGTACTGACCCGAGACATCATAATGACACCTCAGAGTTACCATATAGTACTGACCCAATGCATCATACTGACATGTCAGTGTTACCATATAGTACTGACCTGAGACATCATACCGACACTCAGTGTTACCATATAGTACTGACCCGAGACATCATAATGACACCTCAGAGTTACCATATAGTACTGACCCAATGCATCATACTGACATGTCAGTGTTACCATATAGTACTGACCCGAGATATCATACGACACCTCAGAGTTACCATATAGTACTGACCCAATGCATCATACTGACATGTCAGTGTTACCATATAGTACTGACCCGAGACATCATACTGACACGTCAGTGTTACCATATAGTACTAGACCGAGACATCATACCGACATGTCAGTGTTACCATTTAGTACTGACCTGAGGCATCATACCGACATGGCAGTGTTACCATATGGTACTGACCCCAGACATCATACCGACACCTCAGTGTTACCATTATAGTACTGATCCCCAGACATCATTACCGAACGTCAGTGTTACCATATAGCACTGACCCGAGGCTCATAACTGACAACCTCAGTGTTACCATATAGTACTGACCCGAGGCATCATACTGACATGTCAGTGTTACCATATAGTACTGACCCGAGACATCATACCGACACCTCAGTGTTACCATATAGTACTGACCCGAGACATCATACCGACACCTCAGTGTTACCATATAGTACTGACCCGAGACATCATACCACCATGTCAGTGTTACCATATAGTACTGACCCCAGCCATCATACCGACACCTCAGTGTTACCATATAGTACTGACCCCAGACATCATACCGACACGTCAGTGTTACCATATAGCACTGACCCGAGGCATCATACTGACACCTCAGTGTTATCATATAGTACTGACCCGAGGCATCATACTGACATGTCAGTGTTACCATATAGTACTGACCCGAGACATCATACCGACACATCAGTGTTACCATATAGTACTGACCCCAGACATCATACCGACACCTCAGTGTTACCATATAGTACTGACTCGAGACATCATACTGACATGTCAGTGTTACCATATAGTACTGACCCGAGACATCATACTGACACGTCAGTGTTACCATATAGTACTGACCCGAGACATCATACCGACATGTCAGTGTTACCATATAGTACTGACCTGAGGCATCATACCGACATGCAGTGTTACCATATGGTACTGACCCCAGACATCATACCGACACCTCAGTGTTACCATATAGTACTGACTCCAGACATCATACCGACACGTCAATGTTACCATATAGCACTGACCCGAGGCATCATACTGACACATCAGTGTCACCATATAGTACTGACCCAGACATCATACCGACACATCAGTGTTACTATATAGTACTGACCCGAGACATCATACCGACACTCGTAGTGTTACCATATAGTACTGACCCGAGACATCATACCGACATGTCAGTATTACCATATAGTACTGACCCGAGGCATCATACTGACACCTCAGTGTTACCATATAGTACTGACCCGAGACATCATACCGACACGTCAGTGTTACCATATAGTACTGACCCGAGACATCATACCGACACCTCAGTGTTACCATATAGTACTGACCTGAGGCATCATACCGACACGTCAGTGTTACCATATAGTACTGACCCGAGGCATCATACCGACATGTCAGTGTTGCCATATAGTACTGACCTGAGGCATCATACCGACACGTCAGTGTTACCATATAGTACTGACCCCAGACATCACACTGACACCTCAGTGTTACCATAGAGTACTGACCCGAGACATCATACCGACATGTCAGTGTTACCATATAGTACTGACCCGAGATATCATACCGACACCTCAGAGTTACCATATAGTACTGACCCAATGCATCATACTGACATGTCAGTGTTACCATATAGTACTGACCCGAGACATCATACTGACACGTCAGTGTTACCATATAGTACTGACCCGAGACATCATACCGACATGTCAGTGTTACCATTTAGTACTGACCTGAGGCATCATACCGACATGGCAGTGTTACCATATGGTACTGACCCCAGACATCATACCGACACCTCAGTGTTACCATATAGTACTGACCCCAGACATCATACCGACACTGTCAGTGTTACCATATAGCACTGACCCGAGCATCATACTGACACCTTAGTGTTACCATATAGTACTGACCCGAGGCATCATACTGACATGTCAGTGTTACCATATAGTACTGACCCGAGACATCATACCGACACCTCAGTGTTACCATATAGTACTGACCCGAGACATCATACCGACACCTCAGTGTTACCATATAGTACTGACCCGAGACATCATACCGACATGTCAGTGTTACCATATAGTACTGACCTGAGGCATCATACTGACACCTCAGTGTTACCATATAGTACTGACCCAGCCATCATACCGACACCTCAGTGTTACCATATAGTACTGACCCCAGACATCATACCGACACGTCAGTGTTACCATATAGCACTGACCCGAGGCATCATACTGACACCTCAGTGTTACCATATAGTACTGACCCGAGGCATCATACTGACACCTCAGTGTTACCATATAATACTGACCCGAGACATCATACCGACACCTCAGTGTTACCATATAGTACTGACCCCAGACATCATACCGACATGTCAGTGTTACCATATAGTACTGACCCCAGACATCATACCGACATGTCAGTGTTACCATATTAGTACTGACCCGAGACATCATACCGACATGTCAGTATTACCATATAGTACTGACCCGAGGCATCATACTGACACCTCAGTGTTACCATATAGTACTGACCCGAGACATCATACCGACACGTCAGTGTTACCATATAGTACTGACCCGAGACATCATACCGACACCTCAGTGTTACCATATAGTACTGACCTGAGGCATCATACCGACACGTCAGTGTTACCATATAGTACTGACCCGAGGCATCATACCAACACGTCAGTGTTACCATATAGTACTGACCCGAGGCATCATACCGACATGTCAGTGTTACCATATAGTACTGACCTGAGGCATCATACCGACACATCAGTGTTACCATATAGTACTGACCTGAGGCATCATACCGACACATCAGTGTTACCATATAGTACTGATCCGAGACATCATACCGACACATCAGTGTTACCATATAGTACTGACCCAGGCATCATACCGACACCTCAGAGTTACCATATAGTACTGACCTGAGGCATCATACCGACACGTCAGTGTTACCATATAGTACTGACCCCAGACATCACACTGACACCTCAGTGTTACCATAGAGTACTGACCCGAGACATCATACCGACACCTCAGTGTTACCATAGAGTACTGACCCGAGACATCATACCGACATGTCAGTGTTACCATATAGTACTGACCCGAGACACCATACTGACACCTCAGTGTTACCATATAGTACTGACCTGAGGCATTATACCGACACCTCAGTGTTACCATATAGTACTGATCCCAGACATCATACCAACACATCAGTGTTACCATATAGTACTGACCCGAGACATCATACCGACATGTCAGTGTTACCATATAGTACTGACCCGAGACATCATACCGACATGTCAGTGTTACCATATAGTACTGACCCCAGACATCATACCGACACGTCAGTGTTACCATATAGTACTGACACGTTAGTGTTACCATATAGTGAACATGACGACTAAAAAACCAAAAAAACAAATCTGTAATTGCACTTTTTTTTTTTTTACCACACTTGGATTTTTTCACATTTCCCTGTACACTATATGGTAAATTAAATGATTTCTTCTGAAAGTACAACTCGTCCTGCAAAAAACAAGCCTCATATGTTTATATTGATGGAAAAATAAAAAAGTTATTGCTCTTGAAAGAAGAGGAGCAAAAAACGAAAATGAAAAATGAAAAATTGCCGGGTCATGAAGGGGTCAATAATAGCTAATAAAAATAAGTAATAATGAATAATTAACAATTGATAACAAACAATAATTATTAAATAATAATTAAAACTAATAATTAAATAAAAAATAAATAATAGATAAAGATAAATAAAAAATAATGATAATAAAAATAAATAATTAAGACTAATAAAACTAATAATATTTTTAAATTATCCCTAGTAATAGTAATAATAGATAATAATAAAACTAATAGTTAAATAAAAAAAAAAAATAATAATAATAGATAAGATTAACAAAATAATAATAATAATAATAATAATAATAATAATAATAAATAATTAATAATACTATTACTAATTAAAAATAAATAATAACACAAATAATTAATAATTTATAAAAAAAAGAATAATAATTATCCATACTAATAAAATCAATACCTAAATAAAAAATGTGTTTTATTAGTATGAATAATGGATAATAATAATATAAAATAATAATAAATGTAAATAATAATCCTAATAGAACTACTACTAATAATAATATTTTAATTATTATTAGCATTATTATTAGCAATAGTAATAATAGATAATAAAACTAATAAAAAATAATAGAAAATATAAATATTAATAATAACAATATAAATAATAATCATAACACTAATAAATATTTAATTTATTAAAAAATAATTTAATAGGTAATAAAGATAAATACAAAAATAATAACAATAAAAATAAATAATAATACTAATAAAACTAATTTCATAATATTATTTTTAATTATTATTAGTAATAGTAATAGATAATAAAACTAATAATTAAATAAAAACTAATAATAGATAAGGTAAATAAAAATAACAATATATATAATAATAACAAATAATTAAAAAGAATAATAGATAAAAATAAAATAATAATAAAACTATTAATTAACTATTTAATAATTAAAAAAAAAATATGAAATAACAATTATTAATAATCAAATATTATTAATAATAATAATAAAACTATTAAAAATAATAGATAAGAAAGATAAGAAAAAAATAATAACAATAAAAAATAATAAAACTAATAATACCATTACTAATAATAATGAAAAATAATAATAATAGATAATACAAATAAATGAATAATAAAAACTAATAGGAATAAATAATTAATAATTGATAATAAAAAATAGATATTATAAAATAATAACAATAATAAATAAATAATAATGAGATCATAATATCATTTGCCGATATTTCACGCAGTCCTAGACACTTGGGAAGTGTCCGACTAGTGATTTAATACAAAATCCAGCATAATGACCTTATTTGCTGTGTCTGTTATAAATTATTATTATTATTATTATTATTAAAGTGCACGCGTTGCAGAAATTTCTGCACCAAATCTCCATCTCCTGGCAGGAAAAATGTGCATTTTGCCATAATTTCATACATTTTTTTTTATGAAGTCAATGAGAAAAATACAGAAAGACCCGACATAATGAAGATTTTCTGCACCAAAATCTGCAAAGTAAAAAATCCTGAATGTGTGCACAACACTGCAGGATTCTCATTGGCTGGTTTCGCACTGCAGGATTCTCATTGGCTGGTTTCACACTGCAGGATTCTCATTGGCTGGCTTCACACTGCAGGATTCTCATTGGCTGGTTTCACTCTGCAGGATTCTCATTGGCTGGTTTCACACTGCAGGATTCTCATTGGCTGGTTTCACTCTGCAGGATTCTCATTGGCTGGTTTCACTCTGGAGGATTCTCATTGGCTGGATTCACTCTGCAGGATTCTCATTGGCTGGCTTCGCACTGCAGGATTCTCATTGGCTGGTTTCACACTGCAGGATTCTCATTGGCTGGTTTCACTCTGCAGGATTCTCATTGGCTGGTTTCACACTGCAGGAGTCTCATTGGCTGGTTTCACACTCCAGGATTCTCATTGGCTGGTTTCACACTGCAGGATTCTCATTGGCTGGCTTCACACTGCAGGATTCTCATTGGCTGGTTTCACTCTGCAGGATTCTCATTGGCTGGTTTCACTCTGGAGGATTCTCATTGGCTGGATTCACTCTGCAGGATTCTCATTGGCTGGCTTCACACTGCAGGATTCTCATTGGCTGGCTTCACACTGCAGGATTCTCATTGGCTGGTTTCACACTGCAGGGTTCTCATTGGCTGGTTTCACACTGCAGGACTCTCATTGGCTGGTTTCCCTCTGCAGGATTCTCATTGGCTGGTTTCACTCTGGAGGATTCTCATTGGCTGGATTCACTCTGCAGGATTCTCATTGGCTGGATTCACTCTGCAGGATTCTCATTGGCTGGCTTCACACTGCAGGATTCTCATTGGCTGGCTTCACACTGCAGGATTCTCATTGGCTGGTTTCATACTGCAGGATTCTCATTGGCTGGTTTCACACTGCAGGATTCTCATTGGCTGGTTTCACACTGCAGGATTCTCATTGGCTGGCTTCACACTGCAGGATTCTCATTGGCTGGTTTCACTCTGCAGAATTCTCATTGGCTGGTTTCGCACTGCAGGAGTCTCATTGGCTGGTTTCACACTCCAGGATTCTCATTGGCTGGTTTCACACTGCAGGATTCTCATTGGCTGGCTTCACACTGCAGGATTCTCATTGGCTGGTTTCACTCTGCAGGATTCTCATTGGCTGGTTTCACTCTGGAGGATTCTCATTGGCTGGATTCACTCTGCAGGATTCTCATTGGCTGGCTTCACACTGCAGGATTCTCATTGGCTGGCTTCACACTGCAGGATTCTCATTGGCTGGTTTCACACTGCAGGGTTCTCATTGGCTGGTTTCACACTGCAGGACTCTCATTGGCTGGTTTCACTCTGCAGGATTCTCATTGGCTGGTTTCACTCTGGAGGATTCTCATTGGCTGGATTCACTCTGCAGGATTCTCATTGGCTGGATTCACTCTGCAGGATTCTCATTGGCTGGCTTCACACTGCAGGATTCTCATTGGCTGGCTTCACACTGCAGGATTCTCATTGGCTGGTTTCATACTGCAGGATTCCCATTGGCTGGTTTCACTCTGCAGGATTCCCATTGGCTGGTTTCACTCTGCAGGATTCTCATTGGCTGGTTTCACACTGCAGGATTCTCATTGGCTGGTTTCACACTGCAGGATTCTCATTGGCTGGTTTCACTCTGCAGGATTCTCATTGGCTGGTTTCACTCTGCAGGATTCTCATTGGCTGGTTTCACTCTGCAGGATTCTCATTGGCTGGTTTCACTCTGCAGGATTCTCATTGGCTGGTTTCACACTGCAGGATTCTCATTGGCTGGTTTCACACTGCAGGATTCTCATTGGCTGGTTTCACACTGCAGGATTCTCATTGGCTGGTTTCACACTGCAGGATTCTCATTGGCTGGTTTCACTCTGCAGGATTCTCATTGGCTGGTTTCACTCTGCAGGATTCTCATTGGCTGGTTTCACTCTGCAGGATTCTCATTGGCTGGTTTCACACTGCAGGATTCTCATTGGCTGGTTTCACACTGCAGGATTCTCATTGGCTGGTTTCACACTGCAGGATTCTCATTCTTTTTCTATAGGCCAAAAGAACATGTGGGGCCCCCTAGACTCCAGGGCCCGGGTGCGGTTGTTGTAGTTACGCTCCTGCGTTTATACAATGTATACAGTTTAGTCTTCTTGTCAGTGACATATTCTATTCCTATATTCACACGTGTTTTAACAGAATTTTTTCATTATTTTTTTGCAAATTAAACACTGATTTTTCTATTACCAGGAAAAGCTTTAAGATCTCAATACTGTCCTGCACACCATTGTTTTCTTCTGGAAGAGGGAACCTGTGGCGATTTATAAAGAAGTTACGTCAATCATAAAGTCACAGGACATAGGACGAAGCCTCATAGCGAAACGTGCGTCGGGGGTCACGAGTCCCTGCCTTCTACTTATTCTACTGGCCTTGATTCACTTTCCTTGGGTATTATTTATGTGCACTTGCAGGGGTGTAACTACAACAGGTGCAGGGGTTGCAATCCCACCCGGGCCCTGGAGCCTAGGGGTGCCCAGAAGTCCCTTTGGCCTATGGAAAAAGACTAATGCTATTAAAGATTTGCAATAACTGGGGGCCCATTAGAGCTGTCACATCGAGTTGCGCCACTGAGCCTCTGGTTCTTACATTGCCATGCTTTATGTATAAGGGCTCAAATCTAAGATCCGTGGAAGTTTACAGCATTGTGTAAATAGCGATAATGTCACATGGACGAGAAAAACAAAACACCCCGAGCAGCGCTTCCATATTACACACTGAAGGATTCATATAACAGGATGACGCCGCAATACCGGGACGACGTTACTTTTATTTACACAAATTCTTCACATTCCGCCGCACAATAACATGAAATGTCGCGTTGTAGCACGTCCCATCAGTGATCCACAACACAACCGACACACCAAATGTAGAGCATTGCTCAGAAGAGACGGGCGGAACGAGACCATAAACAGCCAATGAGTCACGTCACACATCCACCAGATGTAGAAGGAAAAATACTTTTATTTCGCTTTCCCCCCAAAAATCTAAATCTTATAAGTATTAAAAATTATCTATTATCTATTATCCAGCCTATATTACTGGAGAGACACACAGACCTCACATCCAGCCTATATTACTGGAGAGAGACACACAGACCTCACATCCAGCTTATATTACTGGGAGAGACACACAGATCTCACATTCAGCCTATATTACTGGAGAGACATACAGACCTCACATCCAGCCTATATTACTGGGAGAGACACACACACCTCACATCCAGCCTATATTACTGGAGAGACACAGACCTCACATCCAGCCTATATTACTGGGAGACACACAGAGCTCACATCCAGCCTATATTACTGGGAGAGACACACAGACCTCACATCCAGCCTATATTATTGGGAGAGACACACAGACCTCACATCCAGCCTATATTACTGGAGAGAGACACACAGACCTCACATCCAGCCTATATTACTGGAGAGACACACAGACCTCACATCCAGCCTATATTACTGGGAGACACACAGACCTCACATCCAGCCTATATTACTGGGAGAGACACACAGACCTCACATCCAGCCTATATTACTGGAGAGACACACAGAGCTCACATCCAGCCTATATTACTGGGAGAGACACACAGAGCTCACATCCAGCCTATATTACTGGGAGAGACACACAGAGCTCACATCCAACCTATATTACTGGGGAGACACACAGACATCACATCCAGCCTATATTACTGGGGAGACACACAGACCTCACATCCAGCCTATATTACTGGAGAGATACACAGACCTCACATCCAGCCTATATTACTGGAGAGACACACAGACCTCACATCCAGCCTATATTACTGGAGAGACACACAAACCTCACATCCAGCCTATATTACTGGAGAGACACACAGACCTCACATCCAGTCTATATTACTGGAGAGATACACAGACCTCACACCCAGCCTATATTACTGGAGAGACACACAGACATCACACCCAGCCTATATTACTGGAGAGACACAGACCTCACATCCAGTCTATATTACTGGGAGAGACACACAGACCTCACATCCAGCCTATATTACAGGAGAGACACACAGAACTCACATCCAGCCTATATTACTGGAGAGACACACAGACCTCACATCCAGTCTATATTACTGGGAGAGACACACAGACCTCACATCCAGTCTATATTACTGGGAGAGACACACAGACCTCACATCCAGCCTATATTACTGGGGAGACACACAGACCTCACATCCAGCCTATATTACTGGGGAGACACACAGACCTCACATCCAGCCTATATTACTGGAGAGATACACAGACCTCACATCCAGCCTATATTACTGGAGAGACACACAGAACTCACATCCAGCCTATATTACTGGAGAGACACACAGACCTCACATCCAGCCTATATTACTGGAGAGACACACATACCTCACATCCAGCCTATATTACTGGAGAGACACACATACCTCACATCCAGCCTATATTACTGGAGAGACACACAAACCTCACATCCAGCCTATATTACTGGAGAGACACACAGACCTCACATCCAGAATATATTACTGGGAGACACACAGACCTCACATCCAGCCTATATTACTGGAGAGACACACAGACCTCACACATCCAGCCTATATTACTGGAGAGACACACAGAACTCACATCCAGCCTATATTACTGGGAGAGACACACAGACCTCACATCCAGCCTATATTACTGGGAGACACACAGACCTCACATCCAGCCTATATTACTGGAGAGACACACAGACCTCACATCTAGTCTATATTACTGGAGAGATACACAGACCTCACACCCAGCCTATATTACTGGAGAGACACACAGACATCACATCCAGCCTATATTACTGGAGAGATACACAGACCTCACATCCAGCCTATATTACTGGAGAGATACACAGACCTCACATCCAGCCTATATTACTGGAGAGACACACAGACATCACATCCAGCCTATATTACTGGAGAGATACACAGACCTCACACCCAGCCTATATTACTGGGAGAGACACACAGACATCACATCCAGCCTATATTACTGGAGAGATACACAGACCTCACATCCAGCCTATATTACTGGAGAGATACACAGACCTCACATCCAGCCTATATTACTGGAGAGACACACAGACATCACATCCAGCCTATATTACTGGAGAGATACACAGACCTCACACCCAGCCTATATTACTGGGAGAGACACACAGACCTCACATCCAGCCTATATTACTGGAGAGACACACAGACCTCACACCCAGCCTATATTACTGGGAAAGGCAATTCTACAACTGAAAAATCTTAAACTCTTAATAATTTGCCCATTTCATGTCATAGGGACTGAAAATAAAGACATCAAAATTGCATACTGAAACTAAGTGGTTAATATTAATTTAATTTTTACTAATATATGTATAAATGTATGTATTTAATATCAAAATAGTCCATATCCTTTAAGAACTACATAGCGATGTCAATGGCACACAAACGTGTTTTCCAAGCATTTGCACTGACTGTGTAGAGAGGTGTGAATTGTCAGCTCTTCGGCTCCGGTGCACAATGTAGCACCCAGCTTTTGTGATGTATAGTTCCCCGCGTCCCCTTAGGTGCAGTTACCCAGGTGTGATCGCTCCTCGTCAAACCCTATTGCTTCACTCATGATTATTACGGTTTTGCTCTCACTTTCGGTAAGTTGTGGAGCCGACACCGGACTATTACAGAAATCAGATCTGCAATTGATATCCCGTTTATTGCACATTAGAGGAACATATTTAGCAGAAGTGATACAGACACCGCTGATGTAACATCCATCCGGGGTCACAAGGTGTCTACGAGGAACCTGCAAGTCAAACCTCAGAAACTGTAGAGGTGCAATGACCGTGGTCATGGAGGGGGCAACCGTGACTGGATCCATGCAGGAAGGGAGTTACACATGGATGTGCATCCTCAGTTTTACATTCATGTGAAATGTATTGCGGTGCAGAGACTTGTCGGTTCCCTGCACTGCAATACAAACCGCAATAGGCCACAATCAGAGGTCGGCATGTGAGAGAGGGAGGGAAGGACAATAGAATCATTTGATTCTATTTACAATGTATTCGAGAAGAACGGGGACACTATACCAGGAAGAGGCGCAGGATCGGGACATTTCAACAGGATTGGGGACATTATACTAGGAATGGGAATAGGATTAGGTAAGTATATTATTAAGAAAAAAATGCCTCTGCAGCACACAGCTACTACCAATATCGTACATATGCTAACAAGCAAAAAATGAGATAAAAATTTTAAAACTTACGTTTTTTTCAAAAAACTCTTTATTCTTAAATTTTATTTTCTGGGGGTCTTAGTACATACATTGGCCAATGTCTGCGTGCTCATCAACCACGTCACGGTGCCCCCAGGTCTGAGAGGTTAGAAGGAGGATTGAGGAGCAGTACTGAACAGGGTAGATGTAAATCCAGCTCTGGGGTGAGATGGAAAAGAATACTTGTTAGAAGGCCAAGCATGAACTTTCTGTGTCTTCCTCTGCCTGTTTTCTCTCCCTGCTCCTCAATCCTCCTTCTAACCTCTCCACTGTGAGCTGGCAGATCAGAGTTCAGCTGTATTTTCATAGTGAATGGCAAGAACAGGAGACAAGGGGGAAGAAATGGCTGATAAGTGGAGAAAGAAGCAGGTTTCTTTGATAAGATATATTGCAAAGTTTCTATTGATTTACACAAGGTTTGATGAAGGTTGACCTCCCACGTAATACGTCATATTTTGGCATTTCACGGTCAGCTTGATACATCACACTCTGAGCTCAGCGGTCAGACATCATTTCTACATACAGTTACATGAGTGACGACAGGAAACAGAACTATCATATCAGCAGGATGATGGAGCGCTGCTCTGGAGGTATGATGATGACAATGATGGACGGCGCTCCTCTACCTACAGGCACAAAGTTCTCTGTAATATACCGTAAACCTGTTCCAATTTTCCATTGGGTTAGAAGCTTTATGTGCTGCCTCTGCACAGATGAGTCCATAAGCCTTCACCTATGCCAACCTCTTGTTGTGACTTCTAGGTCTCCAGTTGTGATCTGTAAATCGTGTTCTGAAACCTTCTCATGTAGGATGATGGAGGTGTAACTGCATCACCACCTGAGGACGTGCTGCAAGTGCATTATAAGAGCGCAAGTGCATTACAAGAGCTCAAGTGCATTACAAGAGCGCAAGTGCATTACAAGAGTGCAAGTGCATTACAAGAGCGCATGCTGCAAGTCCATTACAAGAGCGCAAGTGCATGACAAAAGTGCAAGTGCATTACAAGAGCGCATGCTGCAAGTCCATTACAAGAGCGCAAGTGCATTACAAGAGCACAAGTGCATTACAAGAGCACAAGTGCATTACAACAGCACAAGTGCATTACAACAGCACAAGTGCATTACAAGAGGGCATTCTGCAAGTGTATTACAAGAGCGCATGCTGCAAGTCCATTACAAGAGCGCATCCTGCAAGTCCATTACAAGAGCGCAAGTGCATTACAAGAGCGCATTCTGCAAGTGCATTACAAGAGCGCATTCTGCAAGTGCATTACAAGAGCGCATGCTGCAAGTGCATTACAAGAGTGCAAGTGCATTACAAGAGCACAAGTCCATTACAAGAGTGCAAGTGCTTTACAAGAGTGCAAGTGCATTACTAGAGCGCAAGTGCATTACAAGAGCGCAAGTGCATTACAAGAGTACAAGTGCATTACCAGAGTACAAGCGCATTACAAGAGCACAAGTGCATTACAAGAGCGCAAGTGCATTACAAGAGCGCAAGTGCATTACCAGAGTACAAGTGCATTACAAGAGCACAAGCGCATTACAAGAGCGCAAGTGCATTACAAGAGCGCAAGTGCATTACAAGAGCGCAAGTGCATTACAAGAGTACAAGTGCATTACAAGAGCGCAAGTGCATTACCAGAGTACAAGTGCATTACAAGAGCACAAGTGCATTACAAGAGCGCAAGTGCATTACAAGAGCACAAGTGCATTACAAGAGCGCAAGTGCATTACCAGAGTACAAGTGCATTACAAGAGCACAAGCGCATTACAAGAGCGCAAGTGCATTACAAGAGTACAAGTGCATTACAAGAGCACAAGCGCATTACAAGAGCGCAAGTGCATTACAAGAGTACAAGTGCATTACCAGAGTACAAGTGCATTACAAGAGCGCAAGTGCATTACAAGAGTGCAAGTGCATTACAAGAGCACAAGCGCATTACAAGAGCGCAAGTGCATTACAAGAGCGCAAGTGCATTACCAGAGTACAAGTGCATTACAAGAGCACAAGCGCATTACAAGAGCGCAAGTGCATTACAAGAGTACAAGTGCATTACAAGAGCACAAGCGCATTACAAGAGCGCAAGTGCATTACAAGAGTACAAGTGCATTACCAGAGTACAAGTGCATTACAAGAGCGCAAGTGCATTACAAGAGTGCAAGTGCATTACAAGAGCACAAGCGCATTACAAGAGCGCAAGTGCATTACAAGAGCGCAAGTGCATTACCAGAGTACAAGTGCATTACAAGAGCACAAGCGCATTACAAGAGCACAAGTGCATTACCAGAGTACAAGTGCATTACAAGAGCGCAAGCGCATTACAAGAGTGCAAGTGCATTACAAGAGCGCAAGTGCATTACAAGAGCACATGCTGCAAGTGCATTGTGATTGTGTGCAGAGAGCACAGGCTGCCATGTGTGTGTGCTGAGAGCGCGCGGTGCCGGTGTGTACCAAGATCTAAAACACATCCACAGTGAGGAGGTTCTGGACCCAGGTGAAGTCTCCAGTTTTTGCTCTTATTTTATTCTCGCTGTTCACCTGGGTTTTCAGGGTTTTTTCCTCAGCTCCGACAGATAGGGACCCTATATAGGGGTATCTTCTCTGTTCAAAGGGAACGTTGCTCATGGGGTGGGGCGTCCGGCATAATTGCCTTATGAGCAACACCCTCTTGCTAAAGACCATACTGCAAAATTGTAATAATAACTGTCCCATGCTTAACTGTAGGGCAGATAAAAATTAATGTTGTAATGGTCCGGAATAAAATAATCGGTAACACTGGCCCCTCCTGACCCAGTCAGAGGTTCCCTTTAATATAGAGACTTTGGGTCAGGGATCTGGTAGATCATAAAGTTGAATCCCTGCGCTCCCCAAGCTGATGATCCACTCTTCACCTTGACATGACTCTATCAGTTCTAAACTGATCCCGAACTGCTCAGCAACAACCTTTCTAATATTAAACCTCCGCCCGCAGTCACATCCAGATAATTGGTGTTGAAATGCAAATATCCTGCTTCCAAAGTGTAAATTAGGTGAGAAAACACATTTATCAGGAGTTATGGTGAGATACTGAAAATCTGACACTGAGGATGTAGTGTAAAGTATCTCCGGGTCTGGTAATGATGATCGTTATGTAAGTTATGAGGTTTAATATCTGGCTCTAAAACTTAAAGGGGAACTCTACTAATTAAGGCTCTTGCCCTCAGTCTGTAATGAATGTTGCTGAGCTTGTGATGATACAGAGAAGCCAAACAGAACACAACGATCCGCAGATAAAAAAGTGAGACAGGAGAAGAATAATACAAACAAGTGTAAGTACACTAGGACCCAGACAAGTCCTAAGAATACCTTATCTGAAAGGTTACATTAACAGGCTCTGTTCATTTCCATAATATGTACTTTTAATTTAGATCGTTTAAACGCCGCTGTTCTCCTGAATCCGGCGATGTTTTTCTTTTGTTCCTACGCCTCTCCGTTCCTGAGATATGGCTCCTTCTAACCTGTGTATAAATCTAGACTTTTTTAGCCAATTGGAATTGGCCATCGGTTCTTCATGGGTGGGTTCTTGAAGGCCACTCCCATACAGTGAAGAAATGGCCATATCTCAGGAATGGAGAGGCGCAGAAACCAAACAAAAACATCGCCGGATTCAGGAGAACAGCGGCAAGTACACCAGGCTACAAAGTTATGCATATATGGCAAGTAACATATCCTCTTTAAAGTTGTAAAGTTTTTAATTTGTTAAACCAATGATTAGATATATGTAGATTTGATCTCATTTTAATTAAAAAAATCTTGCACTCCACTAAGTGAGAAGCAAAGGCGTTCAGTGTTTGGTTTTCTCTATAATTCGGAAGATGTCATTATTGGGGCGGGGCCTAATTTAATGGGTGTGGCTTAGCTTTCCTTGCTGTTAAGGGAGATTTAAGGCGGACTGTTCTTACTGCACGGTGTAATATACCATTTCCGCCTTAACTGGAGCCAATAAAAAGGACAGAAGCCCATTAAGGAACCTTGAAAGTTTTATGGATTTGATGGATTTTCCATAATACGCGTGAAAGGATTATTGATGATGTATAATCTGCAAAGCTGGACCACAGGGATCCCCCGAAATCAATATTTAACCGCTTTCAGCCATCTGACGTCTTCCCCTCCTCATTCAAACACGTCTCATACACCCATTACTAAAGAAAAAGCAAAAACCCCATAGGAATTTCCTTGGGTGACTCAACCGTCACGCCCCGGCCGCTCGCCCGCTGACTTGCGCTCATATTTGCACACCCTATATCCAATCACTCGCTCATGTCACCTGCACCTTAAAACCATCTCCAGAATGCGACCTTTTCTCACCCTTGATGCTGCAAAAACTCTTTTTTTCTGATCAGTTTCCCTGTATCTAAAAGCTTTCCACTCCAGCCAATCCTGAATGGGGTCATATTTCTGCCCAGCAGCTGCACTGGTGCCTCCACCCTGTGCCAGTCATTACACTGGTTACCCATTCACTACAGAACACAGTATAAACTTCTCTCTCACAGCTACCAAGCTCTCCACTGCCCTATATCTCCTCCATCATCTCTATATCACCCTACCTGTGCCCTCAGTTCTGCAACTCATCTAAGACTGACTTCCTTAAAGGGGAACTCCGGGAGCTAAAAATGTTTTGTATTGTACTGTTCCTGTCCTTCAACATGATGAAGCAACGCTCGGCACTATAGTCTTAGGATCTATAGATCGCTTATATATCAATAAAATCATATCTGCTCCTCAGCTCTCACCCCTCCCTCAGGGGTCCGAGAAAATCAGCTTCATGCTGCTGGTGAGAACAGGTTTGTCAGGGGTGTGGGCCCTGGGGTCTCTAGGATCATCTTACATTTCCTGCCCCCTCATACTTCTGTATGAACAGGGGGCATGGACCCTGGGGGTTCCATGATCATATTACATTCCTGCCCCATCATACATCTGTATGAACAGGGGGCGTGGATCCTGGGGGCTCCATGATCATTTTACATTCTCTTCCCCCTCATACTTCTGTATGAACAAAGGGTGTGGATCCTGGCGGCTCCAGGATCATCTTACATTCCTGCCCCCTCATACTTCTGTATGAACAGAGGTTGTGGACCCTGGGGGCTCCAGGATCATCTTACATTCATGAGCTCTCATACTTCTGTATGAACAGGGGGCATGGACCCTGGGGGTTCCATGATCATATTACATTCCTGCCCCTTCATACATCTGTATGAACAGGGGGCGTGGATCCTGGGGGCTCCAGGATCATCTTACATTCCTGCCCCTTCATACACTTGTATGAACAGGGTATGTGGACCCTGGGGGCTCCATGATCATCTTACATTCCTGCCCCTTCAAAAATCTGAATGAACAGGGGGCGTGGACCCTGGGGGCTCCATGATCATTTTACATTCTCTGCCCCCTCATACTTCTGTATGAACAAAGGGTGTGGATCCTGGCGGCTCCAGGATCATCTTACATTCCTGCCCCCTCATACTTCTGTATGAACAGACGGCGTGGACCCTGGGGGCTCCAGGATCATCTTACATTCATGAGCTCTCATACTTCTGTATGAACAGGGAGCGTGGCCGCCGGTCCTATGGTCACACTACAATCCTGCCCCTGATATACCATCCAATGTATGAACAGGGGTGTTCTCCTTTCAAATAGCAATAATGTCATCAAGCAGATATAACTATATGCTGTAATCTCTGCTGAGGAGCAGATATGATTTTATTTATTTATAAGCGATCTATAGATCCTAGAACTGTAGTGCCCGGCTCTGCTTTATCATGTACGAGGGCAGGGACTGTACTAAAAATGTTTATCTCCCTGGAGTTCCCCTTTAATAATATGAATGTCCCATTTATCTCTGAGACTTGTCTTATGCTGCACCAGTTTTTTGGAATGCGCTACCCAAGACAATCCGACTAATACCTAGTCCCCCCCAATTTTAAAGCATGCTTTACATCTGCTTGGACAGGCCTATCACCTCACTATCCTCACTCTTCTTGGAGGGGGGGGCAATCAGAAGTGTCTGTATTAGCAGAGGCATCGCCTATCTATCAGATACAGTGAGAAAAGAGTTAATAGTTTTTTCCCTCGCTGTCAGAAGAACTGTGTCATTTTCTTCAACTCTGCAATGATGTGATGAATGTGATGAATGCCACCAGAACAAAATGATCCCTCGCTCGGGTATGGTGGGCGTCTGCCGTTACATGACTCACTTCGCATTTTGGAAGAAACTGATGGAACCGTCTATCTTTGTTAGGTTGTTTTTACCCAAAATGCAAAAACTATGTTTTTTGGCAATTGACTGGTAAATGAGACTAATCCACCCGGTCCTCACACCCAGAAGATTCCCCCAGCCCCTCCAGAAGATCCCCAGATCCCAGAACCAGGGAGCAGCTGGAGACATAAGTGTCCTTATGGCAGAGACGTTACTACAGAAGGCGCCGGAAACTCCAAACTGATCAACAAAGCCTGGAAGATAATCATTAATGTCATAGTTACTAACGATCAGGATAATAATAAATTGGGACAGTGTTATAGTAGTTATATTCTTGTACATAGTGGCAGTATTATAGTAGTTATATTCTTGTACATAGGAGCAGTATTATAGTAGTTATATTCTTGTATATAGGGGCAGTATTATAGTAGTTATATTCTTGTACATAGGGGCAGTATTATAGTAGTTATATTCTTGTATATAGGGGCAGTATTATAGTAGTTATATTCTTGTACATAGGAGCAGTATTATAGTAGTTATATTCTTGTACATAGGGGCAGTATTATAGTAGTTATATTCTTGTATATAGGAGCAGTATTATAGTAGTTATATTCTTGTATATAGGGGCAGTATTATAGTAGTTATATTCTTGTACATAGGAGCAGTATTATAGTAGTTATATTCTTGTATATAGGGGCAGTATTATAGTAGTTATATTCTTGTATATAGGGGCAGTATTATAGTAGTTATATTCTTGTATATAGGAGCAGTATTATAGTAGTTATATTCTTGTATATAGGGGTAGTATTATAGTAGTTATATTCTTGTATATAGGAGCAGTATTATAGTAGTTATATTCTTGTATATAGGGGTAGTATTATAGTAGTTATATTCTTGTATATAGGGGCAGTATTATAGTAGTTATATTCTTGTACATAGGGGCAGTATTATAGTAATTATATTCTTGTATATAGGAGCAGTATTATAGTAGTTATATTCTTGTACATAGGGGCAGTATTATAGTAGTTATATTCTTGTACATAGAGGCAGTATTATAGTAGTTATATTCTTGTACATAGTGGCAGTATTATAGTAGTTATATCCTTATACATAGGAGCAGTATTATAGTAGTTATATTCTTGTACATAGGATCAGTATTATAGTAGTTATATTCTTGTATTTAGGAGCAGTATTATAGTAGTTATATTCTTGTACATAGGAGCAGTATAATAGTAGTTATATTCTTGTACATAGGGGCAGTATTATAGTAGTTATATTCTTGTACATAGGGGCAGTATTATAGTAGTTTTGTCCATGTATATAGAATATAGTACAGCAATTGTTTAGTTAATTTGTTTCAGTTATAAAATCATTGTATGAGTTTTAGGTGCAATTACACAAGTACATAGAATAATAAAGCATAAGGGATATTATTACATTACCATTTAGCCTTTTTACTCCAGCACTTTAGTATTAGTGTAATAATACTGTATACATTGCCGCCTGCAGCTTTATGTCATTCGGAGCTGCGCTCTTGACAACACTTCAATGCCGCCGTTGAACAAACGCTTTATTTCCGGCTGGAAAAATGCACCTTGGAGCCACAAGAAAAACCGCAGGTAACCGGAGTCCGTTACATGGAGGCGCGCCGGGCAGAGCGCACCTATACCCTCCGGCGCCATCACTGCCGGTGTCAGTACACGGATTCGGGCAGCGAGACAAGACAAAACTGGTGTTTACATTAACTGGAATTCGCCTCGGGGCGGAGAGGAAAGAGGCGCAGAGTCATCTGCAGTCTCCAGATCCTGACATCTCATCAGTGAGGTTTTTGGCAATAATAGAACATTCAGATTGTGGCTCACGATTGGAGGGGTTGATCATAATATCATCATGTTTCCGTAGTGTTTAGCGGTACAGAAATGCCCTCTCTGCTTTGGTGTTCGGCCCAGACCTATCCAGATACTTACACTTTACTATTTATGCTCTAGACTCAATTCTAAACCTGTCTTCAGTCAGCTCTCGAGCGCCCCCTACTGGTGGCTTCATTCAGACAGAACTTATGACTATGCAGGGGATTTGGAACCCTGTATTAGAACACTGATTGGGGGACGTGCTGACACTGCCATCTATTTCAGCTGGATGTTCGTCCAGGAACACAAAGTTGAAATGTATTGCGGTGCATAGAGCGGCTGGGTTTCTGCACCGCAATATACTCCACTGACCATTCAGAGGACACCAGCTGACGTAACATGCCAATCACAGGCGATGCATAGCGGTGACATCATGCTCCACCCACAGCAGGCACTCCGATGTCAGCTGCCAGCCACAGAGGAGGACACCGTGGTGAGCAGTCAAGGTGGGAGGAACGTCTTTATTTATTTTATAATATATAAACATTAGAGAACAGCTGCAGTTTTGGGTCCACACACACAAGGATGGGGCGCGGGTCCACACACACAAGGATGGGGCGCGGGTCCACACGTACAAGGATGGAGCACGGGTCCACACGCACAAGGATGGGGCGTGGGTCCACATGCACCAGGATGGGGTGCGGGTCCACATGCACCAGGATGGGGCGCGGGTCCACATGCACCAGGATGGGGCGCGGGTCCACATGCACCAGGATGGGGTGCGGGGCAACATGCACCAGCATGGGGCGCAGGACAACATGCACCAGCATGGGGCGCGGGTCCACATGCACCAGCATGGGGCGCGGGTCCACATGCACCAGGATGGGGCGTGGGTCCACATGCACCAGGATGGGGCGCGGGTCCACATGTACCAGGATGGGGCACGGGTCCACATGTACCAGGATGGGGCGCGGGTCCACATGCACCAGGATGGGGCGCGACTCCACATGCACCAGGATGGGGCACGGGTCCACATGCACCAGGATGGGGGACGCGGGTCGGGTCCACATGTACCAGGATGGGGCGCGGGTCCACATGCACAAGGATGGGGCGGGGGACCACATGCACCAGGATGGGGCGCGGGTCCACATGCACCAGGATGGGGCGCGGGTCCACATACACCAGGATGGGGCGCGGATCCACATACACCAGGATGGGGCGCGGGTCCACATACACCATGATGGGGGAGGAACACAAACACCACAATCGGGGGGAAAGCACATACACCAGGATGGTGGGGGCCCACCTATAATAGGACGGGTGACCAGGTATACCAGGACAGGGGACATTAGTACAGGATGGGGGACATTACTACATAATGAAGGGGGAGCAACTCGTATGTCTTCACACGATTTAGAGCGCTACAAGGGACCATACATCTGACCAACATGGCTTGCTGTGTCAACATTTTGCCACATCGGACTCTAGTTACGCCACTGTATAAACTAGAATAAATACATTCACATGGAATAATAAATATTAAAATCAATTCTAAAAATAAAGGTGATGATAATAAGGTTTTATTTTTTAATTATTGAGATTCTCTTTGGAGACTTTGCACCCGGGCGTCCCATTATCGGGTATCAGAAACCTTCTGCTGACCAGGACAGATGGGAATACCATGGTTGTTACAAGCTCTGTAGTCTACACAGATAAAATAACATTGCGTCTGTATATGATCCGGCTTCATGTTCTGCTATTGGAGGAGCAGATTATGTATTTTTAAAGACAATGGTGCCAGGCTCTCCGTACCCACCAGCGGGCGGCTGAGACATCACATTCCACGGTGTATGATCACATGGGAAATGTGGGGCGCGGTGGACGGAGACGCAAGCGTTTCAGCGTGTGGACAGGTGGACGCATAGTATGGACTATTCATCATAGAACCACCAGCAGCTTCATCCATGGAAACTTTTACCGGGAACAGGGTATAATGGGTGCAACTTAAAGGGGTTTTCCAAAAAAAATACTTTCATCTCCTTGGGTCCTAGGTCTGAGCAATCAGTGGATGTCCCAGTGGTTACAGGACGTTCAGCTCACCTCCTCCCCTTACTTGAGTGACCTCTCTGTCTTACATGGAGTGAGCGCTATCTGCAGAGAACGCTTAGGTTAGGCAGCACAGTCTATCAGAACAGGAGGAGTTGGGATATGCAAAACCAGTAGGCAGGAATAGTGCACCAATCCCATTGACCACGCCCAGGTGCATCCAGAACCTAATTAGCATATATGATTAAACATCAGTTTCTGCACCATGGAGGCAAGGAATAACTAACTACCGTATTCTTTTAGGTATGATATTCCCTGTGAGTCTATGCTGTCAGTTTGGGCGGACAGTTGTGCCACGTTGGCGGAGCTCGTCTGTCTCACTATGGCTTTTGTTACACAGAAGATTTCTGTTGCATTTTGTTCTCAGCTTTTTGGCTAAGATCAAGTGGAATATCTTTCAAAGACGTGGCCTTTAGAGAGGAGGTCATCCTAGTACATAGATACAGGATATACACTTTTTGGTTGCATTTGTAAGAACACCTGTTGGCTCATATACCCACCTGAAAATATGACCCATCCAGTATTGATGCCACTAGGTTGAGTAAGTGTGAGGGATAATGGTGCAATATACCCTAGGTGTGGTCACCTTGGTCAGAGTCTGAGCTTACTGAGTTTGGCACCCAAGATGAGTCTTGGGCTCCATTGCACGCCGCACATTGCTCTTCATACTTTCTAAGCACACCTCCCCATCTCAGCCTTCTGGCTAGGAAGGGAAATTTTTTATAATCCTGGTCAAAGGTCTGGTCAGCTTGTGGCTGAGAAACCAACACCCTGGTAAGAGGACCGATCAGCTTTGGGCTGAGAAACAAAAACCTCGGTTGGAGGTCCGGTCAACCTTGGGCTAAGAAACCAAAACCTCGGTTGGAGGTCCGGTCAACCTTGGGCTGAGAAACCAAAACCTCAGTCGGAGGTCTGGTCAGCCTTGGGCTAAGAAATCAAAACCTCAGTCGGAGGTCTGGTCAGCCTTGGGCTGAGAAACCAAAACCTCGGTTGGAGGTCTGGTCAGCCTTGGGCTAAGAAATCAAAACCTCAGTCGGAGGTCTGGTCAGCCTTGGGCTGAGAAACCAAAACCTCGGTTGGAGGTCTGGTCAGCCTTGGGCTAAGAAACCAAAACCTTCATTGAAGGTCCAGTTAGCCTTGAGTTGAACAACCAATACCCCAAGTGAAGGTCTGGTCAGCTTTGGGCTGAGAAACCAACACCGATTAGAGCTCCTTGCTCCACTTGGCAGATGCCTGGCTGGACGCTGGGAGTACGACAATGGCTATGCCTAGCCGGCTTCAGCTAGGGAGACAACTGAACCTCACTGTGGCCTACTGGCTTAAAGGGATGGGGATGGTTTATTAGGGATCCTCTCACGGAAAGGTCCACATGAATTCTCGCCTTGTGCACTGATTTGGTGTAAATAACATCAAGTGTAGAATTTTTCAAAGAGATGGGTTTGGTGGCCGCCGTCCTAGTAGATTTTTTTAAGTGCACGTGGGTGAAGAACACGATCTTGGGCTTTCAAAATATATCATTGCCCACTTGTTTAATGCCATCGGAGTTGGCAAAGATGGGAAACCCTGGAAGGTGAAAGCTCGGAGTTCCGGCCGCTGTCAGGCGTCTCGATCTGATCTCTCGCTGTCAGTGATACAGATCAGCTTGGGGAAGGATTTGCCACATGTGACTCAACAGACAAAAACTCTTAAAAGAGTAAAGCAAAGCGGATCTCACGTGATGTGTAAATGTTTCAGGCATGTGTGTAAGAAAGGTCACATCGCTGCTGCACATCAAAGGCCCTCGCTGTGCAGGCAAACCCCATGAACAAGCAAAGGCCTGAATGAGACATCTCTACTACTTCTGTCACCTTCCCGTCAGGCGCGGCCGGTGATATTCCTGTTCAGTCCTATGGGTGGAGGGGTTAAGGTTTTGCACCAATTTTCTAACTGATTTACAAAATTGCGTAACTAAGTACAGAGTCCGGGACAATGAGAGCCGCACGTGGTCGCTGCAAGAAACCGGCCGTCGAGGAGTCCCCGAGATCATCAAACTGTTCATCTGTGAATACGGAACCTATATAGTATGCAGAGTGATGTATCACCATAGCAACAAACTACTATAGAATCTTGTGTACGATGACGACGTTGCTGTCATGTGTCACTCACTTCCTCTGCACCAACCTTCCCCCACTTCTTCACAACCTACGGACTGTATCAGCCGGGCTTAGAGAAGGGAACAGAAGTCAGAAATGGGTTCTCAGTCAATTTTAATGTTTAAGTCAACTAAAATTTTGTTCCAGCAACTTTTCCCAAAAGCCTCTTTAGGCACTTAAACTCCCCTGTAAACGCACTTTATTGCACAGATTTGCTCAAATTACCTGTGTGGATCACTGCACCCTGCCGGGCTCCTCCGCAGCCCACCGTCACCTGCCCTGCGCCTCTCTGGCCCACCGTCCCCTGCCCTGCGCCTCCGCAGCCCACCGTCACCTGCCCTGCGCCTCCCCGGCCCACCGTCCCTTGCCCTGTGCCTCTCCGGCCTCCAGTGTCCTACCATGCGCCTTTCTGGCCTACAGTCTTCTGCCGTGCGCCTCTCTTGCCGACCATCTCCTACCATGTGCCACTCTGGCCTACAGTCTCCTATATCAGCATCTCTGACCCACCATTCTCCTACCATCTACCTCTATGGTCCACTATCTCCCTCTAGGGTCCACCATCTTCTTCCATGTACCTCTGTGTAACATCATCTCTTTCCATCTGTCGCTCTGGCCCACCATTCTCCTACCATCTACCTTTATGGTCCACCATCTCCCTCTAGGGTCCACCATCTTCTTCCATGTACCTCTGTGTAACATCATCTCTTTCCATCTGTCGCTCTGGCCCACCATTCTCCTACCATCTACCTTTATGGTCCACCATCTCCCTCTAGGGTCCACCATCTTCTTCCATGTACCTCTGTGTAACATCATCTCTTTCCATCTGTCGCTCTGGCCCATCATCTCCTACGATCAGTCTCTATGATCCATAATCTCTTACCATCTGCATCTTGGAACACCATCTCCTTCCATGTGCCTCTATGATTCATACATTATCTTCTACCATATACCTCTAGGGCCCACCATATCCTACTATCAGCATCTCTGGCCCACCATCTTATACCATATGTCTCTCTGGCTTACCATCTCCTACCATGTGTTTCTATGGCCAATATTTTCCACCATGTGGTTCTATAGCCCAAACTCATTTACCAACTATCTCTTTGACATACCATCTTCTGTCATCTGCCTCTTTGATTCAACATGTTTCAACAGTTGCTTCTTCAGTCCTCTCTTCTACTATATGCCTCATGTGCCCACTATCTTCCACCACCATCTTCTACCATATGCCTCTGAGGTCTGCTATCTTCTACCATATGCCTCTATGGCCCACTATCTTCTAGCATCTAGAAGGGACCTTCCATCTGCCATCCCTCTTCTCTTTACCTATTTTCTGATCACCTTCCACTGCCTTTTTATGTGTCCCATTTTGTACATATCAACTGTTTCCTTGATGGTCAATCATACACCATTTGCCTTTTAGGTGCACCACCTATAACCATCTACCTGATTGACCCATAGCCTTATTTCATCTACCAGTCTTCTTCATCCCAAAGTCTTACCCAAATTGGCCCTTGGTTACCCTTTTGTTCCCAGTCCCACCATATTTTCATGTTAGCATTTTTTTGATGGCCAATTTACAATTCATAATTACATGTTTATCAGAAGGAAATGTTCACATTTCCAATAATCAGATGGAGCATAAAATTTATTACAACTCATTTCTCCACCTGTAAAGACGCCTGGCCTCGTTCTGAAGAAATAACATTTGTACTTTGGAGATACAATCACATTGATGGTAAATGTCATCGTCTTCCCATCTGTAGTCACAGCCTCGGCACTTTCCACCGGTCGTTGTGCCTGAATGACGGGGACGATTGGTACTTTATATATCAGTAGATATAATAAACGTTATATTTACGGCATTTATCGCCGAGCTCCATACACGGAACCCTCGTCCTGATGTTGTGGACAGACTGCTGATTTCAATCCTCATAGTTTTATCCCTACCAAGATGCCAACATACCGTATATACTCGTGTATAAGCCGACCCGTGTATAAGTCGACCCCCCTACTTTTGCCCCCAAAACCTGGGAAACCTATTGACTCGCGTATAAGCCGAGGGTGGACCCCAGCACAGGTATACAGCCCCCAGCAGTGTGGTATACAGGCCCCCCCCAGTGGTAGTATACAGCAGCCTCCCCAGTGGTAGTATACAGCAGCCTCCCCAGTGGTATATACAGGCCCCAGCAGTATTACAGCAGCCTCCCCAGTGGTATATACAGGCCCCAGCAGTATTACAGCAGCCTCCCCAGTGGTATATACAGGCCCCAGCAGTATTACAGCAGCCTCCCCAGTGGCATATACAGGCCCCAGCAGTATTACAGCAGCCTCCCCAGAGGTGTATACAGGCCCCAGCAGTATATACAGCAGCCCCAGTGGTATACAGCAGCCTCCCCAGTGGTATATACAGACCCCACCAGTATATACAGCAGCCCCAGTGGTATACAGGCCCCAGCAGTATATATAGCAGCCCCAGCAGTATATATAGCAGCCCCAGTGGTATATTGCAGCCCCAGTGGTGTGGTATACAGCAGCCCCAGTGGTATATAGCAGCCCCAGTGGTATATAGCAGCCCCAGTGGTATATAGCAGCCCCAGTGGTGTGGTATACAGCAGCCCCAGGGGTATATAGCAGCCCCAGGGGTATATAGCAGCCCCAGTGGTGTGGTATACAGCAGCCCCAGGGGTATATAGCAGCCCCAGGGGTATATAGCAGCCCCAAATGCTGGCACTCGCCCCCACTGTGTGGTAAGGGCCCCCCCGCTGCTTCACTTACCATCCCTGGTCTTCTGCACTGCACCACGCCGGTCTTCTGTGCTCCGTCCTCCATGCTCTCGTCTGCCTGCATCCGGGATCCCCGGCCGTCGCAGTAACGATGACGTCATCGTGCGACGGCCGGGGATCCCGGATGCAGGCGGACGGGAGCATGGAGGACGGAGCACAGAAGACCGGCGGTGCAGAAGACCGGGGATGGTAAGTTACGCAGCGGGGGGCCCTTACCACACAGGAGGGCGAGTGCCAGCATTTGGGTATATTTATATACCCGTGTATAAGCCGAGGGGGGACTTTTCAGCCCAATTTTTGGGCTGAAAAACTCGGCTTATACACGAGTATATACGGTAGTTGGTTTTCCTTCATAAATTTCCTCTTTAGTCCAATTGTAAAATACTAATGTCTCCTTGGCCACTTGCCCTTCTTAGGTTTACATTTTACGTCTGGTCGTAACCTAATACTGACCCATTCTCTTTTATAAGTTTACATTTCGGCCTGGCTGCAATTCACATTGCACCAAACCCCACTGTGGTCTACTGACACGTTCCTCAACGTACATCGTGGGAGGTCAACAGTGACCACCATGTTCTTCTGCAGAGAGTAAGTATGGGCTGGGGAACAATATGTGCTGCCAAGAATAAAGGCTGACCAGGATTTTCCATCCTCTATTGCGATCAGTTGACTTATAAAAGACTAAATCGAATTTAATAATGACAACAGCGACGAGGTGACCTCAAATGTGGAGCCTCATGAAGCTCCTTGGCCTCAATGCAACATGTGTGCAAGGGCCCCCAACTAACCATGTGCTATATGTAATACTGGAGTCTCATTATGGGGCAAACGGGTCACTGGGCCTCTCCAAACGCCGGAGCTCAGGTATGACCATGCAGAAACATGTGGTCCCATTGGGGATCTCTCACATCATTAGGGTTACCTGACTTTTTGCTAATTATTTTTTCACTTTGAAAATTTATGTTTTTGGAAAACTCCTTTTGAGATCATATAATATGTTATAAAACTGATCCTCTATGATCCAAGATCAGTTTGTCACTTCCGGCACATACTGTCACGCCTTGTGCTGGGTGGTCATTTTTCTTCCCAACTGAGCCACAGCCTGGTCTATCCCTATCCAAGTGCTGATTACCTTTTCATTCTATCCTTTTGGTTCCCATTTGCTCATTTAGTTTGTCCTATCACATTTTGGGTACAGCTATTTATACTTTCCTCATGCTGTTCTTCCCTGCTGGCTGCATTTCTATGTGGATCCTTCTAAGGAGATCCAGCCTCACTCCTAGTGATTTTTGCCTGTCAAGAGACCATCTTGGTATTTGCTCTTTGCTGTCTTACTCATCTTACCTACTTTTTTCTCCTGTTGGTCCTATCTTGCAGATACTAATGAACATCTTTCCACTTGTGCATGTGTTTAAGGTTTCCACTCTTAGGGTCCTTGTCTATCTCTTCAAGCTTTCCTTATCCTAGTTTAAAGTGTACAACAATCTTTCCTCTAGTTCCCCAGGAGGTACGAGGAACAACTCAATGGCCTTTCAGGCAGCTAGGATCAAGTTATGGATTTCTAATTTTCCAGTCTGTGCAGGAGCCACCAGAGACTGTGCAGCAGGGATACTAGTCTGTACTGGAACGAGAAGGGTTCCTTAAGATAGTATTCCAACATGGGTAAATAAAACCTCAAGTGGTCATAGTGATTGATAGGAATCATAGATGAGGATTCCCATGTATGTCTCTGATACATTACTGGTTCTCCACCCCTTTGGCATGGTCATCCTTTATCTTGGCAGCATATATTGTTCTCCAGCCCACACTCTTTGCAGAAAAACATGGTGGTCACTTGTCCTCCCACGATATATGTTAAGTCAATAAGATCTCAGAAATGTGACAGTAGACCACAGTGGGGTTTGTTGCAATGTGAAGTAATGACTCCCTGCAGCCAAGGGAACAAGGGACGATGTGGTCACACGGTAGGACACTACTACAGATACATTCCTCCTGTGGGCCATTGGTCAAGGTCAACTTTTTTCCTTTCTCCTAAGAAAAGCTTATGTGACTCAAAGGTGGTGACCATTGGATGTCACTCCATTTCACTATGTAATAGCACAGATTTACCACCTGGGAGGGGTGTACCAATGCCTAATGGGAGCAATAAGGTGGCCATATTGGTTGTTGCACAAACTCGAAACTTATTTTTTCTTCTTAATGATTTTTGAATTTTAGCCAAAATATATGTGTATAGTTTTCCCAGAGCTGAGAGGTTGTGACATCCGTGAGTTTATCACATGCTCCATCTCCCTCAGTAGATGCCCGCATGTTGTTTGACTTTCCAACATCCATCATTATCAGTTGATTTTCTGCTTGGTTGCAAAACTTTGTCACGTTTTCACTTTTTTTGCCTTAACAGTACTAGAAAAAGCTTCTTAGTGCCTTACCTTATTAGTAGCCTGAACTTAGTGTGGGTCATCAAAATCAGGTCTAGGGACATCTGGCTCTTAGTACCCTCGGTGACATTCATATTGTAATGGATATGCTCAGTATTATAATATGGAGGGGCTGAGGTGCATTGAGGTGCAATACCACTCACTGCCACTAGGAAAAATATAACTGTCTACCCTTAATTAGGTGATTGCTGAGTACACACAGAGTCAGAACGTCACTGACCCAATATACAGAGTCAAAACGTCCTCTGCCCAATATATCAAGCGTTAGATCGTCCCCTGCTCGATACACAAAGAGTCAGAACATCCCCTGCCAGATACACAAAGAGTCAGGACATAGTAACATAGTAACATAGTTTTTAAGGTTGAAGGAAGACTTTAAGTCCATCTAGTTCAACCCATAGCCTAACATGTTGATCCAGAGGAAGGCAAAAAAATCCCATGTGGCAACACTAAGCTCCACATTGGGGGAAAAAATTCCTTCCTGACTCCACATACGGCAATCAGACTAGATCCCTGGATCAACGCCCTATCAAAGAATCTAGTATATATAACTGGTAATATTATAGTTTTCAAGAAAGGCATCCAGGCCCTTCTTAAATGTTAGTAGTGACTCACTCATTACACCATCATGTGGCAGAGAGTTCCATAGTCTCACTGCTCTTACAGTAAAGAATCCGCGTCTGTGATTATGATTAAACCTTCTTTCCTCCAGACGTAGAGGATGCCCCTTGTCCCCGTCTCTGTAGAGGACGCCCCCTTGTCCCAGTCTCTGTAGAGGATGCCCCCTTGTCCCAGTCTCTGTAGAGGACGCCCCCTTGTCCCCGTCTCTGTAGAGGATGCCCCCTTGTCCCCGTCTCTGTAGAGGATGCCCCCTTGTCCCCGTCTCTGTAGAGGATGCCCCCTTGTCCCCGTCTCTGTAGAGGATGCCCCCTTGTCCCCGTCTCTGTAGAGGATGCCCCCTTGTCCCCGTCTCTGTAGAGGACGCCCCCTTGTCCCAGTCTCAGGCCTAAGAGTAGAGAGATCATTAGAAAGTTCTCTGTACTGTCCCCTCATATATTTATACATTATTATAAGATCATCCCTAAGCCTTCGTTTTTCCAAGCTAAATAACCCCAAGTTTAATAACCTGTCTTGGTATTGTAGACCCCTCAGGCCTCTAATAACCTGTCTTGGTATTGCAGACCCCTCAGTCCTCTAATAACCTGCCTTGGTATTGCAGACCCTCAGTCCTCTAATAACCTGTCTTGGTATTGCAGACCCCTCAGTCCTCTAATAACCTGCCTTGGTATTGCAGACCCCTTAGTCCTCTAATGACTTTTGTCGCTCTTCTCTGGACCCGCTCTAGTTCAGCTATGTCTTTCTTATACACCGGAGACCAGAATTGTACACAGTATTCTAAGTGTGGTCGCACTAGTGACTTGTATAGAGGTAAAATTATGTTCTCCTCATGAGCATCTATGCCTCTTTTAATGCTTCCCATTATATTTGCCTTTGCAGCAGCTGCCTGACACTGGCCACTAAATATGAGTTTGTCATCTACTCATACACCCAGGTCTTTTTCAGTGACAGTTTTGCCCAGTGTTTTACAATTAAGCACATAATTATACCTTTTGTTTCCTCTGCCCAAGTGCATGACCTTACATTTATCCCCAGTAAAGCGCATTTGCCATTTATCAGCCCAAGCTTCTAGTTTACATAAATCCTCCTGTAATATAAAATTGTCCTCCTCTGTATTGATTACCCTGCAGAGTTTAGTGTCATCTGCAAATATTGAGATTCTACTCTGTATGCCCCCTACAAGGTCATTAATAAATATATTAAAAAGAAGCGGGCCCAACACTGACCCCTGTGTTACCCCTCTGTTAACTGTGACCCATTCTGAGTGTGCTCCATTAATGACCACCCTTTGTTTCCTATCACTAAGCCAGTTCTTAACCCACTTACTCATATTTTCCCCTATCCCCATTTCCCTCATTTTATGTATCAACCTTTCGTGTGGCACCGTATCAAAAGCTTTTGAAAAGTCCATATACACCACATCCACTGCATTTCCTTGGTCCAGTCCAGAACTTACTTCTTCATAGAAGCTTATCAGATTAGTTTGACAGGAACGGTCCCTCGTAAAACCATGTTGATAATGGGTCATGAGGTTATTTTTCTTCAGATACTCCAGTATAGCATCTCTTAGAAACCCTCTAGGATTTTACCCACAGTAGAGGTTAAGCTTACTGGCCTATAATTTCCAAGTTCAGTTTTTGTTCCCTTTTTGAATATTGGCACCACATTTGCTATACACCAGTCCTGTGGTACAGACCCTGTTATTATGGAATCTTTAAAGATTAAAAATAATGGTCTATCTATGACAGTACTTAATTCCTGCAGCACTTTGGGGTGTATCCCATCCGGGCCCGGGGATTTGTCAATTTTAGCGATTTTTAGACGATGCCGTACTTCCTGCTGGGTCAACTTTCCTCTGCCCGCTACACAAAGAGTCAGAACGTCCTCTGCCCGATACACAAAGAGTGAGAACGTCCTCTGCCCAATACACAAAGAGTCAGAACGTCCTCTGCCCGATACACAAAGAGTCAGAACGTCCTCTGCCCGATACACAAAGAGTCAGAACGTCCCCTGCCCAATATACCAAGCTTTAGAACGTCCCCTGCCCGATGCACAAAGAGTCAGAATGTCCCCTGCCCGATACACAAAGAGTCAGAACGTCCCCTGCCCGATACACAAAGAGTCAGAATGTCCCCTGCCCGATACACAAAGAGTCAGAACGTCCCCTGCCCAATATACCAAGCTTTAGAACGTCCCCTGCTCGATACACAAAGAGTCAGAATGTCCCCTGCTCGATACACAAAGAGTCAGAATGTCCCCTGCTCAATACACAAAGAGTCAGAACGTCCTCTGCCGATACACAGAGTCAGAACGTCCTCTGCCCGATACACAGAGTCAGAACGTCCCCTGCCCAATACACAAAGAATCAGAACCTCCCCTACCTGATACTGGCAGAAGACCACAGGACTTTGAGCGTGAAAAAGGTGGGAATTTTTTAATGTTTTTTGAAAGTTTATCTCTTGTATAAGGGTATAATTTAGAATCAATCCAAAACAATAGCTGACAACTAGCAAATTAGTGCTGTGTCATTGGACTGGAAGTGTCACTTCTCCAATCATTTCCCATGATGCTGCTGGAATAAGCATTGTAAAGCATCCTATAGAGCAGAGGTCCCCAACTCCAGGTCTCGAGGGCCGCCAACAGTGCAGGATTTCAGGATGTCTTTAGTAATGCACAGGAGTTAAGGTACAGTTACACACAGAGATATATTGCTTGCAACTCACTGGTTGTAGTGAAATCATGGACACATTGTTACATTTGTACATGGCAACAAAACAGAACAATGTGTCCATGATTTCACTGCAACCAGCAAATTACCAGTGAAATTGCAATATTGCCGCGTGTGACAGTACCTTACTTTTTAACTCACTCAAGTTACTAAATAGATGAAGATCCCCGCTCTGTGCCAAACGATTACATACGTTTTTTCAAAGATCCAGGCAGAGACCTCAGGGCAGGCAGAACCGAGGAGGAGCAGAGACCTCAGAGCAGGCAGAGCCGAGGAGGAGGAGCAGAGACCTCAGGGCAGGCAGAACCGAGGAGGAGCAGAGACCTCAGAGCAGGCAGAGCCGAGGAGGAGGAGCAGAGACCTCAGGGCAGGCAGAACCGAGGAGGAGGAGCAGAGACCTCAGGGCAGGCAGAACCGAGGAGGAGGAGCAGAGACCTCAGGGCAGGGAGAGCCGAGGAGGAGGAGCAGAGACCTCAGGGCAGGCAGAGCCGAGGAGGAGGAGCAGAGACCTCAGGGCAGGGAGAGCCGAGGAGGAGGAGCAGAGATCTCAGGGCAGGCAGAGCCATGGAGGTGGAGCAGAGACCTCAGGGCAGGCAGAGAACCGAGGAGGAGGAGCAGAAACCTCAGAGCAGGCAGAGCCGAGGAGGAGGAGCAGAGACCTCAGGGCAGGCAGAACCGAGGAGGAGGAGCAGAGACCTCAGAGCAAGCAGAGCCGGGGAGGAGGAGCAGAGACCTCAGAGCAGGCAGAGCCGAGGAGGAGGAGCAGAGATCTCAGGGCAGGCAGAGCCATGGAGGTGGAGCAGAGACCTCAGGGCAGGCAGAACCGAGGAGGAGGAGCAGAGACCTCAGAGCAGGCAGAGCCGAGGAGGAGGAGCAGAGACCTCAGGGCAGGCAGAACCGAGGAGGAGGAGCAGAGACCTCAGGGCAGGCAGAGCTGAGGAGGAGGAGCAGAGACCTCAGGGCAGGCAGAGCCGAGGAGGAGGAGCAGAGACCTCAGAGCAGGCAAAGCCGAGGAGGAGGAGCAGAGACCTCAGAGCAGGCAGAGCCGAGGAGGAAGAGCAGAGACCTCAGGGCAGGCAGAGCCGAGGAGGAGGAGCAGAGACCTCAGGTCAGGCAGAGCCGAGGAGGAGGAGCAGAGACCTCAAAGCAGGCAGAGCCGAGGAGGAGGAGCAGAGACCTCAGAGCAGGCAGAGCCGAGGAGGAGGAGCAGAGACCTCAAAGCAGGCAGAGCCGAGGATGAGGAGCAGAGACCTCAGAGCAGGCAGAGCCGAGGAGGAGGAGCAGAGACCTCAGGACAGGCAGAACCGAGGAGGAGGAGCAGAGACCTCAGGTCAGGCAGAACCGAGGAGGAGGAGCAGAGACCTCAAAGCAGGCAGAGCCGAGGAGGAGGAGCAGAGACCTCAGAGCAGGCAGAGCCGAGGAGGAGGAGCAGAGACCTCAGGACAGGCAGAGCCGAGGAGGAGGAGCAGAGACCTCAGGACAGGCAGAACCGAGGAGAGGAGCAGAGACCTCAAAGCAGGCAGAGCCGAGGGGAGGAGCAGAGACTAGACAGGCAGAGCCGAGGAGGAGGAGCAGAGACCTCAGGACAGGCAGATTTTTCATGGTTTTGATGAAAGATTTAACGTTATTTGGGAATTAAATGGATATTGGAGATGATTGTCAGTTACAGCTCTCATCTCATCTCTACAATCGTTCTATGATTCATCGGTTATTGAGACAGGAAAGGTCTGACAAGATTGTGGATTGACATCTGCGGTTCCATAGTGTAACTTCGTGATCAGGCGGCCCCAGGTGAAGATGAGTGCCAGAGCGGCACATACACGGCGAACCGACATATCCGCTCCTAATTTCTATATTTGTGAATAATAATGTCGGTTTATTAGTCGTGTGGAGGATTTTCTTTAGTCTCTGAATGTGAATGTTTCCATTCACTGTCAGCAAGCCGAGATCAATGAGGGATGGAAGCACAGAGCCCATCAGAAAGTCTCTGACCTGGAGGGATACGCGGGCCCCATACATGTCTCCTGTATATGGGAAGCCTTCATTAACCCTTTGTGTGCCGCAGCTTTCTATGAAGACGGGATGTGGCCCCAGGGCCGCACATTCCTGTTAGAGTCGCCCGGTGACATTCCTGCAGATCTCACATCTGGGGAGGGGACAGGGGTCCGAATATTCATTACTGTACATCAGCAAGATGGAAATAAAAGATAGTCCTGGAGCCGCCAGTAATACACCGCACAATATGCCCAGAATTTGCTGCTGGCCCTTGACCCCCCAATCCTGAGAACAAGGGAATGAGGCGGTAGGGCCCATGTGCGACCACCGCCCCCCATACATAGTGATTGGTACTAAGACAGGTCTCCTCTTCATGGGATTGGCCGGAATCCCAGGGGTCACATATTCCATCCTGTGGATGGGGGAACAGTGTCAGCAGAGAAAGGGTTAAATCCAGAATTTGTTTCTTTTTTAAGTGTGGAATTAGATCCAATTTGGCTTTAGGACAATTCTTTTTGTGTTTTTTTCATTGAAGACAAATTAAATGAAGATAATAATACCAAAGAATTTGTGATTGCAATCATTTTCAGGAAGAAACTGAGTATTATCTGACAGAATTGCAGGGGTGTCAATACTTTTGGCCATGACTGTAGATGTGATGCAGTTCACAAATCATGTATCACATCGTGGACCGTATACGTGGTGTATACAGATACATGTTACTCGTATATTGTACCCTGATTTGTGGGCTCTAATGCTCAGGCTCCGCGGTGGGGCCCCTCTGGCAGTGTGGGGGGGCCCCGCCATGTTTTACCCACACGTTATATTTAGTTTTTGCGCGGTTTTAGATGAAGGTTTCTGTGAACAGGAAGTATAAATACAGAAAGACACAAAGTAGCGGCTACAGGGGGATACAATGTATCCACATGACACTGCTACATTCAGCAGCAGCTCAGCCCCCTCATGTATTATTACCTAATGTCTAAGGAAATAACATACAGCAACAGTGTGCGGCTGAACTATGTATCCAAGCCTACCATGTGTGATACTGTCTGCTGAGCCGTGTATCTAATCCTATCCTGTGTGATACTGTGTGCTGAGCTGTGTATCTAATCCTATCCTGTGTGATACAGTCTGCTGAGCTGTGTATCTAATCCTCTCCTGTGTGATACAGTCTGCTGAGCTGTGTATCTAATCCTCTCCTGTGTGATACTGTCTGCTGAGCTGTGTATCTAATCATTTCCTGTGTGATACTGTCTGCTGAGCTGTGTATCTAATCCTCTGTGTGATACTGTCTGCTGAGCTGTGTATCTAATCCTCTCCTGTGTGATACTGTCTGCTGAGCTGTGTATCTAATCCTTTTCTGTGTGATACTGTCTGCTGCGCTGTGTATCTAATCCTTTGTGTGATACTGTCTGCTGAGCTGTGTATCTAATCCTCTCCTGTGTGATACTGTCTGCTGAGCTGTGTATCTAATCCTCTCCTGTGTGATACTGTTTGCTGAACCGTGTATCTAATCTTGTGTGATCCATTACCTACTGTGAGCACACACGCGGTGGGCGAGCTCGGCGCTGGAGGGGTTAACCTCCGCACGTTCTTCTCTTCCGCCTTGTCACTTTGGTGCTTCCTCTGTTCTCTGACTCCATTTATTGAGGACTCTGCTCGCAGGTGACGTTGGGTCGCAGTGAGGACACACAGACGTCTGACAGACACACGGAAGTGTGTCCAAGTCTCCAAACCCTTCAACCAACCATATGAAGCCCGGCTGTGTATGTCCGGCTTATAGTGACCTGCACCCTATAATGACTGCACAACTCGGGCTGGGCTTGCAACCATAAAGACTCTGCCCTATAGTGCACACATGCATCAGGACACTGCAATGTGACACAAACAAAAACCACCATTACACTGAGTGTAAATCTTCTAAACCGCAAGCACCTGCATATAAAGAAGCCCTCGTCATCATGGGTCTGTCATCGGGGCCTCGATGATTCACCAGACGTCAAGTCGTCAATATCTTTCACATAATTGTTCTCGTTATTTTGTATACTGCAGATATAATGTCTCAGTTCTACTTAAATGTTGAACAAGTGCAGGTCAAATCACCTAAGTACCCTTCAACCAGAGGGTGAAAAGACAGTATATCCAATGATCCATGAAACCACAATATAAAAGGAAAAGAAACCCTGTCATTTTTATATCATGATAGATACAAAGTAGTAGCTCCCTTAGTGGTGACATGTTTACCCAGCCATGTTAGCTAAATTGCTCTTTACACCCTTACAACCAGAGGGTGAAAAGACACTATTTCCAATGATTCAAAAAGCCACAATATAAAAAGGTAAAGATACCCTGTTTTTATATTACATTAGAGATACAAAACCAGCAGCTCCAGTAGTAGTGACATGTCTACCAAGCCAATGTAGCTAAAGTCATCTATATACCCTTACACCTAGTGGGTGAAAACACGCTATAACCAATGACACATTAAACCACAATATAAAAGGAAAAGAAACCCTGTCATTTTTATATCATGATAGATACAAAGTAGCAGCTTCATTAGTGGTGACATGTATACCAAGCCAATGTAATTAAAGGCATCTTTATACCCTTATACCTAGAGGGTGAAAACACGCTATAACCAATGACACATTAAACCACAATATAAAAAGGTAAAGATACCCTGTTTTTATATATTACATTAGAGATACAAACCAGCAGCTCCACTAGGGGTGACATGTCTACCAAGCCAATGTAGCTAAAGTCATCTAAATACCCTTACACCTAGAGGGTGAAAACAGGCTACAACCAATGACATTAAACCACAATATAAAAAGGGAAAGACACCCTGTCAGTTTTAGATCACAATAGATACAAACCAGCAGCTCCATTAGTGGTGACATGTCTACCAAACCAATGTAGTCAAGGTCATCTTTGTACCCTTACACCTAGAGGGTGAAAATACATTATAACCAATGGCACCTTACACCACATTTTAAAGAAAAATAAACATCCTGCCATTTTTATAATCACATGATAGATAAAAATATAGCTCCATAAGTGGTGACATGTCTACCAAGTCAATGTATCTAAAGTCATCTCTATACCCTTATAACTAGAGGGTGAAAACATGTTATAACCAATGACACATTAAACCACAATATAAAGGAAAAGACACCCTGTCATTTCTTTATCTCATGATAGATACAAACCAACTGCTCCATTAGTGGCGACACGTCTACCAAACCAATGGACAGTTGTGCTCAAAAGTTTCCACACCCGGCAGATTTTTTCTTTCTTGGTCTTTTTTTCAGAGAATAATGAATGATAACACAAAACCTTTTTCGTCATTATGATTTAATAAGAGAAAACACAGTAGTTTGACGATAAATGGCTTCACCCAACCACTGACCATGAGAGGAGAAAAGAGACTGTTATCATTCATATTCTCTAAAACAAGGCCAAGAAAGCAAAAAATCTACCGGGGTATGGAAACTTTTGAGCACAACTGTAGCTAAAACTCACCTTTGTACCCTTACACCTAGAGGGTGAAAACACAACAATACACCCACTGGCTCATTAAACCATAGGTTATGTTAGCTACACATTCCATGATAGATACAGAGCGGTAGCAATGGTACTGTGTTCATGCTCAACAAGCCATTTATTCACTATTCAGCTATAGACCCTTACCTTAGAAAGTGAAGTCAACCAACCAAACCTGTGGCCCATTATATCATATCTTAAACTATCAGACACATCTGTTATTTTTGTAGCACATGATAAATACAAGGTAACTGCACTGATAGTGTTTTCATATTTCCGAGCCAGTACTGCTTTACTCACCTTAATACCCTAACAACTAGAGGGTGAAAGTACAACACAATTAATGGAACATTAAACACACAGAAAATTATATGACACCACTGATATTTGTAGAGATAGAAATAAAGATGCAGTTCCCTTAGGGTTTTCTTACTCAAGTCAGTTTGGCCCTATTCACCAACTCCCTTACACCAAGTGGGTGAAGACCTACAGACACAATCAGTGGCACATTCTACCATGGCATAAAACAAGACACATCAGTTATTTATCACATGATAAATACAAAGTAGCTGTGCCGTTAGTGTTTACCAAGCCAATGTTGCTTTTCTCACCTTAATATCCTAACAACTAGAGGGTGAAAACACAACAGCACAACTGCTACACTAAGCCATGATGTAAAGTGTAAGACACCACTTATGTTTGTATTTTAGAAAGCATACAAAGTATTAGTTCTGTTAGTATTTTCTACACAAAAAGCTAATTCAACTTTATAAACTTACTCTTTTGAAGTTAAAAATACAACCGCAGGCACTTTAGATCATGGCATAGTGGTATATATTGCAGTAGAGATGAAGAAACGAGCATAGTTGATTTTTCTTCCAGTTCAACATACTACTGAGCTCAACTCACCTAGATTCCCTTATACCTAGAGGGTGCAGACACATACATAACTTGTTGCACATTACAACATGGCATAACACATAAAACACTCTTACTACTTTGTATTTGGCATATTAAACATAAAGCATCAGCTACTAAGTCTTCATGTTCAAATAGTGTAGCTCAAGTCATCTCAATACCCTGAGACCTAGAGGGCGAAATCACAACAACACAACTGTTGGCATAATAAACCATGGCATAAGTATTTTGGATGCTACATCATTTAGATACACAGGATCTTGTGGATACATGTTGAACAAGTTATTGCAGCCACAGTGTATTCACTCACACCAGGGAAAATAGATGATACAGCAGATTGTCAGGAGGGATAAGGTATCAGATATGCTTGTTACACAGTACAAATTTGTTTATGGGATATTAGGTTGTGGAGAATCGGCCACCGAACCTGGCAGCTCCACAGCGCCTCTTGTTAAACTCAGGCTAGTCAGGGAACTACCTGAGGATAAGAGAAGGACCACAGCTGCCCTGTCAGTGCTGATTTATTAAGGCACCTCTCAGTGAGGGCGATATATGCCTTCTGGTCGTCACTGATAGAGGTCCTGAATAACCCCAAGCACTAATTGCTGCCACCAGTTCCTCGTTGATATAAGTACACTCCGTGATCGGGCTTATATTGGGTCAGAAACCAACCCAAGTAGCGTTGAATAGGCACACGGACGTGGGAGTTCATGATCAAGAGAAAAGATCACCTAAATAAAGTATCAGCTACTAAATCTTCATTTTCAGATAGTGAAGTTCAAGTCATCTAAATACCCTTAGACCTAGAGGGTGAAATCACAAGAAAACAACTGCTGGCACAATAAACCATGGCACAAAGTAACATTAGGTTATTTTATATACTACATCATTTAGATACTACATGTTGAACAAGTTCTTACAGCTATAGTGTATACACTCACACCAGAGAAAGGTGATAAAGCAGATTGTCAGGAGGGATAAGACATCAGATGGTATAAATTTGTGTATGACATATTAGGTATAAAGCATCAGCTGCTAAGTCTTCATGTTCAAATAATGCAGCTCAAATCATCTCAATACCCTTAGACCTGGAGGGTGAAATTACAACAACATAACAGTGGTTATTTTATATGATACATTTAGATACACAGGATCAGCTCTGCTTGTGGATACATGATGAACAAGTTCTCGCAGCCACAGTGTATGCACTCACACCAGAGAAAGCAGATAATACAACAGATTGTTAGGAGGGATATGCCTGGTACATACACATATATATATATAGGAGAGAAAAAAAAGAGAAAAAAAAAAGAGAAAAAAAAAGAGAAAAAAAAAGAGAAAAAAAAAGAGAAAAAAAAATCTCTGTATATATACAGTATATATATACACACACTCACACACGATAGTCCATTAGATACTGAGTATCAGCTCCGCTTACTACATGTTTAACCACCTATATACCGCTGTATGGAATATATAATTTCTAATACAAATCAGCTTCCCTTCTATTGCAAACAATCAGTTCTGCATAATAATGAGGCCATAACAGTTTTGCAAGGAAGGGAAGGAGTTAACTCCTGCGCCCAGAGGGCAAATAAAAGGTACCTGGGAATCACAATGTGACCGAAAGAACCAACCACATATTACAACATACAATAGAGGAAGATACGAAGGGTCAAATAAAGTACCATATACAATATATATATATATATACCACTGTATCCAGAGAGCGAGCTCCGATACATGGCCAGCATATGGCGACATTTACTTGTTACATTAGATTACCAGCCACATTGAACAGCAACCTGTGGCTCTACCAACTGTTGTGAAACTACAACTCCCAATATACTCTGAAAACAGAAAATTCTTATCACATTGTGCAATGAGCTGCAGCAATTGTGTAACTACAACCCCCAACATTCACCAAAAAGGACACGTTTCCTTGTTACATTGTGTTATGTATTACAATGCTGTCCAACATTTGACTTTCCAGTTGTGAAACTATAACTCCCAACATTCTGAGGATGAAGCATTTGCTTGTTAAATTGTATGACGTAGAACATTGAGCTTCAACTACAACTCCCAATATTCATGGACATGGGTAACATTATCTACAGGTGAACAATGATCTCTAACCTGTGATTTTCTCACTGTTGTGAAACTGCAAACCCCAACATTCATCAATGTTTGACATATTCATATATTATTATTTATACAGCATCATTGGTTCTATGGTGCTGTACATAATATGTATTCGCTTATATAGCACTATTAATTCCACAGCACTTTAGATACATCTATATTCCCTATCAGTCTTTCAAGTGTGGGAGGAAACCCACGCCAACACACGGAGAACATACAAACTCCTTGCAGATGTTGTCCTTGGTGGGATTTGAACCCAGGACCCAGCACTGCAAAACTGCAATCGTAACCACTGAGCCACCATACAGTGCTAACCACTGAGCCACCATACAGTGCTAACCACTGACCCACCATATACAGTGCTAACCACTGAGCCACTGTACAGTGCTAACCACTGAGCCACCGTATACAGTGCTAACCACTGAGCCACCGTATACTCTGCTACCCACTGATCCACCATATACAGTGCTAACCACTGAGCCACCGTACAGTGCTAACCACTGAGCCACCATACAGTGCTAACCACTGAGCCACCATACAGTGCTAACCACTGAGCCACCATATACAGTGCTAACCACTGAGCCACCATATACAGTGCTAACCACTGAGCCACCGTATACTCTGCTACCCACTGAGCCACCATATACAGTGCTAACCACTGAGCCACCGTACAGTGCTAACCACTGAGCCACCATACAGTGCTAACCACTGAGCCACCATACAGTGCTAACCACTGAGCCACCATATACAGTGCTAACCACTGACCCACCATATACAGTGCTAACCACTGAGCCACCATACAGTACTAACCACTGAGCCACCATATACAGTGCTAACCACTGAGCCACCATATACAGTGCTAACCACTGAGCCACCATATACTCTGCTACCCACTGAGCCACCATATACAGTGCTAACCACTGAGCCACCGTACAGTGCTAACCACTGAGCCACCATACAGTGCTAACCACTGAGCCACCATACAGTGCTAACCACTGAGCCACCATATACAGTGCTAATCACTGAGCCACCATACAGTGCTACCACTGACCCACCATACAGTGCTAACCACTGAGCCACCGTATACAGTGCTAACCACTGAGCCACCATATACAGTGCTAACCACTGAGCCACCGTATACAGTGCTAACCACTGAGTCACCATATACAGTGCTAACCACTGAGTCCACCATATACAGTGCTAAACACTGAGCCACCGTACAGTGCTAACCACTGAGCCACCATACAGTGCTAACCACTGAGCCACCATACAGTGCTAACCACTGAGCCACCATATACAGTGCTAACCACTGAGCCACCGTATACAGTGCTAACCACTGAGCCACCATATACAGTGCTAACCACTGAGCCACCGTATACAGTGCTAACCACTGAGCCACCATATACAGTGCTAACCACTGAGCCACCGTACAATGCTAACCACTGAGCCACCATATACAGTGCTAACCACTGAGCCACCATACAGTGCTAACCACTGCGCCACCATATACAGTGCTAACCACTGAGCCACCGTATACAGTGCTAACCACTGAGCCACCACATACAATGCTAACCACTGAGCCACCATGCAGTGCTAACCCCTGAGCCACCATACAGTGCTAACCACTGCGCCACCATATACAGTGCTAACCTCTGAGCCACCATATACAGTGCTAACCACTGAGCCACCATATACAGTGCTAACCACTGAGCCACCATACAGCGCTAACCACTGAGCCACCATATAAAGTGCTAACCACTGAGCCACCATACCGTGCTAACCACTGAGCCACCATACCGTGCTAACCACTGAGCCACCATATACAGTGCTAACCACTGAGCCACCATATACAGTGCTAACCACTGAACTAATAGTGACAGACTGGGACAGAGGACAGAGGACCCTGCCAACCTGTGACTTTCCAGCTGGTGTTCAACTACAACTCCCAGCATGCTCTGAAAATGAAGCACTTTCTTGTTCCATTCTAGAATACTGCACAATGTATCTGGTGTGAAACTACAACTCCCAACATTCCGACACAACCTGACATGTTCCTGTCACATTGTATCTATTGAACCTGTGGACTTTCCAGCTGTTGGGAAACTACAACTCCCAACATGTCCTAACAGCAAGTCAGAGCAAATCCAGAGAGAGCCCTTCCCCTGAGGCAAAAGGTGTAGGGAAGCCGTCACCTGTGATCCTCCACCATGAACCTTCCACATTGTCCTCTGCTGGATACAAAGTATCAGTTCCGCCTGTAATGGAACGTTGCGGGGTTCCGGTCTTCATAGTGACATGTAATGATCGGGTCTCCACATGATACAATGTGAAGCGTTAAAAGTAAATATTGACAGTAAAGTATCAATCTCACTTACCCAACTCTGCAGAGGCGATCGATGAGTATAGATAGAGTTATGGAAAATATTAAAGTCTATCTACTGGCGAACACGGTACAAACATATGTCCCCTGATAGAGCTGTGGGCACAGTATAGGGTATATAGGGGGTATAGGGGCCCTTACCTGCAGATCTCCTGCCCCTGGTGCTGTCTATCTGCCTGTGCTGGAGGAATGTGGCGGAGGGCAGGTGAGCAGCCTCTCCTCCTCCTCCTCCTCCTCCTCCTCCTCCTCTGTGATGGGGAATAGCTGAGGTCCTCCCCCAGAACAAGCTCACACCCCTGATTACTCAACAACACACTTCCTTATCTCCTGCTGTAAGTGAAGAATGTGAGAGAAGAAGCTCTGCCATCTGTAGCAAGGAAGTGGCAGCCCCAGCCTACACTTGCATGGGGCTGCGCTTCAGGGAAATAGGGTGGCTGCTGGTTTACGCTCTATATTAAGGCTGCGTTCACACACGGTGGTCAGGGACATATAGACGCAGCAGCTGCACTAGGGCCTGACAAGGTGGACATAGTATGGTGCAAAGCAAAGGGCCCATATACTGTTCTTACACAACACCCCCACTATTGTAGGAGCCGATAGATTACTCAAAGATCACCTGTCCAGTGATCCCCCGGTAGATCGGATCCAGCACAATCCATTCTGCAAACACAACTTTGGTGTCTATTTTGCAAAAACTGATTTCTGCAGGATCCGTTTCTTTAACATTGGAGTCTATGGAGGACGGATCCGGTCACTGATCACTATTTATCCTCTGGGTTTCTGTCATTTCTAGAGGATCTGTTATTTTCTTACTGGATCACTTTCAAGTGGAAAATAAATAGTGATCAAGTAAGGATGTCTCTCTTGCTTGTTCTCTATCCCTCACCGTCTTACCCATTCTTTCTCATTCATTCTCTCGCTGTCTTCTTCTCTTTCTCTCGCTCTCCCTCTCTCTCACTCTCTCTTTCTCCCGCTCTTGCTCTCTCTCATTCACCCTCTCGCACTCACTCTTCCTTTCTTTCTCATTCTTTGATTTTCATTCTGTCACTCTCTTTCTGTCACGCTCTCTTTCATTCTCTCGTGCTCTATTATTCACTCTCTCACTCTCTCTTGGTCTTGCTCTCTTTCTTATTTTCTCTCTTGCTCTCTCACTCTCATTCACTCTCTCTTAATTGGCTCTCTCATTCACTCGCTCTCTTAGTCTTTCTTTCTCTCATTCAGTCGCTCTCTTGCTCTCTTCGTCTTGCTCTTTCTCACTCTTTGATTTGCTGTCTCTCATTCACTCGCTCTATCTTGATCTTGCTCTCACTTTCTCTTGCACTTTCATTCACTCACTCTCTCTTGCTCTTTTTGTCTCGCTCTCTCATTCACTCGCTCTCTTCCTCTCTTGGTCTTGCTCTCTCTTTGTCTCACTCTCTCATTCACTCGCTCGCTTTTCCTCTCTTGGTCTTGCTCTCTCTTTGTCTCGCTCTCTTATTCACTCGCTCTCTCTTACTCTCTTGGTCTTGCTCTCTCTTTGTCTCGCTCTCTCATTCACTCGCTCGCTCTTCCTCTCTTGGTCTTGCTCTCTCTTTCTCGCTCTCTCATTCACTCTCTCTTCCTCTCTTGGACTTGCTCTCGCTTTGTCTCGCTCTCTCATTCACTCGCTCTCTCTTCCTCTCTTGGCCTTGCTCTCTCTTTGTCTCGCTCTCTCATTCACTCTCTTCCTCTCTTGGTCTTGCTCTCTCTTTGTCTCGCTCTCTCATTCACTCGCTCTCTCTTCCTCTCTTGGCCTTGCTCTCTCTTTGTCTTGCTCTCTCATTCACTCTCTTCCTCTCTTGGTCTTGCTCTCTCTTTGTCTCGCTCTCCTCATTCATCGCTTCTCTTCCTCTCTTGGTCTTGCTCTCTCTTTGTCTCGCTCTCTCATTCACTCGCTCGCTCTTCCTCTCTTGGCTTGCTCTCTCTTTGTCTCGCTCTCTCATTCACTCTCTCTCTCCTCTCTTGGTCTTGCTCTCTCTTTGTCTCGCTCTCTCATTCACTCTCTTCCTCTCTTGGTCTTGCTCTCTCTTTGTCTCGCTCTCTCATTCACTCTCTTCTCTCTCTTGTCTTGCTCTCTCTTGTCTGCTCTCTCATTCTCGTCCTCTTCCTCTCTTGGTCTTGCTCTCTCTTTGTCTCGCTCTTCATTCCTCGTCTCTTCCTCTCTTGGTCTTGCTCTCTCTTTGTCTCGTTTCTCATCATTCACTCCTCTTCCTCTCTTGGTCTTGCTCTCTCTTTGTCTCGCTCTCTCAATTCACTCTCCTCTCTTTCCTCTCTTGTGTCTATACTCTCTCTCCTGTCTTGCTCTTTGTCTCGCTCTCTCATTCATCAGCTCTCTTTCCTCTTTTGGGTCTTGCTCTCTTTTGTCTCGCTCTCTCACTCATTCACTCCTCTTCTCTCTCTTGGTCTTGCTCTCTCTTTGTCTCGCTCTCTCATTCACTCACTCTTTCCTCTCTTGGTCTTGCTCTCTCTTTGTCTCGCTCTCTCATTCACTCGCTCTCTTCCTCTCTTGGTCTTGCTCTCTCTTTGTCTCGCTCTCTCATTCATTCACTTCTCTTCCTCTCTTGGTCTTCCCTCTCTCTTTGTCTCGCTCTCTCATTCACTCGCTACTCTTCCTCTCTTGGTCTTGCTCTCTCTTTGTCTCGCTCTCTCATTCACTCCTCTCTTCCTCTCTTGGTCTTGCTCTCTCTTTGTCTCGCTCTCTCATTCACTCGCTCTCTTCCTCTCTTGGTCTTGCTCTCCTTTGTCTCGCTCTCTCATTCACTCGCTCTCTTCCTCTCTTGGTCTTGCTCTCTCTTTGTCTCGCTCTCTCATTCACACTCGCTCTCTTCCTCTCTTGGTCTTGCTCTCTCTTTGTCTCGCTCTCTCTCATTCACTCTCTCTTCTTCCTCTCTTGGTCTTGCTCTCTCTTTCTCTCTGCTCTCTCTTCATTTCGCTCTCTTCCTCTCTTGTCTTGCTCCCCTCTTTGTCTCGCTCTCTCATTCACTCGCTCTCTTCCTCTCTTGGTCTTGCTCTCTCTTTGTCTCGCTCTCTCATTCACTCATCTCTTCCTCTCTTGGTCTTGCTCTCTCTTTGTCTCGCTCTCTCATTCACTCGCTCTCTTCCTCTCTTGGTCTTGCTCTCTCTTTGTCTCGCTCTCTCATTCACTCGCTCTCTTCCTCTCTTGGTCTTGCTCTCTCTTTGTCTCGCTCTCTCATTCACTCGCTCTTCTTCCTCTCTTGGTCTGCTCTCTCTTTGTCTCTTTTCTCTCTCTCTCACTCCTCTTCCTCTCTTGTCTTGCTCTCTCTCTCCTCTTCATTCTCTCTCTTCCTCTCATTGTCTTGCTCTCCTCTTTGTCTGCTCTCGTCTCTCATTCCCTCCTCTCTTCCTCTCTTGGCTTGCTCTTCTTTGTCTCTCTCTCTCATTCCTCTTCCTCCTTGGTCTTGCTCCTCTTGCTCTCGCTCTCTCATCTCTCTTTCCTCCTCCTCTGTCCTTGCTCTCTCTTTCTCGCTCTCTTCATCCTCTCTTCCTCTCTTTGTCTGCTCTCTCATTCACTCGCTCTTCCTCTCTTGTCTTGCTCTCCCTTTGTCTCGCTCTCATTCCTCGCTCTCTTCCTCTCTTGTCTTGCTCTCTCTTTGTCTCGCTCTCTCATTCACTCACTCTCTCTTCCTCTCTTGGTCTTGCTTTCTTGTCTCGCTCCTCATCATCCTCTCTTCTCTCTTGCTGCTCTCTCTTGTCTCGCTCTCATCATCACCTCCTTTGTCTTGCTCTCTTTGCTCCTCTCACATCACTCCTCTCTCCTCCTTGTCTGCTCTCCTTTGTCTCGCTCTCTTTCCTCTATCACTCGCTCTCTCCTCTCTGGTCTTGCTCTCCTTGTCTCGCTCTCCTCCCTCTCTCTCTCTTCGCTCTCTTCCTCTTCTAGTTTTTTGTCTCTCTCCTTTGTCTCGCTCTCTCATTCACTCTCTTCTCTCTTTCTTCCTCCTTGGTCTTCTTCTCTCTCTTTCTCTCGCTCTCTTCCGCTTTCATCACTCCTCTCTTCTCCTTGTCTTGCCTCCTTTGTCTCGCTCTCTCATCACTCGCTCTCTCCTCTCTTGGTCTTGCTCCTTTGTCTCGCTCTCTCATTCACTCTCTCTTCTCTCTTGGTCTTGCTCCTTTCTCGCTCTCTCATTCACTCTTCCTCTTTTTCCTCTCTTGGTCTTGCTCCTCCCTTTGTTTCTCGCTCTCTCATTCACTCCTCTCTTCCTCTCTGTCTGCTCTCCTTTGTCTCGCTCTCCTCATTCTCTCCTCTCCTTTGCTTCCTCTCTCTCTCTTGGTCTTGCTCTCTCTTTGTCTCGCTCTCTCATTCACTCTCTTTCCCTCTCTGTCTGCTCTCTCTTGTCGCTCCCATTCCTCTCTCTCTTCCTCTCTTTGTCTTGCTCTCTCATTCACTCTCTCTCTTCCTCTCTTGGTCTTGCTCTCTCTTTGTCTCGCTCTCTCATCCATTCTCTTCCTCTCTGGTCTTGCTCTCTCTTTGTCTTGCTCTCTCATTCACTCTCTCTCTTCCTCTCTTGTCTGCTCTCTCTTTGTCTCGCCTCTCATTCACTCGCTCTTTCTTCTTCTCTTGGTCTTGCTCTCTCTTTGTCTCGCTCTCTCATTCACTTGCTCACTCGTCCTCTTTGGTCTTGCTCTCTCTTTGTCTCGCTCTCTCATTCACTCACTCTCTGTCTTCCTAAGGTGGGATCACACGTGCGATTCTGGCCTGCGATGTCAGAAGCGATGTGCGGTGCGCGCTCGTTTTCGACATCGCAGCCAGCTGTCACACGGCACGACGTTCCGGTGACGCGGCGCGATGTGGCGGAGCCGTTGCTCGCTGAGCTGGCTCAGCCCAGCGAGCGATCCTCAGCAACACTGCAATATAGCTGGATCGCGCCACCAACAGTGTCAGACGGCGCGATCCAGCCTAACCGCTGTCGCAGGTTGACAGGTTTATAAACATGTTCATAAACCTGTCAACCTGCAACCAGCGATAATTTGCAGTTGCGTCGCCTGTCACACAGCGCGACGCACTTGCAATATCGCCCGCGACATCGCTGTGACTCACTTTTCAGCGATGTCGCGGGCGACATTGCCACGTGTGCCACACCTTTACTCTCTCATTTGCTGTCGCTCATTCACTCGCTATCTCTTGCTGTCTCTGTCATTCTTCTTCTCTCCCCCTCTCTGGACATACAGTTATAGTCCGTGTTCAGATTCAGCACTCGACACTTTACAGTTTGGATTCGCTCATCAGAGTTTTGGACACAGATCTTGCATTAGGGACCAAAACGTTCTCAGCTCTTCAGGAGGTTCTGCAGCAGCCTCAACATATCGTATCATTATGAGTGCATCTAAACATTCACCAGCCTCACAGGCCCTTGTTTTTTGCACATGATGGGTCTCCGTGATCAGCAAGAAATAGTCACATTTCAGAGCTGCTTTGATGGTGCAGAGTGAGGATCGGTCGTGAATAGAATGCAAGTACTGCAGTGTAGACTGACACATAACATTCAAAGGAGGAAAGGAAAGAGTAAAGCTACTGGTTTGATATAACTAGTCTTATGTATCATAAAGACCCTTAAATAAAGGGACTCTGAAGATTCCCACAGACCCACAACCACCAATAAAGGAGATGACAAAGGGTCGATCCACATTTATAAACTGTCACATATTCTATATTACAAATCTAAGGATGTAACGTTACACCTCAAAGTCACCAAATAATCTGCACTTGAAGCTCAATGTGACGACTGCGGTGAGAGAATCACACATTAATCACAGCCAAAGAAAAGAGTTCACAACTCAAAATACAGAAAAACACTAAATATAAACAGTGCGAGGAGGAGAGAAAGGAAGATACAAGATACACCACCCCGAGAACAATAGAAATGTCTGCTGCTACACAAGTGTACTACCTACATATAGAGACTGTTCAGCCACCTAGACTATAATACTGCCACTATGTGCAAGAATAGAACTACGGTACTATAATACTGTCCCTATGTACAATATAATTACTATAATACTGCCCCTATGTACAAGAATATAACTACTATAATACTGCCCCTATATACAAGAATATAACTACTATAATACTGCCCCTATGTACAAGAATATAACTACTATAATACTGCTCCTATGTACAAGAATATAACTACTATAATACTGCTCCTATGTACAAGAATATAACTACTATAATACTGCCCCTATATACAAGAATATAACTACTATAATACTGCCCCTATGTACAAGAATATAACTACTATAATACTGCCCCTATATACAAGAATATAACTACTATAATGCTGCCCCTATGTACAAGAATATAACTACTATAATACTGCTCCTATGTACAAGAATATAACTACTATAATACTGCACCTATGTACAAGAATATAACTACTATAATACTGCTACTATGTATACAAGAATATAACTACTATAATACTGCCCCTATAACAAGAATATAACTACTATAATACTGCCCCTATGTACAAGAATATAACTACTATAATACTGCCCCTATATACAAGAATATAACTACTATAATGCTGCCCCTATGTACAAGAATATAACTACTATAATACTGCCCCTATGTACAAGAATATAACTACTATAATACTGCTCCTATATACAAGAATATAACTACTATAATACTGCTCCTATATACAAGAATATAACTACTATAATACTGCCCCTATGTACAAGAATATAACTACTATAATACTGCCCCTATGTACAAGAATATAACTACTATAATACTGCTCCTATATACAAGAATATAACTACTATAATACTGCTCCTATGTACAAGAATATAACTACTATAATACTGCTCCTATGTACAAGAATATAACTACTATAATACTGCCCCTATGTACAAGAATATAACTACTATAATACTGCTCCTATATACAAGAATATAACTACTATAATACTGCCCCTATGTACAAGAATATAACTACTATAATACTGCTCCTATATACAAGAATATAACTACTATAATACTGCTCCTATGTACAAGAATATAACCAGGGCCGGCCTTATGTTGAATGATGCCCTGTGCGAATTTGCCTTATGGCGCCCCCACGCCATTACTTACTCAGAACACATGAGCATACATGTTTGTACATGATCTATTCATGGTCTTCAAGGAGAGCAGGGAGGGGCGTTGCTATGCTAGGGTCAGAAAAAATCAGGGACCCAAGACCTATATCCTCTCCCACCTGTAATTACCAACCCTCCCATATATAGAGGTGTTACCTGTCATCTTACAGGAGCAGGAGGTGAGCTGTGATATCACCTATTGTGAATGGTGGATCCTGTGTTATCTACTGTATATAGAGGTGTTATAAGTCATTGTACAGGAGGAGGAGGTGAGCTGTGATATCACCTTTGAATGGTGGATCCTGTGTTATCTACTTATATAGAGGTGTTATCAGTCATTGTACAGGAGGAGGTGAGCTGTGATATCATCTATTGTGAATGGTGGATCCTGTGTTATCTACTGTATATAGAGGTGTTATCAGTCATTGTACAGGAGGAGGTGAGCTGTGATATCACCTATTGTGAATGGTGGATCCTGTGTTATGTACTGTATATAGAGGTGTTATCAGTCATTATACAGGAGGAGGTGAGCTGTGATATCACCTATTGTGAATGGTGGATCCTGTGTTATCTACTGTATATAGAGGTGTTATCAGTCATTGTACAGGAGGAGGTGAGCTGTGATATCACCTATTGTGAATGGTGGATCCTGTGTTATCTACTGTATATAGAGGTGTTATCGGTCATTGTACAGGAGGAGGTGAGCTGTGATATCACCTATTGTGAATGGTGGATCCTGTGTTATCTACTGTATATAGAGGTGTTATCAGTCATTGTACAGGAGGAGGTCAGCAGTGATATCACCTATTGTGAATGGTGGATCCTGTGTTATCTACTGTATACAGAGGTGTTATCAGTCATTGTACAGGAGGAGGTGAGCTGTGACATCACCTATTGTGAATGGTGGATCCTGTGTTATCTACTGTATATAGAGGTGTTATCAGTCATTGTACAGGAGGAGGAGGTAAGCTGTGATATCATCTATTGTGAATGGTGGATCCTGTGTTATCTACTGTATATAGAGGTGTTATCAGTCATTGTACAGGAGGAGGTGAGCTGTGATATCACCTATTGTGAATGGTGGATCCTGTGTTATCTACTGTATATAGAGGTGTTATCAGTCATTGTACAGGAGAGAGGTAAGCTGTGAATCATCTATTGTGAATGGTGGATCCTGTGTTATCTACTGTATAAGAGGTGTTATCAGTCATTGTACAGGAGGAGGTGAGCTGTGATATCACCTATTGTGAATGGTGGATCCTGTGTTATCTACTGTATATAGAGGTGTTATCAGTCATTGTACAGGAGGAGGTGAGCTGTGATATCATCTATTGTGAATGGTGGATCCTGTCTTATCTACTGTATATAGAGGTGTTATCAGTCATTGTACAGGAGGAGGAGAGCTGTGATATCATCTATTGTGAATGGTGGATCCTGTTTATCTACTGTATATAGAGGTGTTATCAGTCATTGTACAGGAGGAGGTGAGCTGTGATATCACCTATTGTGAATGGTGGATCCTGTGTTATCTACTGTATATAGACGGTGTTATCAGTACATTGTACAGGAGGAGGAGGTGAGCTGTGATATCACCTATTGTGAATGGTGGATCCTGTGTTATCTACTGTATATAGAGGTGTTATCAGTCATTGTACAGGAGGAGGTGAGCTGTGATATCACCTATTGTGAATGGTGGATCCTGTGTTATCTACTGTATATAGAGGTGTTATCAGTCATTGTACAGGAGGAGGAGGTGAGCTGTGACATCATCTATTGTGAATGGTGGATCCTGTTTTATCTGCTGTATATAGAGGTGTTGACTCTTAAATAATGCAGCATTTCAAATAAGAACATACTCCAAAAGCTTCTGGGGACCGAGACAGATAGGAGAGTAGCAAGAAAGGCTAGTCCCTGGTGAATTCACCCCATTTGCGTGTATACGGAGAGACCGGTCACTCAAGGCAGTCAGTAGGGAGAAGCCTTCAGGGAACAGACTTTCTGACTAGTCTCCAGCAAGATTTGATCCCTGACAGAACCCCCCCCATAGTATTCCACATAGTATATTGCACCCCCAAATTCCTCCATATATTATGCACCCCAATAGACCTCCATATAATATAATGCACCCCCATAGTCCTCAATATAGAATAATGCACCACCACAGTCCTATATATAGTATACTAGATGGCGGCCCGATTCTAAAGAATCGGGTAGTCTAGAATCCATATATAGTTTATTTACTAATAGTTAGGGGAGTGCGGTGAAATGAATTGTGTGTATACAGGTGGCTCAGTGGGTAGCAGAGTATACGGTTGCTCAGTGGTTAGCACTGCGCGGTGGCTCAGTGGTTAGCACTGCGCGGTGGCTCAGTGGTTAGCACTGCACGGTGGCTCAGTGGTTAGCACTGCGCGGTGGCTCAGTGGTTAGCACTGGGTGGTGGCTCAGTGGTTAGCACTGCGCGGTGGCTGAGTGGTTAGCACTGCGCGGTGGCTCAGTGGTTAGGACTGGGTAGTGGCTCAGTGGTTAGCACTGCGCGGTGGCTGAGTGGTTAGCAGTGAGTGCGGTGGCTCAGTGGTTAGCAGTGAGTGCGTGGGCAGAGTGGTCAGCACAGCGCCGTGGGCAGAGTGGTCAGCACAGCGCCGTGGGCAGAGTGGTCAGCACAGCGCCGTGGGCAGAGTGGGCAGCGCAGTTCCGTGGGCAGGGTGGTCAGCGCAGCGCCGTGGGCAGGGTGGTCAGCGGTGGGGGGGACGGACACACACACACAGACACACACTCCGATATATTTACCACCGTCCCCGCTTCTTCCCTGCCACCTGCGTCTTCCTGAGTCCTCTGTTCTGCCGACATGTCGCCGCACCCAGGACTGGATCCAATATGGCGTCCGGGAACTCTCAGTGGCCCGATTCTAACGCATCGGGTATTTTAGAATATAGAAATAAAGATTGATTGGGAAGGTGGTGAGGGCTGAATTGGGAGGAACTTTGAAGAAGGAGCGGCCGGTGAAGAACGGCGTGGCAGGGGGGAGGAGGGAGGACAGAACAGCAGGGGGGAGAAGGATGGAGGACAGAGGAGGTAGCGGCGGGGTGTGGGAGGATGTAGCAGCACAGGCAGGGGGAGGAAGGAACAGCAGGGGGAGGATGGAGCACAGAGCGGCAGGGGGAGGAGGACGGAGGATGAAGCGGCGGGGTGGGGGAAGATGGAGCAGCACAGGCAGGGGGAGGACAGAGGATGGAGTGGCAGAGGGGAGGAGGACAAAGGAAGGAGGAGGAAGCGTTGCGGTGGGGGAGGATGGAGCGGCACAGGCAGGGGGAGGATGGAGCGGCAGGGGGAGGATGAAGCACAGAGCGGCGGGGGAGGTGGAGGACAGGATGAAGCGGCGGGGTGGGAGAGAACGGAGCAGCATAGGCAGGGGGAGGACGGAGGATAGAGTGGCGGAGGTGAGGAAGGCAAAGGAAGGAGGAGGAAGCGGTGGGGGAGTATGGAGTGGCACAGGCAGGGGGAGGACGAAGCGGCATGGGGAGGACGAAGCACAGAGTGGCGGGAGGGAGGAGGGTGTAGGATGAAGCAGCGAGGTGGGGGAGGACGAAGCAGCACGGGCAGGGGGAGGACGGGGGATGGAGTGGCGGAGGTGAAGAGGACAAAGGAAGGAGGAGGAAGCGGTGGGGAGGACGGAACGACAGTGGTTAGCACTGCGCGGTGGCTCAGTGGTTAGCACTGCGCGGTGGCTCAGTGGTTAGCACTGCGCGGTGGCTCAGTGGTTAGCACTGCGCGGTGGCTCAGTGGTTAGCACTGGGCTGTGGCTCAGTGGTTAGCACTGCGCGGTGGCTCAGTGGTTAGCAGCGAGTGCGGTGGGCAGAGTGGTCAGCGCAGCGGCGCTGTGTGGGCAGGGTGGTCAGTGCAGCGGCGCTGTGTGGGCAGGGTGGTCAGCGCAGCGGCGCTGTGTGGGCAGGGTGGTCAGCGCAGCGGCGCTGTGTGGGCAGGGTGGTCAGCGCAGCAGCGCGGTGGGCAGGGTGGTCAGCGCAGCAGCGCGGTGGGCAGGGTGGTCACCGCAGCAGCGCGGTGGGCAGGGTGGTCAGCACAGCAGCGCGGTGGGCAGGGTGGTCAGCACAGCAGCGCGGTGGGCAGGGTAGTCAGCACAGCAGCACGGTGGGCAGGGTTGTAAGCGCAGCAGCGCGGTGGGCAGGCTGGTCAGCGCAGCAGCGCGGTGGACAGGGTGGTCAGTGCAGCGGGGCTGTGTGGGCAGGGTGGTGAGCGCAGCGGCGCTGTGTGGGCAGGGTGGTCAGCGCAGCGGCGCTGTGTGGGCAGAGTGGTCAGCGCAGCAGCGCTGTGTGGGCAGAGTGGTCAGCGCAGGGCAGAGTGGTCAGCGGTGGGCAGAGTGGTCAGCGGTGGGGCGGACGGACACACACTCCGATATACTTACCACCGTCCCTGCTTCTTCCCTGGCGCCTGCGTCTTCCTGAGTCCCGACATGTCGCTGCACCCAGGACTGGATCCAATATGGCGTCCGGGAACTCTCGCGAGACTTCCCGGACGCCATCTTGGAAAAAGTATGTCACCACCCTGGACCATGGAGCCAATATGCCGGGAGTCTCGCAGACTTCGAGCCGTATTGGATCCAGTTCTCCAGGCGGCGACATTCGGCGGGAGAGCGAGGAAGTTAGTATAGGCGACTGCGTTGGCGTGTGGATGAGCGTGGGGAGTGTGTGATACATGTGGCGTGTGTGGTGTGTGGTTGTGTAGTGTGTGTATGTGTTAGGGCTGCCATAAGCGTAGTGGGCTCTATGAGTCCCGGCTCCCGCTTACGGCCGCCATCTTGGCTCACCCTGAGCGGGTGTAGCTCTGCCGGACGTTGGGACAAAGTGACGGATGTGAGGTCACAAATCCTTCCGGCTTTTATATACAAGATTGCACACCCACAGACCTCCATATAGAATAATGCACCCCCACATTTCTCCATATAGAATAATGCACCCACACAGTTCTCTATCTAGAATGCACACCCAAAGTCCTCCATTTAGTATAATGCACGCCACAGTCCTCCGTATAGTATATTGCACACTTAAAGCATGACATATAGTACAATACACCCCCACATTCCTCCATATAGTATAATGCTCCGCTCCGTACACTTCGTACACACGCGGCTCTGCTCCATACACCTCGTACACACTCTGCTCCACTCCATACACGTCGTACACACTCGGCTCCACTCCATACACGTCGTACACACTCGGCTCCACTCCATACACGTCGTACACATTCGGCTCCGCTCCATACACCTCGTACACATTTGGCTCCGCTCCATACACCTCGTACACACACGGCTCCGCTCCATACACCTCTTACACACATGGCTCCGCTCCATACACCTCGTACACACACGGTTCTGCTTGGTACACCTCGTACAAACTCAGCTCCACTCTGGAAACACACGGCTCCGCACACCTCGTACACGTGGCTCAGCTCCGTACACACGTTACTCTGCTCAGTACACCTCATACACACTCAGCTCCGCTCCGTACACACGCGGCTCCGCTCTGTACACCTCGTGCACACTTGGGTCCGCTCCGTACACCTCGTGCACACTTGGCTCCGCTCCGTACACCTCGTGTACACTCGGCTCCGCTCCGTACACCTCGTACACACTCGGCTCTGCTCCGTACACCTCGTACACACTCGGCTCTGCTCCGTACACCTCGTACACACTCGGCTCTGCTCCGTACACCTCGTACACACTCGGCTCTGCTCCGTACACCTCGTACACACTCGGCTCCGCTCCGTACACCTCGTACACACTCGGCTCCGCACATAACATACACGTGGCTCAGCTCCGTACACACGTTACTCTGCTCAGTACACCTCATACACATTCAGCTCCACTCTGTACACACGTGGCTCCGCTCTGTACACCTCGTACAGATACATCTCCGCTCCATACACCTCGTACACATGCGGCACTGCTCCACACACCTCGTACACACTCGGCTCCACTCCGTACACCTCCTACACACGCGGCACTGCTCCGTACACCTCGTACACACGCGGCATTGCTCCGTACACCTCCTACACACACGGCACTGCTCCACACACCTCGTCAACACTCGGCTCCACTCCGTACACCTCGTACACACTCGGCACTGCTCCGTACACCTCGTGCACACGCGGCATTGCTCCGTACACCTCGTGCACACGCGGCATTAGTCGTACACCTCGTACACACTCGGCTCCGCTCCATACACCTAGGACACACTGGGCTCCGCTCCATACACCTCGTACACACGCGGCACTGCTCCGTACACCTCGTGCACATGCGGCATTGCTCCGTACACCTCGTGCACACGCGGCATTAGTCGTACACCTCGTACACACTCGGCTCCGCTCCATACACCTAGGACACACTGGGCTCCGCTCCATACACCTCGTACACACTCGGCTCAGCTCCGTACACCTCGTACACACTCGGCTCAGCTCCGTACACCTCGTACACACTCGGCTCAGCTCCGTACACCTCGTACACACTCGGCTCAGCTCCGTACACCTCGTACACACTCGGCTCAGCTCCGTAAACCTCGTACACACTCGGCTCAGCTCCGTACACCTCGTACACACTCGGCTCAGCTCCGTACACCTCGTACACACTCGGCTCAGCTCCGTACACCTCGTACACACTCGGCTCAGCTCCGTACACCTCGTACACACTCGGCTCAGCTCCGTACACCTCGTACACACTCGGCTCAGCTCCGTACACCTCGTACACACTCGGCTCAGCTCCGTACACCTCGTACACACTCGGCTCAGCTCCGTACACCTCGTACACACTCGGCTCAGCTCCGTACACCTCGTACACACTCGGCTCAGCTCCGTACACCTCGTACACACTCGGCTCAGCTCCGTACACCTCGTACACACTCGGCTCAGCTCCGTACACCTCGTACACACTCGGCTCAGCTCCGTACACCTCGTACACACTCGGCTCAGCTCCGTACACCTCGTACACACTCGGCTCAGCTCCGTACACCTCGTACACACTCGGCTCAGCTCCGTACACCTCGTACACACTCGGCTCAGCTCCGTACACCTCGTACACACTCGGCTCAGCTCCGTACACCTCGTACACACTCGGCTCAGCTCCGTACACCTCGTACACACTCGGATCAGCTCCGTACACCTCGTACACACTCGGCTCAGCTCCGTACACCTCGTACACACTCGGCTCAGCTCCGTACACCTCGTACACACGTCTCCGCTCCGTACACCACGTACACACGCGGCTCTGCTCCGTACACACGCGGCTCCGCTCCGTACACCACGTACACACACGTCTCCGCTCCGTACACCTCATACACACTCGGCTCCGCTCCGTACACCCCATACACACTCGGCTCAGCTCCGTACACCTCATACACACTCGGCTCAGCTCCGTACACCTCATACACACTCGGCTCAGCTCCGTACACCTCATACGCACACGGCTCTGCTCCGAACACCTCATACACACTCAGCTCCATACACCTCATACGCACACGGCTCTGCTCCGTACACCTCGTACACACTCGGCTCCGCTCCGTACACCTCGTGCACACGCGACTCCGCTTCATACACCTCATACACACTCGGCTCCGCTCCGTACACCTCATACACACTCAGCTCCATACACCTTGTACACACTCGGCTCCACTCCTTACACCTCATACACACGCAGCTCTGCTACATTCACACTATACATCCCTCTTGATCCCACACAAACTAACCTCATCCATTTCTTCACCTCTTCACTTCCTGCTTGGTGGAAGCTGCCCTGCACACTCGGAGATGCTGATCATGTGACCCTGACTCCTCCCCTCCATTGACATCATCACAGGTCCTGTAAGCACAGGCCTGTGCAGCTCCACAGGTGGGCTCACACTGCAGGGTGGGGGGGGATAACGCGGCGGCAGCGGCCAGGACTATAGTAGAGAGAGTAGCATCAGCAGGGAGCCCGCGCTACCACCGGGCGCCCCTGCGGATGCCGTCCTCTGTCTACTAGCAGCCGCACAGATCTAGCAAAGCCCCTGGGAGCGGGAGCAGGGCAGCAAATAACAATGATAGCTGTCTCCCTGCGGCGCCCCCTGGAGCGTGGCGCCCTGTGCGGCCGCACGACTCGCACATGCCAAAGGCCGGCCCTGAATATAACTACTATAATACTGCCCCTATGTACAAGAATATAACTACTATAATACTGCTCCTATGTACAAGAATATAACTACTATAATACTGCTCCTATATACAAGACTATAACTACTATAATACTGCCCCATATGTACAAGAATATAACTACTATAATACTGCTCCTATATACAAGTATATAACTACTTATAATACTCTGCTCCTATATACAAGAATATAACTACTATAATACTGCTCCTATATACAAGAATATAACTACTATAATACTGCCCCTATATACAAGAATATAACTACTATAATACTGCCCCTATATACAAGAATATAACTACTATATAATACTACCCCTATATACAAGATATATAAACTACTATAATACTGCCCCTATGTACAAGAATATAACTACTATAATACTGCCTCTATGTACAAGATATATAACTACAATAATACAGCCCCATATGTACAAGAATATAACTACTATAATACTGCTCCTATATACAAGTATATAACATACTATAATACTGCTCCTATGTACACAAGAATATAACTACTACTATAATATGCTGCCTTATACAAGAATATAACTACTATAATACTGCCTACAATATATACAAGAATATAAATACTATAATACTGCCCTATATACAAGAATTATAACTACTATAATACTGCCCTATATACAAGAATATAACTATTATAATACTGCCCCTATGTACAAGAATATAACTACTATAATACTGCCCCTATATACAAGAATATAACTATTATAATACTGCCCCTATGTACAAGAATATAACTACTATAACACTGCTCCTATGTACAAGAATATAACTACTATAATACTGCTCCTATATACAAGAATATAACTACTATAATACTGCCCCTATGTACAAGAATATAACTACTATAATACTGCTCCTATGTACAAGAATATAACTACTATAATACTGCTCCTATATACAAGAATATATCTACTATAATACTGCTCCTATATACAAGAATATATCTACTATAATACTGCCCTATGTACAAGAATATAACTACTATAATACTGCCCTATATTCAAGAATATAACTACTATAATACTGCCCCTATATACAAGAATATAACTACTATAATACTGCTCCTATGTACAAGAATATAACTACTATAATACTGCTCCTATGTACAAGAATATATCTACTATAATACTGCTCCTATATACAAGAATATATCTACTATAATACTGCCCCTATGTACAAGAATATAACTACTATAATACTGCCCCTATGTACAAGAATATAACTACTATAATACTGCTCCTATGTACAAGAATATAACTACTATAATACTGCTCCTATGTACAAGAATATAACTACTATAATACTGCCCCTATAAACAAGAATATAACTACTATAATACTGATCCTATATACAAGAATATAACTACTATAATACTGCCCCAATGTACAAGAATATAACTACTATAATACTGCTCCTATGTACAAGAATATAACTACTATAATACTGCCCCAATATACAAGAATATAACTACTATAATACTGCTTCTATGTACAAGAATATATCTACTATAATACTACCCCTATGTACAAGAATATAACTACTATAATACTGCTCCTATGTACAAGAATATAACTACTATAATACTGCTCCTATATACAAGAATATAACTACTATAATACTACCCTATGTACAAGAATATAACTACTATAATACTGCCCCTATATACAAGAATATAACTACTATAATACTGCCCCTATGTATAAGGATATAGGTAGCTGCTCCTACATTTTTCCCTGCCCTTCTGCATTCTGGGTTCAGTGTAGGTGATCAACAGTGCCTTGTCAAAGTATTTGTCCCCCTTGAAGTTTTCAACCTTTCACATTTCAGGCTTCAAACATGAAGAGAGAAATTCAAATTTTTTTGTGAAGAATCAACAACAAGTGGGACACAATCGTGAAGGGGAACCAAATTTATTGGATATTTTAAACTTTTTTAACAAATAAAAACTAAAAAGTGGGGCGTGCAATATTATTTGGCCCTTTACTTTCAGTGCATCAAACTCACTCCAGAAGTTTAATGAAGATCTCTGAATTATTATTATTTATTTATTTATTTATATAGTGCCATTAGGTTCCATGGCGCTTTACATGAGGATAGGGGAGACAAGGACAATTACAATAACTCTAGACAATCAGGACATATAGGTACAGGAGGGGAGGGGATCCAATGTTGTCCTAAATGACTGGTAATGATCAATAGGATCCACCTGTGTGTAATCAAGTCTCCGTATAAATGCTCCTGCTCTGTGATAGTCTCAAGGGTCTGTTTCAAGTGCAGAGAACATCATGAAGACCAAGGAACACACCAGGCAGGTCTGAGATACTATTGTAGTGAAGTTTAAAGCCGGATTTGGATACAATAAGATTTCCCAAGTGTTAAACATCTCAAGGAGCCACTGTGCAAGCGATCATATTGAAATGGAAGGAGGATCAGACCACTGCAAATCTACTAAGACCCGGCCGTCCCTCTAAACTTTCATCTGGAACAAGGAGAAGACTGATCAGAGATGAGGCCAAAAGGCCCATGATCCCTCTGGATGACCTGCAGAGATCTACAGCTGAGGTGGGAGAGTCTGTCCATAGGACAATAATCAGTCGTGCACTGCACAAACCTGGCCTTTATGGAACAGTGACAAGAAGAAGCCATTTCTCAAAGATATCCATAAAAAATCTGGTTTGAAGTTTGCCACAAGCCGCCTGGGAGACACCAAACATGTGGAATAAGGGGCTCTGCTCAGAGGAAACCAAAATCAAACTGTTTGGCCACAATGCAAAACTATATGTTTGGTGTAAAAGCAACACAGCTCATCACCCTTATAACACCATCCCCACTGTCACACATGGTGGAGGCCTGAAAACACCATCCCCACTGTCACACATGGTGGAGGCCTGAAAACACCCTCCCCACTGTCACACATGGTGGAGGCAGCATCATGGTTTGGGCTTTTCTTCAGCAGGGGCAGGGAAGATGGTTAAAATTGATGGGAAGATGGACGGAGCCAAATACAGGACCATTCTGGAGGAAAACCTGCTGGAGTCTGCAAAAGACCCGAGACTGGGACGGAGATTTATCTTCCAACAAAACAATGATCCCAAACATAAAGCAAAATCTGCAATGGAAAGGTTCAAAAATCACCGTCTCCAGGTGTTAGAATGGACAAGTCACATCCAGACCTGAATCCAATGGAGAATCTGTGGAAAGAGCTGAAAACTGCTGATCACAAACGCCTCAATCCAACCTCACTGAGCTCCAGCTGTTCTGCAAGGAAGAATGAGACAAACCCCAAGAGACTGCAGCTGTAATCACAGCACAAGGGGGCGCCACAGACGATTAACTCAAGGGGATGAATAATATTACACGCCGCACGTCTCAGTTCTTTATTTGTTAAAATAGTTTAAAATATGCAATAAATTTGGTTCCACCTCACGATTGTGTCCCACTTGTTGTTGATTCTTTACAAAAATATTAGAATTTATATCTTTATGTTTGAAGCCTGAAATGTGGCAAAAGGTTGAAAAGTTCAAGGGGAACAAATACTTTCACAAGGCACTGTATATAGGGGGGCCGAATACTTTCACAAGGCACTGTATATAGGGGGGCCAAATACTTTCACAAGGCACTGTATATGTGAATTCTCGGCAGGTCTTGTCTCGCCCGGTGATGAGATAAAGCTTCCTGTATCACAGATTCAAGTTATCACTGTAGTTATACAGAATTGGATCCCCATATGATGAAGAGCATTGTAAAAGTCTTCAAACCCCATGAACTTTTCCACATTTTTCACATTATACCCACAACCTCCCCTCTCCCCCTCTCTGACCACCATCTACTTACCTTCTCATCCTTGTCCTCCTCACCTGTCCCCCAACTCACACACCCTCACAGAAACCTCACACACGTTGACACTCACACACTCTTTGATACTATTCTACCGCTATCCTCCTTGTCTTCACTCCATGACACAGATAACGCCACAGCTTTCTACAACTCTACACTCACATCAGATATTGATGCAGTTGCTCCTCTCTTTCATGGCAAAACACGGCGAATTAACAGACAACCCTGGCACACAGACACTGCTAAAATGCGAGAGTCGAGGGTTGCTGAGTGGCGCTGGAAGAAAACACATTCACAAGAAGATACACAGCATTCACACAAGCAATTATCACATTCAAGTCAGCACTCACCACCACTAAACAGAATTACTTCATCACCCTCATATCCTCTGTATCCCACAACCCCAGGCAGTTATTCAACACATTTAACTCCCTCCTCCGTCCCCCACTGCCCCCTCCTACTTCTTGTATTTCTGCAGAAGACTTTTCAACATACTTCACCAACAAGATCGACCGGATCAGACAAGTCTTTGCTACCCAACTATCACAACCCCTATGTATACCAGAACACTCCCCCTCCCCCACTAACCCTCCTCCCCTCCATCACTGAAGGAGAACTTTTACACCTCCTTTCCAGACCGCACCTCACCACCTGTGCACTGGACCCCATCCCATCCCACCTCCTCCCCAACCTCACCACCACTCTTATCCCAGCCCTAACCCACCTCTTCATCCTATCACTGACTTCTGGTACTTTTCCTTCAGCTTTCAAACACGCAACAATTACACTTATCCTAAAGAAATCATCCCCCGACCCGACCTCCATATCCAGCTACCGGCCCATATCCCTGCTCCTGTTCACCTCCAAACATCTCGAAAAGCTACACTGTACTCTCATCCACCTCTCATCCACCTCTCTCTTTGACAAGATTTTGACCAAGATTACTAACGACTTACGGCCAAAGCTAACAGACACTTCTGCATCCTCCTCCTTCTAGACGTGTCCTCTGCATTTGACACAGTTGACCATTGCCTCCTATTACAGATCCTCTCTTCCATTGGTATCACTGACCTTGCCCTCTCCTGGATCTCCTCCTACCTTCTAACCACACATTAAGTGTCTCCCACTCCCACACGACCTCCTCACCTCATCCTCTCTCTGTTGGGGTCCCTCAAGGATCTGTCCTGGGGCCCCTACTTTTTCCCATCTATACCCTTGGCCTAGAACAACTCATACAGTCCCATGGCTTCCAGTATCACCTGCACGCTGATGACACTCAGATCTACCTCTCTGGCCCAGACGTCACCTCTCTGCTGTCCAGAATCCCGGAGTGTCTATCAGCCATATCCTCCTTCTTCTCCTCTCACTTCCTAAAACTAAATGTAGACAATACTGAACTCATCATCTTTCCCCCTCCTCGCGCACCTCCCTTACCTGATCTATCTATCACAATAAATGATATCACACTTTGCCCTGTACCTGAAGTCCGCTGCCTCGGAGTAATCCTTCACTCTGCCCTGTCCTTCAGACCACACATCCAACTCTTGCCACCTCCTGTCGCCTCCAACTCAAAAATATTTCCAGAATCCGTCCCTTCCTCAACCCTCAATCTACTAAACTACTAGTACATGCCCTCATCATCTCCCATCTCGACTACTGCAACCTCCTCCTCTGTGGCCTCCCTGCTAACACTCTTGCACCTCTCCAATCTGTCTCTAACTCTGCTGCCCGACTAATCCACCTCTCTTCTCGCTGCTCCTCCACTTCTCTCCTCTATAAATCCCTCCACTGGCTCCCACTTCACCAGTGTATCCAATTCAAACCACTAACATTGACTTACAAAGCCGTCCACAATCTGTCCCCGCATATATCTCTGAACTAATCTCCCGACATCATCCAACTCGTAATCTTCGATCCTCCCATGATCTCCTCCTTTCCTCCACACTTGTACGTTCCTCATCAAACCGCCTGCAAGACTTCACCCGAGCATCCCCCATCCTCTGGAACTCTGCACCCCATCACGTCCGACTGTCCCCCACACTCAGAACCTTCAAGAGGAACCTGAAAACCCATCTCTTCAGAACAGCCTACAGCCTGCAATGACCACAGTGTCACCTCACCACCACTGGACCCAGCACTCCACCACCACTGGACCCGGTGCTCCGTCACTACTGGACCCGGCGCTCCACCAGCACTGGACCCCACTCCTCCACCACTGGACCCGGCGCTCCACCACCACTGGACCCAGTGCTCCGTCACTACTGGACCCGGCGCTCCACCAGTGCTGGACCCCACTCCTCCACCACTGGACCTGGCGCTCCACCACCACTGGACCCGGCGCTCCACCACCTCCAGAGAAGACCCAACCTACTGTCTCTCTCCCCACTGCCTTGTAGAATATAAGCCTGCAAGGGCAGGGTCCTCTCTCCCCTCTGTATCGGTCTGTCACTGTTAGTTTGTTCATTGTATTTATAACTTGTTTGTATGTAACCCTTCTCATTTACAGCACCAGGGAATCAATGCTGCTCTATAAATAAAAAAATAAATAATAATAATATGTATGTTATTGTGATTTTCTGTGACGCCAACACTAAGTACAAGGATTTGTGAAAAGTTAGGCTACATTCACACTGTGCGTTTTTTGATCCGTTTTTTTTGCAGTGACCACCAGCAAAGTCTATGGGTTTTATTTTTGCCATTCAGACTGTGATCTTCTAAAGTGATCCGTTTTGGAAAAGGACATGTCGATTTCTGTAGCGTATTTCTCATAGCCGCCCTTCAAAATGGGGCAAAAAACAGCAGTAAAAAAACGATAAAAACACGGCACAAAACAAAGGAAAAAAAAACGCATAGTCTGAATGTAGCCTAAATCTGAACATTGGTAAGTGCATTAGTATTCACCCCCTGTAGTCAGCACTTTGTAGGCCCTTCTTCTGTCTTGCATTAGTCTTCACGTCCTGTAGTCAGCACTTTGTAGGCCCTTCCTCTGTCTTCCATTAGTATTCACCCCCTGAGTCAGCACTTTGTAGGACCTTCCTCTGTCTTGCATTAGTATTCACCCCCCTGAGTCAGCACTTTGTAGGACCTTCCTCTGTCTTGCATTAGTATTCACCCCCTGAGTCAGCACTTTGTAGGACCTTCCTCTGTCTTGCATTAGTATTCACCCCCTGAGTCAGCACTTTGTAGGACCTTCCTCTGTCTTGTATTAGTATTCACCCCCTGAGTCAGCACTTTGTAGGCCCTTCCTCTGTCTTGTATTAGTCTTCACGCCCTGAGTCAGCACTTTGTAGGACCTTCCTCTGTCTTGCATTAGTATTCACCCCCCTGAGTCAGCACTTTGTAGGACCTTCCTCTGTCTTGCATTAGTATTCACCCCCTGAGTCAGCACTTTGTAGGACCTTCCTCTGTCTTGCATTAGTATTCACCCCTGAGTCAGCACTTTGTAGGACCTTCCTCTGTCTTGTATTAGTATTCACCCCCTGAGTCAGCACTTTGTAGGCCCTTCCTCTGTCTTGTATTAGTCTTCACGCCCTGAGTCAGCACTTTGTAGGACCTTCCTCTGTCTTGCATTAGTATTCACCCCCCTGAGTCAGCACTTTGTAGGACCTTCCTCTGTCTTGCATTAGTATTCACCCCCTGAGTCAGCACTTTGTAGGACCTTCCTCTGTCTTGCATTAGTATTCACCCCCCTGAGTCAGCACTTTGTAGGCCATTCCTCTGTCTTGCATTAGTATTCACCCCCTGAGTCAGCACTTTGTAGGACCTTCCTCTGTCTTGCATTAATATTTACCCCTGAGTCAGCACTTTGTAGGACCTTCCTCTGTCTTGCATTAGTCTTCACGCCCTGTAGTCAGCACTTTGTAGGACCTTCCTCTGTCTTGCATTAGTATTCACCCCCTGTAGTCAGCACTTTGTAGGACCTTCCTCTGTCTTGCATTAGTATTCACCCCCTGTAGTCAGCACTTTGTAGGACCTTCCTCTGTCTTCCATTAGTATTCACCCCCTGAGTCAGCACTTTGTAGGACCTTCCTCTGTATTGCATTAGTATTCACCCCCTGAGTCAGCACTTTGTAGGACCTTCCTCTGTCTTCCATTAGTATTCACCCCCTGAGTCAGCACTTTGTAGGACCTTCCTCTGTCTTGCATTAGTATTCACACCCTGAGTCAGCACTTTGTAGGACCTTCCTCTGTCTTGCATTAGTATTCACCCCCTGAGTCAGCACTTTGTAGGACCTTCCTCTGTCTTGTATTAGTATTCACCCCCTGAGTCAGCACTTTGTAGGATCTCCCTCTGTCTTGCATTAGTATTCACACCCTGAGTCAGCACTTTGTAGGACCTTCCTCTGTCTTGCATTAGTATTCACCCCCTGAGTCAGCACTTTGTAGGACCTTCCTCTGTCTTGCATTAGTATTCACCCCCTGAGTCAGCACTTTGTAGGACCTTCCTCTGTCTTGCATTAGTATTCACCCCTGAGTCAGCACTTTGTAGGATCTTCCTCTGTCTTGCATTAGTATTCACCCCCTGAGTCAGCACTTTGTAGGACCTTCCTCTGTCTTGCATTAGTATTCACACCCTGAGTCAGCACTTTGTAGGACCTTCCTCTGTCTTGCATTAGTATTCACCCCTGAGTCAGCACTTTGTAGGATCTTCCTCTGTCTTGCATTAGTATTCACCCCCTGAGTCAGCACTTTGTAGGATCTTCCTCTGTCTTGCATTAGTATTCACGCCCCTGAGTCAGCACTTTGTAGGACCTTCCTCTGTCTTGCATTAGTATTCACACCCTGAGTCAGCACTTTGTAGGACCTTCCTCTGTCTTGCATTAGTATTCACCCCTGAGTCAGCACTTTGTAGGATCTTCCTCTGTCTTGCATTAGTATTCACCCCCTGAGTCAGCACTTTGTAGGACCTTCCTCTGTCTTGCATTAGTATTCACACCCTGAGTCAGCACTTTGTAGGACCTTCCTCTGTCTTGCATTAGTATTCACCCCCTGAGTCAGCACTTTGTAGGATCTTCCTCTGTCTTGCATTAGTATTCACCCCCTGAGTCAGCACTTTGTAGGATCTTCCTCTGTCTTGCATTAGTATTCACCCCCTGAGTCAGCACTTTGTAGGACCTTCCTCTGTCTTTATTAGTATTCACCCCCTGAGTCAGCACTTTGTAGGATCTCCTCTGTCTGCATTAGTATTCACACCCTGAGTCAGCACTTTGTAGGACCTTCCTCTGTCTTGCATTAGTACTTCACCCCCTGAGTCAGCACTTTGTAGGACCTTCCTCTGTCTTGTATTAGTATTCACCCCCTGAGTCAGCACTTTGTAGGATCTCCTCTGTCTTGCATTAGTATTCACCACCCTGAGTCAGCACTTTGTAGGACCTTCCTCTGTCTTGCATTAGTACTCACCCCCTGAGTCAGCACTTTGTAGGACCTTCCTCTGTCTTGTATTAGTATTCACCCCCTGAGTCAGCACTTTGTAGGCCCTTCCTCTGTCTTGCATTAGTATTCACCCCCTGAGTCAGCACTTTGTAGGATCTTCCTCTGTCTTGCATTAGTATTCACCCCCTGAGTCAGCACTTTGTAGGACCTTCCTCTGTCTTACATTAGTATTCACCCCCTGGGTCAGCACTTTGTAGGCCCTTCCTCTGTCTTGCATTAGTATTCACCCCCTGAGTCAGCACTTTGTAGGACCTTCCTTTGTCTTGCATTAGTATTCACCCCCTGAGTCAGCACTTTGTAGGCCCTTCCTCTGTCTTACATTAGTATTCACCCCCTGGGTCAGCACTTTGTAGGACCTTCCTCTGTCTTGCATTAGTATTCACCCCTGGGTCAGCACTTTGTAGGACCTTCCTCTGTCTTGCATTAGTATTCACCCCCCTGTAGACAGCACTTTGTAGGCCCTTCCTCTGTCTTACATTAGTATTCACCCCCTGGGTCAGCACTTTGTAGGATCTTCCTCTGTCTTGCATTAGTCTTCACCCCCTGTAGTCAGCACTTTGTAGGACCTTCCTCTGTCTTGCATTAGTATTCACCCCCTGAGTCAGCACTTTGTAGGACCTTCCTCTGTCTTGCATTAGTATTCCACCCCTGAGTCAGCACTTTGTAGGATCTTCCTCTGTCTTGCATTAGTATTCACCCCCTGAGTCAGCACTTTGTAGGATCTTCCTCTGTCTTGTATTAGTATTCACCCCCCTGTAGACAGCACTTTGTAGGCCCTTCCTCTGTCTTACATTAGTATTCACCCCCTGGGTCAGCACTTTGTAGGATCTTCCTCTGTCTTGCATTAGTCTTCACCCCCTGTAGTCAGCACTTTGTAGGACCTTCCTCTGTCTTGCATTAGTATTCACCCCCTGAGTCAGCACTTTGTAGGATCTTCCTCTGTCTTGCATTAGTATTCACCCCCTGAGTCAGCACTTTGTAGGATCTTCCTCTGTCTTGCATTAGTATTCACCCCCTGAGTCAGCACTTTGTAGAACCTTCCTCTGTGTTGCATTAGTATTCACCCCCTGAGTCAGCACTTTGTAGGATCTTCCTCTGTCTTGTATTAGTATTCACCCCCTGAGTCAGCACTTTGTAGGATCTTCCTCTGTCTTGCATTAGTATTCACCCCCTGTAGTCAGCACTTTGTAGGCCCTTCCTCTGTCTTCCATTAGTATTCACCCCCTGTAGTCAGCACTTTGTAGGACCTTCCTCTGTCTTGCATTAGTATTCACCCCCTGAGTCAGCACTTTGTAGGACCTTCCTCTGTCTTACATTAGTATTCACCCCCTGAGTCAGCACTTTGTAGGACCTTCCTCTGTCTTGCATTAGTATTCACCCCCTGAGTCAGCACTTTGTAGGACCTTCCTCTGTCTTACATTAGTATTCACCCCCCTGAGTCAGCACTTTGTAGGATCTTCCTCTGTCTTGCATTAGTGTTCACCCCCTGAGTCAGCACTTTGTAGGACCTTCCTCTGTCTTCCATTAGTATTCACCCCCCTGAGTCAGCACTTTGTAGGACCTTCCTCTGTCTTGCATTAGTATTCACCCCCTGTAGTCAGCACTTTGTAGGACCTTCCTCTGTCTTGCATTAGTATTCACCCCCTGTAGTCAGCACTTTGCAGGACCTTCCTCTGTCTTTGGGCTCGGTCTTTAGCTTTACAGGTGACATTTCTCTTCTGTGATGTAATAATCCTACAATTCTTCTTTCTGATCAGTGAAATCCTTTATCTGATGATCCGGATGATTAGATAAGAAGTCACTTGTTTCCGGCATAGAACTTCAATGTAATTTGTAGCCCAAAGGAGAAGACTGAACAGCCGAAACCAAGGAATTATCATATATTATTATTATTATTATTATATTATTTATTCCATGGTGCTTTACAAGTGAAGGAATACATCCTTACCATTAAATTAACACATTCATTAATTTGGGTTCCTGGATGTTCTCAGCTTTTGTTTAGAAATTCTATACAGTTCATGTAACAATCCAATAATCCAGACTGATTGATAATCTGACACCTAGAGAGTCCTGTCCATGTATTACTGTGTAGGGAGAGATACCCAGAGATGATGGCGTATACATTATGTACATTACATTGGATTATCAAAAACTAATGTCGCCATCTAGTGAGTATTTTGAGGAATTACACTGCAACTATAAACCAGAAAATACAGGGGAACTCCAGGGGTAAAAACTTTTTAGTACAGTCCCTGCCCTCCTACATGATGAAGCAGAGCCATACACTGCAGTTCTAGGATCTACGGATCACTTATAAATCAATAAAATCATATCTGCTCCTCAGCTCTCACCCCTCCCTCATGGGACAGAAAATTTCAGCCTGAGAGCTTCATGCAGGAGCAGAAAGCAGGAGGTGTGTCAGGGACGTGGACCCTGGGAGCTGCAGGACCATACTACATTCCAGTGAAGAGTGATGATGATGATGATGATGATCCATTGAAAGTTGGAGAGATAGGAAGCTGCCATGTTCCTATGGGGAAAGCAGAGCTGAATTGATCATTGTAGTGCTTTGCCTGTGCTCCTTGTCTCACAATAACAGTACACATTAGGCATCATCATACACCAGAGGATCACAGCGTGTGTTTCTATCTGCTTGGTGACATGATTGCTATTTCAAGCCTGGACCCCATGTCACATAGGATGGCATATCAGGGGACAGGATTGTAGTGTGAGCATGGAGCTGGCAGCCATGCCCCCTCCCTATACAGAAGTATGAGAGGACGGGAATGTAGGATGATCCTGCAGCTCCCAGGGTCCACACCCCCGACACACCTCCTCCCATGCCCCCAACATACCTTCTACTCTCTATAGTCCCTGACAGCAGTTATGTCACTTATCCATGTTATGTAAATAAAAGCTTATAACCCGACATTACATTCATCCATTGGTTGTATAAATTTCTCTTCTGAAAGCTGAAACCCGAATGTGGTTTAGGTTAAGAAAATAAATGGCATCAATGCTGAAATATTGATCATTTAATGAACACAGACTGGTGGGGGGAGAAGAGTGATGGAGTCACTAATTGTGTTTGTGTTATATTTCTAATAAAATAAAAAACAACACAGAGAAAATATTTTTATCTGATTACTAGAAATTCATGGTGGCCATGTCTAATATTGGCGTGACACCATGAATTTCAGGCTTAGGGCCAACTGATAATACAAAACTGGCCCTAACCCCATTATTACTCAGCGAGCCACCCGGCACCAGGGCCGCTGGAATAACTGGATACAGCGCCAGAAGATAGCACTTCTATGAATTCGCCATTTTATGGGGCGACCGCGGACTGCAATTCGAAGTGGGGGAGGGGGCCCAGAAATCGTGAACCACCCTGTGCTGCGGATTCCAGCTGCCAGCTGTCTAGTTGTACTTGGCTGGACACAAATATAGTGTAAAGCCCACGTCATTTTTAAAAAAAATTATTTCATGAAAATCATTAAATAATTAAAAAAGGGCTTCCCTATATTTTTGGTTCCTAGCTGAGAACAAAAAGTACCTGGCTGGACACAAAAATAGGGCGAAGCGACGTTGTTTTTTATTTTTTGGTAAAAAAAAAAATTAAAAACAAAAGTGCTTCCGTGGAAGCCAGTAGCTACTTGGGGGGTTACCCTTAGCAGACCCTAGGGTTAGGTGTTTGGGGTTTTATTTATACTTCTTTTCTTTTTTAACTAGTTGTGGGCCCGATGCTATCGCATCAGGAGGGTGGTGTCTGTGCGCGGTCTCTCGTCTCTGTGCGGTCTCTCGTCTCTGTGCCTGTCTCCCCCTGTGCGCTGTCTTCTCTCTGTGCCGTCTCTCACTTGTGCCTTTTTCTCCAGTCTGTGCTGACCCCTCGTGTGCGCCGACTCCCCCGTGTTTGCAATGTCAGTTTTCCTCATCCAAATTTGCATTAGTTTCCTATATGCTAGCCATTCATTCTTTAGCCATTATGTCATATGTAATGTGTAGTGTGCAGTCGATGACCGTTACATCCTTATACATATTGTCTTTTTCCTGCTAGCACCTTCACATGTAGGTGTGCCTGTCATCTTTACTTTGATAATATAACAGTACAGGGATAATACACACAGTGACGTCACAGTACAGGGATAATACACACAGTGACGTCACAGTACAGGGATAATACACAGCGACGTCACAGTACAGGGATAATACACACAGTGATGTCACAGTACAGGGATAATACACACAGTGATGTCACGGTACAGGGATAATACACACAGCGATGTCACAGTACTGAGATAATGCACACAGCAATGTCACAGTACAGGGATAATGCACACAGCGATGTCACAGTACAGAGATAATGCACACAGCGATGTCACAGTACAGGGATAATGCACACAGCGATGTCACAGTACAGGGATAATGCACACAGCGATGTCACAGTACAGAGATAATGCACACAGCGATGTCACAGTACAGAGATAATACACACAGTGATGTCACAGTACAGAGATAATACACACAGTGATGTCACAGTACAGGGATAATACACACAGTGATGTCACAGTACAGGGATAATACACACAGTGATGTCACAGTACAGGGATAATACACACAGTGATGTCACAGTACAGGGATCATACACACAGTGATGTCACAGTACAGAGATAATACACACAGTGATGTCACAGTACAGGGATAATACACAGCGATGTCACAGTACAGAGATAATACACACAGCGATGTCACAGTACAGAGATAATACACAGCGATGTCACAGTACAGAGATAATACACACAGCGATGTCACAGTACAGGATAATACACACAGTGATGTCACAGCACAGGATAATACACACAGTGATGTCACAGCACAGGATAATACACACAGTGATGTCACAGTACAGGGATAATACACACAGTGATGTCACAGTACAGAGATAATACACACAGCGATGTCACAGTACAGGGATAATACACACAGTGATGTCACAGCACAGGATAATACACACAGTGATGTCACAGCACAGGATAATACACACAGTGATGTCACAGTACAGGGATAATACACACAGTGACGTCACAGTACAGGGATAATACACACAGTGACGTCACAGTACAGAGATAATACACACAGTGACGTCACAGTACAGGGATAATACACACAGTGACGTCACAGTACAGAGATAATACACACAGTGACGTCACAGTACAGGGATAATACACACAGTGACGTCACAGTACAGGGATAATACACACAGTGACGTCACAGTACAGGGATAATACACACAGTGATGTCACAGTACAGATATAATACACACAGTGATGTCACAGTACAGGGATAATACACACAGTGATGTCACAGTACAGGAATAATACACACAGTGATGTCACAGTACAGGAATAATACACACAGTGATGTCACAGTACAGGAATAATACACACAGTGATGTCACAGTACAGGAATAATACACACAGTGATGTCACAGTACAGAGATAATACACACAGTGATGTCACAGTACAGGGATAATACACACAGCGATGTCACAGTACAGGGATAATACACACAGCGATGTCACAGTACAGGGATAATACACACAGTGATGTCACAGTACAGAGATAATACACACAGCGATGTCACAGTACAGGGATAATACACACAGCGATGTCACAGTACAGGGATAATACACACAGCGATGTCACAGTACAGAGATAATACACACAGCGATGTCACAGTACAGAGATAATACACACAGCGATGTCACAGTACAGAGATAATACACACAGTGATGTCACAGTACAGAGATAATACACACAGTGATGTCACAGTACAGAGATAATACACACAGTGATGTCACAGTACAGGGATAATACACACAGTGATGTCACAGTACAGGGATAATACACACAGTGATGTCACAGTACAGAGATAATACACACAGCGATGTCACAGTACAGGGATAATACACACAGTGATGTCACAGTACAGGGATAATACACACAGTGATGTCACAGTACAGGGATAATACACACAGTGATGTCACAGTACAGAGATAATACACACAGCGATGTCACAGTACAGGGATAATACACACAGCGATGTCACAGTACAGGGATAATACACACAGTGATGTCACAGTACAGGGATAATACACACAGTGATGTCACAGTACAGGGATAATACACACAGTGATGTCACAGTACAGAGATAATACACACAGTGATGTCACAGTACAGGGATAATACACACAGTGATGTCACAGTACAGGGATAATACACACAGTGATGTCACAGTACAGGGATAATACACACAGTGATGTCACAGTACAGAGATAATGGAAAACAAGTAACAGATAAGAAGTCGCCTCGGATTCCCCCAAATCGAGCATCGAGTTTAGTTGCTAAGCAACAGAGTCACATGACCGCGATATCTGCGTCCTGTCTGTATAGGAAATCATTACACACAAATATACATTATATAATCCATTAAGTGTATAGGAATAACTCACCGCCCCCTCACCAGGACCCATAGAGCCGAGCGTGAGTCATCCCCGGTAACTTCACATTATTAACTCTTTACTAACTGTCATGGCCGCCCACAATTATCACAAGACGTCAGTTACAGTATAAACTCCGCCAGACCCGTCCTAAGGTGCCAGAGAGGGAGTCAGGTGGGCCGTCACACACAGGGAGTCAGGCAGGCATTTATAATACCGTGTTTCCCCGAAAGTAAGCCCCCCCCGATTGTAAGGCCGCCTAGGGGTAAAGGGGGGGCCTGCTAATGTAAGGCCTCCCCCGAATATAAGGCCTTACAACCGGGGGGGGGCTAATGTAAGGCCTCCCCCGAATATAAGGCCTTACAACCGGGGGGGGGCTAATGTAAGGCCTCCCCCGAATATAAGGCCTTACAACCGGGGGGGGGGCTAATGTAAGGCCTCCCCCGAATATAAGGCCTTACAACCGGGGGGGGGCTAATGTAAGGCCTCCCCCGAATATAAGGCCTTACAACCGGGGGGGGGCTAATGTAAGGCCTCCCCCGAATATAAGGCCTTACAACCGGGGGGGGGCTAATGTAAGGCCTCCCCCGAATATAAGGCCTTACAACCGGGGGGGGGCTAATGTAAGGCCCCCCCTCCTGCTGGCACACTGCCCCTCCAGCTCTGAGGCCCCCCTGCTGCTGCTTACATCTTACCCTCCAGCGTCTTCTTGCAGCAGCCAGCGCGTCGGTCTTCCGGTCCCGTCTTCAGCTGTTTCCCGGATCATGTGACCGGCCGGTCGCACTAGCGATGATGTCATGCGCTGCGACGGGTCACATGATCCGGGAAACAGTTGAAGACGGGACCGGAGGACCGACGCGCTGGCTGCTGCAAGAAGACGCTGGAGGGTAAGATGTAAGCAGCAGCAGGGGGGCCTTAGAGCTGGGGGGGCAGTATACCACACTGCTGGGCTGTGTACCACACTGCTGGGGGCTGTATACCTGTGCTGGGGGCTGTATACCGGGGTGGCGATCTGCTGTATTTCTCACCCTCGGCTTATATATGACTATATACGGTGTGTGTGTGTGTGTGTGTGTGAGTAGGCTGGGGCTGCCAATATAAGACCCCCCCCCCCGAAAGTAAGACAGGGGGCCACTTTTGGCCAAAAAAAATGTAAGACAGGGTCTTACTTTTGGGGAAACACGGTACTAGATTAGCCTCGCCACACTCAGCTAATGAAAAATGAGAAAGAAAATATTTTCTTTCTCATTTTTCATTAGCTGAGTGTGGCGAGGCTAATCTAGTATTATTTTTGGTTGAAATTTCCTCTGAGCACCTCACATAAGGTTGAGACGGGTCATACTCTATCTAGGCAGGCATTTATAGACATGTAGTCAGGTGGGAGGGGCATCCTTTTCTAACCACAGGTTGAGATTCTTTAGCAATTTGTTGATAAACTAATATTACCAATAATTATGTCTGTGGCGGTTATAAAGATCTTATTCTATAGTGACCAGAAGCAAAACATCAGTACGGAGGAGATATGAACCGGATGTGCAGAACTGGTTCATTATAAAACTATATCCTGTAATCCTGTATGTATGTATGTAAGAAAAGGAGACCGTAGAGGCTGGAGAAAAGGAGATCATAGAGGCTGGAGAAAAGGAGACCGTAGAGGCTGGAGAAAAGGAGATCATAGGGGCTGGAGAAAAGGAGACCATAGAGGCTGGAGAAAAGGAGATCACAGAGGCTGGAGAAAAGGAGATCATAGAGGCTGGAGAAAAGGAGATCACAGAGGCTGGAGAAAAGGAGATCACAGAGGCTGGAGAAAAGGAGATCATAGAGGCTGGAGAAAAGGAGACCATAGAGGCTGGAGAAAAGGAGACCATAGAGGCTGGAGAAAAGGAGACCATAGAGGCTGGAGAAAAGGAGATCACAGAGGCTGGAGAAAAGGAGATCATAGAGGCTGGAGAAAAGGAGACCATAGAGGCTGGAGAAAAGGAGACCATAGAGGCTGGAGAAAAGGAGATCATAGAGGCTGGAGAAAAGGAGACTGTAGAGGCTGGAGAAAAGGAGACTGTAGAGGCTGGAGAAAAGGAGATCATAGAGGCTGGAGAAAAGGAGATCATAGAGGCTGGAGAAAAGGAGATCATAGAGGCTGGAGAAAAGGAGACCATAGAGGCTGGAGAAAAGGAGACCATAGAGGCTGGAGAAAAGGAGATCATAGAGGCTGGAGAAAAGGAGACCATAGAGGCTGGAGAAAAGGAGACCATAGAGGCTGGAGAAAAGGAGATCATAGAGGCTGGAGAAAAGGAGACCATAGAGGCTGGAGAAAAGGAGATCATAGAGGCTGGAGAAAAGGAGATCATAGAGGCTGGAGAAAAGGAGACCATAGAGGCTAGAGAAAAGGAAATCATAGAGGCTAGAGAAAAGGAAATCATAGAGACTGGAGAAAAGGAGACTGTAGAGGCTGGAGAAAAGGAGACTGTAGAGGCTGGAGAAAAGGAGATCATAGAGGCTGGAGAAAAGGAGATCATAGAGGCTGAAGAAGAGGAGACCATAGAGGCTGGAGAAAAGGAGACCATAGAGGCAGGAGAAAAGGAGACCATAGAGGCAGGAGAAAAGGAGACTGTAGAGTCTGGAGGACAGTTTATCAGACACTCACAATCACAGGCAAATCACACAGGATGAGTTTGTAATGAGGTGTACAATTCAGATTGTATTATTGAGATGGACACAGAATTAGACTTTGTTTCCGCGCTTGTCCACCAGGGGGCATCAGTGGACTGTACAATCATAGAGGGTGAAAATCCCCCACCATCTCTTTTGTTTACCCAGGAAGAGAAAGTGAAAGAGGTTAGTACAGTCTCAGATTTCAGGAAGGACAGACCTGTGTGTGGTGTCTCTCGACATAGGGCTCTTTTGCAGCCGGATTCTTGGGAAGAAATACCCCGTGAAAATCGTTGCTGCAACCCCCGGTCTGCAGGACCTTGTCTTGCCGAGGGTCCCACTCAAATTCAGGACATTGCCTCCGGAATTCAGGACATTGCCACCGGATTACATGTGCAGGGGCTGTGACTGACATAAGGGAGCCATCTGTGCTACTGTGATCTCCCTTCTGCTCCTCTGTGTGCCCCGAGACTGGGAGAGACTAACAAAGAAAGATCCTGTTACCTGCGGAAGGAGACCACAGAAGAAGACTGAGGAGTTTCCCCCTTTAGCGCTGCACCGGGACCCGTCATCGTGAGATCCCCAGGCCTGCTACGTGGGAGCGACACCTTCTTCTGTGATAGACTGGTACGTGATTTTAGGGAAAGTTAGGGAAAGATATCTTCATTGTTGTGTTTTTTTCTTTGCTTGCTGCGTACCCGGAAGAATTGAAGATCCAGAGACTCTAATATATACATGTGTGCAGCTAGATCAGTTGATTGTGTTATAGATATGTTTTACAGTAAAGAAATGTTACTACCGGTTAAATCTGAGTATGGAGATTCTGTTGAGAAAGATCATACACACACACCCGCGGCCTTACCACCGGTCATTACAAGTTCAGATCACTAAATAAGATACACTGCATCCATTGTATTACTATGAGCGCCCCCTGCTGGCAGCCACATGTAATCCTCTAGCTATAGCAGCAGCTATGGAGCAGTACCACCATCCTGCAGCAGAGATTGCTCCTCCTCATCTTTAAGCTGTTTCTGTTTCAGTTAATGAATGAGTTTCAACCTAAAAATGCACCTGATGCTGATGATCACATGTCTGGGGTAAGTGATTACTCATTAACATCATTAGAATCCCTCAGAATCCTGGACATTGAAGAATGACTGGAGGTGATGGCCATCACTGAGTGTTGATGACATTTACATTTCTCTCTTGTTCAGTCACTTTGCATTCTGTTAGTTGATAAAAAGTATAAACCAATAACTCTTCTATGGATGAAGCTTCCTACTCTGGAGCATTTTTCACACCTGCCTAAAACATTTGCACATTCCTGTATGAAGCATTTACATTACCACTGGTCAGTTACTAGACCGGTTGGCATTTTTTGGCTGGTTGGTAAGTGGATATTGGGAGAGCAGAAGTGTCCGTTGCAACCTGTTCTGTGGTGCAAAACTGCGGAGGCACATGAACTTGTTGGCACTTGACATCAAATGGTACATGACCGTGGTGGCACATGACTGCTTAGGCACACGACCATGGTGGCACATGACTGTGCTGGCTCATGACCGCGGTGGGACATGACCTCGGTGGCACTAGATCGCGGTGGGACATTACTGTGGTAGCACATGACCACGGTGGCTCATGACCTTTATGGCACATGACTGCAGTGGCTCATGACCTCGGAGGCACATGACTGTGCTGGCTCATGACTGTGGTGGCTCATGACCTCAGTGACACATGACCTCAGTGGCACATGACCTCAGTGGCACATGACCGGAGGAGCTCATTACCACGGTGGCTCATGACTGTGGTGGCTTATGACTGCAGTGGCTCATGACTGTGGTGGCTCATGACCGAGGCAGCTCATGACTGTGGTGGCTTATGACCTCGGTGGCACATGATTGTGGTGGCTCATGACTGCGGTGTCTCATGACCGAGGCAGCTCATGACTGTGGTGGCACATGACTGCAGTGCCTCATGACCTCGGTGGCTCATGACTGCGGTGGTACATGACTGCGGTGGCTCATGACTGTGGTGGCTCATGACCTCGGAGGCACATGACTGTGCTGGCTCATGACTGTGGTGGCTCATGACCTCAGTGACACATGACCTCAGTGGCACATGAACTCAGTGGCACATGACCGGAGGAGCTCATTACCGCGGTGGCTCATGACTGTGGTGGCTTATGACTGCAGTGGCTCATGACTGTGGTGGCTCATGACTGTGGTGGCTCATGACTGTGGTGGCACATGACTGTGGTGGCTCATGACTGCGGTGTCTCATGACCGAGGCAGCTCATGACTGTGGTGGCTTATGACTGCAGTGGCTCATGACTGTGGTGGCACATGACTGTGGTGGCTCATGACCTCAGTGACACATGACCTCAGTGGCACATGACCGGAGGAGCTCATTACCACGGTGGCTCATGACTGTGGTGGCTTATGACTGCAGTGGCTCATGACTGTGGTGGCACATGACTGTGGTGGCACATGACTGTGGTGGCTCATGACTGTGGTGGCACATGACTGTGGTGGCTCATGACTGCGGTGTCTCATGACCGAGGCAGCTCATGACTGTGGTGGCTTATGACTGCAGTGGCTCATGACTGTGGTGGCACATGACTGTGGTGGCTCATGACTGCGGTGTCTCATGACCGAGGCAGCTCATGACTGTGGTGGCACATGACTGCAGTGCCTCATGACCTCGGTGGCTCATGACTGCGGCGGTACATGACTGCGGTGGCTCATGACTGCGGTGGCTCATGACTGCAGTGGCTCATGACGGCGGTGGCTCATGACCTCGGTGGCTCATGACTGTGGTGGTACATGACTGCGGTGGCTCATGACGGTGGTGGCTCATGACTGTGGTGGCTCATGACTGCGGTGGCTCATGACTGCAGTGGCTCATGACCTCGGTGGCTCATGACCTCGGTGACTCATGACCTCGGTGGCTCATGACCTCAGTGGCACATGACTGTGGTGGCTCATGACTGCGGTGGCTCATGACGGTGGTGGCTCTTGACGGTGGTGGCTCATGATGGTGGTGGCTCATGACTGCAGTGGCTCATGACTAGTGGCACATGACTGTGGTGGCTCATGACTGTGGTGGCACATGACTGTGGTGGCTCATGATTGTGGTGGCACATGACTGTGGTGGCTCATGACTGTGGTGGCTCATCACTGTGATGGCTCATGACTTTGGTGGCTCATGACTGGTGGCTCATGACCTCGGTAGCTCATGACTGTGGTGGTACATGACTGCGGTGGCTCATGACGGTGGTGGCTCATGACTGGTGGCTCATGACCTCGTTGGCTCATGACTGCATTGGCACATGACTGCGGTGGCTCATGACTGCGGTGGCTCATGACGGTGGTGACTCATGACTGCAGTGGCTCATGACTGGGGGCTCATGACTATGGTGGCTCATGACCTCGGTGGCTCATGACCTCGGTGGCTTATGACTGTGGTGGCTCATGACTGCGGTGGCTCATGACGGTGGTGGCTCATGACTGCGGTGGCTCATGACGGTGGTGGCTCATGACTGCAGTGGCTCATGACTGGTGGCACATGACTGTGGTGGCTCATGACTGTGGTGGCTCATGACTGTGGTGGCACATGACTGTGGTGGCACATGACTGTGGTGGCTCATGGCTGTGGTGGCTCATGACTGCGGTGGCACATGACTGCGGTGGCTCATGACTGTGGTGGCTTATGACCTCGTTGGCACATGACTGCGGTGGCTCATGACTGCAGTGGCTCATGACCGTGGTGGCACATGATTGTACAATGTGACCTTGGTATAGGGAAGGGTGGAGGTGATGTAGTTGTCACCTATGTATTATTTGTGTGTGGGGGGGTGCACATCTTTTTTTCTTTACTTCCTTCCCATATATTCCCTATAATCATTCCCGCAGTCAGAGACGTGTATGGGGCGGATGAACGGTCTTGGCGTCTCTCCATCATCTGCTGACGATTATCAGGGAATGTTTATGAGCAGATACAGATCCGCGATGCCCCAAATCTGTCATTATTTCCTTACCGGCAGGGAACCATATGGCGGAAACTATTTCTGGCACCTTTTATCTCTTCCTTCTGTGCAGAATTGTGCCGCCATCATGAGCCCGGGGCAGCACTGGTGAATGTGACCCTCATGTCACGTAGCGAGTGCCAGGATCCCGCTCATTACCTTATGATTGACCTTTTATCTCTAGGAGTTCAGTATCTTGTAGTGTAGAATCATTCTGAGCTTGTACTTACACACATCAGCCAGTCTATGCTAGTGTCGAGCCCCAGGCCCTGGGGTACTCAGGTATCAGGCTCCAAGGGGTTAGCAGGGATGTCACAGGTGGCAGCGCCTGAGCCCATGTCCTGGGTGACACTTCAAAAAGGGATGTATTTACAGGGGAGTTAGAGTTTGTCATGTGACGCCACCTGTAGTACCTGGTGATGGGTCACCAGCGCCGTCACAGTCCTCCGGAGGGCGATGGTAGTGCGGCTGAGATGGCAAAGCTCCCTACAGGTGGAGCTGGTCCTCTGGGGCAGCGTTCCTGCAATGGAACAAGATGATGTAGGAAACACATGTATGCAAAGTCACTTTCTCCCGGGTACTTTACTGGAAACTTGTAGCAGCATCAGACACAGTTCACAGTTCAGTAAGATGTTATAATAACAGGTAGCTTTACGGGTGGCTGCAAGTGGATCCCAGGTGGTATGGCGGAACCCGTGGTGTACCTTCATTGACTAACCCGTGTTAGTCAATTTCTTCCCCGCCTAGGATGGGCCTATACCCAGTAGCTTCATGTAGGTAGTACCGGGGGTCCTCTCCCTCATGGTGGGGAAGCAGGCAGACCGCTCCGATGGCAGGGTGCTGCAGCTGATAAACCACAGCAGCGGTTGCCAACTGCAAAGATGAACTCTGGCCAGATCCTAGGGCCCGGCGTTCCCCTGGGTGGACTGGAGTATCCCCTAGAGTATGGACGCTCCACTCTGAGGATCTCCTTTCTCTCTAGGGCCTGGACTTCTCTCGTCGGCCACCCTCTTTCGGGACCTCCGCAAGGTCCCTTCTTCTTTCCTCTGGTTCGGCTTGAAACCGCCCCGGTTTGACCTTCTGCCTCATTCCAATTAGTCAAAGCCTTCCTAACTCCTCTCCTTCTCCTGGTCCAAGACCCAGGACCAGAGAGGTGAATATATCCCCTCCCGGGTAACCTCCCACCCTAAACTAATGTGGGAGTGCTGGGAATGGGTCCCACCCACCATCCTAGGGTTCACCTGCAGCTGGGGCAATTACACCTCTTTTACGGGTGCAATACCCCTCTATGACGCCTGCACATGTGGGGCGCCACACTAGCAGTGCTGCAGTGTAAAGCATGGTGGATGGCTAAAGCGTCATTTGGTGGATTCCGAACTACCTCTGGCTCCAGTAGATAATGATTACAGACACATTTCGGGTGTGAGCTGATTATAGACCATTAAATGAGCGCCATTCGACTATATTTGGCACTTGTTTCCTGGCCTCTTTAGCAGCTGATGAAGAATGGTGGGGGTAGACCGATCACTAATAAAATATTCCATCCACATACGGTATTATATTACTCTGTTTCGCCGAAAATAAGACACTTTCTTATATTAATTTTCATTCCCAAAGATGCGCTAGGTCTAATTTTTCTCATTTTCAGGGGATGTCTTATTGCAGGGGATCTTATAGCAGCCCTCAATATCCCCATTATCTCCTTGCAACCCCGGTCATCCCCATCATCTTATATGCAGCCTCAAATATCCCTATTACGGAACCTGCAAAATAAAATACACCCACACACACCCCTTTTCTTACCGGTCCTCCACGGTCCTTTGCTGTTTGTATTCCAGGCACCGCTCTCTCTGGCGAAGATACTGTAGCTGTAAGATGCCAACCAAACAGAGACCAATCAGAGGCCAGCAGCCGCCGACCAATCAGAGGCCAGCAGCTGCCGACCAATCAGAGGCCCGCATGTAATGTCATATGCCAACAGTAGCTGCTGGCCTCTGATTGGCCATCAGCTGCTGGCCTCTGATTGGCCGGCATCTGCTATTGATGGCGCTGAGCCAGCAAGATCAAAGATCGACTCAAGACCGGTATTACCACCATATGGTGGTAGACATCAGTGTAGCGGTTGCCCCTTGTGGGCCCCTGCATCTGTTCCCCTACTGCTGGGGGCCAAAAGATGGCGGTTCTGTACAATTGCCCAGTTTGCCCTCCACCCACCCTGTTCCTACCGCCGCCTGTCATATATTGTGAAATGAGGGCCCCAGAGATGGAGGAATCTACTGATGCGCTATTTGTCTAAACTGCATATGAACAAAACGTCACCAATATATAGCAAAGAACTGATAGGCAGCTTCACTTCTGCTGTATAATGTCCTCCATGCTGCTGATGCTTTCTAGTAAGTGTTTTGTCTCACCATAGTGCTAGTTGCACAGCTATCCTGCTCAGTACTGCTGTACAATGCCCTTCATGCTGCCGTTTTCTAAAAAAAAAAGTGTTTTATCTCACCCTGAGTGCTGGAGTCACAGCTACACTACACTGTACAGCTGCATAATGTCCTTTATGCTGCTGCTTTCTAGTAAGTGTTTTATCTCACCCAAGGGTTGGGTTCATAATAGCCAGTCTACACCCACCAGCTCAGAGACAGCTGAAAATTAGACACTAATCTCACAGAGGTGAGTAATGAAGGATCCAAGTCATAAAATGACTGTGCACCTATAGACCTTCAGAGTGCTGTACTCTATTACACTGGGGTTGCAGGGGCTGACAGCTATATATACAACATGTCAATTCTTTCAGCATTTTTGCAGCATTATCTCACCATAGAAGGCAAGGAGAAAGTGCAAAAACGCTGCAAAAACACAACTGCTGCATCTTTGCTGAAGCAGAAAACTCTAATATATGCAGTACTTACCTACTTATGTCATTTATTTCCATCACAATGTCCACAAATCCCGCAGTCCACTGCGCCTCCCCGGAAGCTACGCCATATTACCATACCCAAGTAATGAGTATGCTAATATGGTGCCAACCCGCAACCGACGCTGCCACCACTGCCACTCTTTACAGATGGTAGGTAATAGGAGGACAGTGAGTTCACACTTACAGTTAAACGTTAACCCAGACAGGTAGACAACTGAAGGAGGCTTCTCATCAAATCCTAGCTCAGATTTCTCTTCTTGTAATCCTCTCTGCCTTCCTTATACTTAGCTGCACTTCTCTGAAGCATAGTTTTTTTCTTTCCTAAGGACAATGGCCATATTCCCACATGGCTGCCATCATCACTCTCTCCCCCTTTCTCTCCTCCCCTGACTCACTATTCCACACTGTAGCCCGGAGTTTGTACCTCCCTCTCTGGAGGTGACTTTTACAGCTCAGTATTAACCTTATACTGCAAGCAGAATTGGCTTAAACCCCTTGCAAAGGGAGGGGGGTGATTAACCCTTTCAGTGCTACCTGTCAGCTGGTCTTACCATATACAATATACACAGAAGTCTCAGTATTTACACGTACCACTATTATTCTGGTATCCCATGGGGAAGGCCCACTTTGGAGGATACCACACTCACTCACCCCCCTCAGCTCCCACGCACTCACCCCCCTCAGCCCCCACTCACTCTCCCCCTCAGCTCCCACTCACTCACCCCCCTCAGCTCCCACTCACTCACCCCCCTCAGCCCCCACTCACTCTCCCCCTCAGCTCCTACTCACTCACACCCCATCAGCCCCTTCAGCCCCCAATCACTCACTCACCCCCTTTCAGCTCCCACTCACTCACCCACCTCAGCCTCCATTCACTCTACCCTCAGCTCCCACTCACCCCCTTTAGCTACCACTCAGCCTGCACTCACTCACCCCCCTCAGCTCCCACTCACTCAGTCATCTTCAGATCCCACTCACTCACCCCCCTCAGCCCCCACTCACTCACCCCCCCAGCTCACACTCACTCAGCCCCTATCAGCTCCCACTCACTCAGCCATCTTCAGATCCCACTCACTCACCCCCCTCAGCCCCCACTCACTCTCCCCCTCAGATCCCACTCAGCCCCCTTCCGCCCTCCACTCACTCACCCCCCTCAGCCCCCACTCACTCTCCACCTCAGCCCCCACTTACTCAGCCCCCTTCAGCCCTCACTCGCTCAGCTCCAACTCACCCCGCACTCACCACTCAGCCTGAAGCTGCAGCCCCCCAAAAGGAACTGTGCCAGAGAGCGACCACAAGGGGTAGAGAGTGATCACAGGGGAGGGTAGAGAGGCAGCACGGGGGGAGGAGAGCGACCACAGGGGTGGACCCAAGAGAGTACATTTGAGGGGGCAGAGAGGGACCACGTGGGGTGGGGCAGAAAGTGAGGGGAAAAAAGCTGTGGACAGTGGAGAGACAGCACAGGGGATGAAACGGCCGCCGTCACCAGCACCACAGAGCCCGTCCCCAGCGTGATGTCACCTCCCATCTAGTGCACATCTAATCTGCATTAATTGCACAAAGCAACAAAGCTGCAAAAAAACTCAGCACAATGTGCGATGTAGCCAAAAAATGCACAAAATCCTGCTGTTTGGAAACTTTTTTTACTGCCAAGAGAGAAAAAAATAGCAGCAAAAAAGCAACGTGTGAACCCGGACTGCAGGGGCGGGCTGGCCCAGGTGGCAGGGGGGCAAGTGCCCCCTGGGCTGGTGGTATAGTCCACATCTAGGGCCGCCCCCTACAGAAACGGGCCGGCCGCGGGCGTCGCTTTGCGGCCGGCACAAGACGCGAGACGGCCCGGCCGCGGGAGTTGCTCTGTGACGCTGGAAGTCTCTGATCAGGTAAGGGCTGATAGCACCCCCCCCCCCCCCCGCTTCTCAAGTCAGGGCCGGCAGGGCAAATCTGCCACCCAGGGATGGAGGCTCCAGCCAGCCCCTGCCGGACTGAGTGATAATATGACTGTTCTCATATCACTTTTATATCTTGTGATATTCACTGGGGGGAGGGGTATGCAAGATTCTTTACACACTGCTGATGAATATTTTGCAAAGTAATGAAGATATTTTATTCCCTTTTTAAACGATTACGTGTCTTTTTACATCAAAAAATTATGCAAGAATGTTGGTTTTTGCACCGGAGCACGTCTGCGACAAGAGATGCAACTCTTGAAAATTTTGAAAAGCAGCAAAGTAAGAATCAGGAGAAAACATCCGGAAACCAAACACTTTCCCCAGAGCGGAGAAGAACAACATAACAAAGTGCACAGAACGTCAACATATAAAATAGACTTAAAAAAAAAGTTGCACATGGAAAAATGAATTTAGGGCAAAACACAAAAAAAAGAACCAAAAATTCAGAACCTAAATCTCCCATAGGAGCCAGAGATTGGAGTTACTGACTTGTCTCCCTGCAACTTCACATAAAATAATTGCAGCTATTTGAAGGAACAGGGCATGCAGTTCCACCAAATATACACTAGATGGCAGCAGAGCATATAAAATCCACTTATCCGCTGTACCATGAAGACTTCTAATGACAGGGATATTTTATATATATACTAGATGGGAGCTGCTATGGTGGCGCCCTGCTCACACAGGTAGCCACAGACTTCTCTAATGCACAGTTGGGTTTCCACTGCAGGTACCTACTACATGCAACATCTCTCACCCCGGCACAGTAGGGGGAGCTAGACTCACCGACTTTGGGTGAGATCCCCTATAAATACTGCTGCTGGGGGAGGAGTTAGTCAGAGTGTGCAGACGCTAGGAGAGCTGCAAAGACGTCCTAGTGGTCGGCGCCGCGGTTAGGCCCGAACCAGTGACCCGGAGTGGCCATTTTGACGTCCTGCAAGCCTAAAAAAGGAAGCATTCAAGACGATGAAAGAAGCCCTGACAGGAGAAGAAATCCTTGCTTACCCAGACTACAACCTGCCATTCCTGCTGTATACAGACGCCAGCAATGTGGAGCAAGACGGCAAGGAGAGAGAAACACGTTGCCCCACTTCGGCTGGAGGGAAGCGCAGGACTATGACCCGGCTGTCAGTCTAATCAAACAACTGATAACCCAAGAGTCAGCAAAGCTGCCTGCAAATCCATTTCTGAAGCCAAACATCTGTAGAACAAGCGGAGTAAACTGTTCCAATACCAACTTAAGCTTTGTCGGTGGTACATCAATCCAAGAACTCACGAGATGGTTTGGCAAATCCCCGTGGTCCCCGTGGTCCCTGTGGTCCTGAACGCCTATCACAACCAGACTGGTAACTTCGGATGGAAGAAGCTTGAGATACTGCTGAAGGATAGGTTCCTTTGGGTCGGCATACGGACATCTATTGAGAAATGGTGTAAGAATTGTAAACCCTGCAGCCTGAGAAGACAGGACCTACAGAGCCAGAAAGCCCAGCTTCATCCCATTGTCACCAAGCAACCTCAGGAAATAGTCGCCTTGGACCATGTAAAACTGACTCCAAGTAGATCCGGCTACACCTACGCATTGACCATGGTAGACCATTACTCAAGATTCTTAATGGTTGCCCCTGTAAAAGACCTGACAGCTGCAACAGCTGCCAAAACATTCCAAAATGTCTTCTACAGACCATTGGGATATCCTGAACAGGTCCTAACAGATCAAGGATCAGCCTTTGAAGCGGAGATCTTCCAAGAATTCTGCCAGATGTATGGGTGCAAAAAGATCAGAACAACCCCATATCATCCTCAAACTAACGGACTCTGTGAAATAATGAATCACATCATCATTGACATGCTAAAGATCCTACCAGTAGTAGAAAGAAACCAATGGCCGGAGAAACTACTTGGTTGACATGTACAACCACATTCCAGTAAGTTCTACAAACTGTACACCAGCATACCTGATGAGAACCCGTACAGGAAAGTTACCCGTAGACCTGGAACTAGGAGTAGTAGATCCTGAAGCAGATCATGCCATTTCAAATTGGAAAACCCATCGCCTAGAACAGTATAGAAAGATTCAAACCAGTGTCGAAAACAACCTGGAGAAATCCCGTGAAAAACAAGAAAGGGACTATAACAAACATGCTCCAGCAGAACCAATAACACCTGAAAGTATTGTCCTTAAAAGAAAAAGAACACGAAATAAGTTAGACGATCAGTGGGAACAAGAACCCTACGTCCTATTGGAATCTGGAAATGACAACAGCAAAGTCTGCCTTATCAGCGAGGATGGTGGAAAAACCACACAGACTGTATCCAGAGATCACATTAAGAAGTGTCCAACAGATTGGAAAAACCAAGATGCCTCCAACCAACCTATTCAAGAGTCTGGACCTGTACAAGAAGAAAGTCCATATCCAAAACCAAAGAAGAAAGTAATTCCTATTATCTTAGGAGAATTTTCCGAAGATTGGCCTCAACAGGATGGAGCCATCATAGTGCCAATTCTAAATTTCTACCAGCCCAATGAAGAGATACAAAGGAATCAGGAAGAAATACCCATTGCTAGAGAATCTGAGGATGCTGCAATCAGTACACCTGCTAGCCCTGTAGTGAGACTAAGGCCACGCAGACGCTTACCTGACATACCTGCACCAAGCCCTTCACTAGAAACCTCACCTGAAACAGTGACATCTGTAGTGCGTAGGTCAAAGAGATGCACACAAGGTCAACCCCCGTCAAGGTTTGGAGAGTGGGTATAGTAAAGTTAGAGGTAGAACACACTTCAAAGAGTAACCTGTAAATAGTCATTGTAAGAGTAAGCAATGTAAATAGTGTTCCAAAGGTGAAGAGTAGACAAAAGCCAGGTACACAACACCAAAGAGGGGAGTTGGCATAAGGAGCTGTTTAGGGAGAGTAAAAACATGGCCAAAAGGTGACCCCAGGGCCACGAAACCTACAGCACTTATGACTAGGGATGGGCAAATCTACTCGCTAGGACTCGTTACTCGGCGAGTAGTAAGGGACTCGCAGGACTCGGTACTCTGCGAGTTTCCCAGTGATTACTCGCACGAGTCCAATGCAAATCAATATCAATCCTAGTTTTGTCAGAAACGCTGACAAAACTAGGATTGCCATTGTTTGCATTTGACTCGGCTACTGTGCCAGTGATAGCAGGGAAACTCGCAAAGTAACTGCTGTTTCTTTGCGAGCCGAGTCCAGCTGTCTTCTCTGTGCAGCTCCAGGGTCCTAGAGCCCGCCTGCTGCCTGATGTAGCAGTGCTGAGATTGTTCTCAGTCTGCTCATTCCCTGTGTACAGACATGAATGTCTGTGCACAGAGATGATGTAGCAGTGCTGAGATTGTTCTCAGTCTGCTCATCCCTGTGCATAGACATCTATATTTATGCACAGGGGATGTAGCAGAGAGCACATCGCGTTTTGGACTGCGTCGGACAGAAGAGGATTTTTTTAATTAAAGATGGAGTCTCTAATGGCTTTTTTTTTTATTTCAAATAAAAATTTTTCTCTGTGTTGTGTTTTTTTAACCCTTTATTGGAGATTCTTAGTGGCTGGGTCAAACGTGGCCTGACATTAAGAATCTCGGGCTTAATACCAGCTTGTATAACAAAGCTGGTATTAACCCCTTTATTACCCAGCGTGCCACCGCCACCAGGGCCACTGGAAGAGCGGGGTTCAGCGCCAGAGGATGGCGCTTCAATGAACGCGCCATCTTCTGGGGCGGCTGCGGGCTGCAATTTGCAGCGGGGGGTGCCCAGAAAGCTTGGGCATCCCTGCGCTGCGGATTCCAGCCCCCAGCTGCTTAGCTGTACCTGGCTAGACATAGAAATTGCGCGGAGCCCCACGCATTTTTTTTTTTATTATTTAATGAAATTCAGAGTCAGAGGCTCAGAGTCAGAGTCTCGGAGTCGGAGTCTCCTCAGAGTCGGAGTCTCAGAGTCGGAGTCGCCTCAGAGTCGGAGTCGCCTCGGAGTCGGAGTCGTCTCGGAGTCGGAGTCGTCTCGGAGTCGGAGTCGTCTCGGAGTCGGAGTCGTCTCGGAGTCGAGTCGGAGTCGTCTCGGAGTCGGAGTCGTCTCGGAGTTGGAGTCGGAGTCGTCTCGGAGTCGGAGTCGGAGTCGTCTCGGAGTCGGAGTCGTCTCGGAGTCGAGTCGGAGTCGGAGTCGTCTCGGAGTCGAGTCGGAGTCGGAGTCGTCGTCGTCTCGGAGTCGTCTCGGAGTCGGAGTCGTCTCGGAGTCGGAGTCGTCTCGGAGTCGAGTCGGAGTCGTAGTCGTCTCGGAGTCGGAGTCGTCTCGGAGTCGTCTCGGAGTCGGAGTCGTCTCGGAGTCGTCTGAGTCGGAGTCGTCTCGGAGTCGGAGTCGTCTCGGAGTCGTCTCGGAGTCGGAGTCGTCTCGGAGTCGGAGTCAAAAAAATGCGTGGGGCTCCGCGCAATTTCTATGTCTAGCCAGGTACAGCTAAGCAGCTGGGGGCTGGAATCCGCAGCGCAGGGATGCCCAAGCTTTCTGGGCACCCCCCGCTGCAAATTGCAGCCCGCAGCCGCCCCAGAAGATGGCGCGTTCATTGAAGCGCCATCCTCTGGCGCTGAACCCCGCTCTTCCAGCGGCCCTGGTGGCGGTGGCACGCTGGGTAATAGAGGTTAGGGCCAGCTTTGTATTATCAGCTGGCCCTAAGCCCGAAATTTATGGCGGTCACGCCAATATTAGACATGACCGCCATGAATTTCTATTAAATTGTTTTAAAAAAAACACAACACAGAGAAATTTTTTTATTAGAAATAAAAAAAAAAGCCATTAGGGACTCCATCTTTAATTAAAAAAATCCTCTTCCGTCCGACGCAGTCCAAAACGAGATGTCCTCTCTGCTACATCCCCTGTGTATAGATATAGATGTATATGCACAGGGAATGAGCAGACTGAGAACAATCTCAGCACTGCTACATCATCTCTGGGCACAGACATTCATGTCTGTACACAGGGAATGAGCAGACTGAGAACAATCTCAGCTCTGCTACATCATCTCTGTGCACAGACATTCATGTCTGTACACAGGGAATGAGCAGACTGAGAACAATCTCAGCACTGCTACATCAGGCAGCAGGCAGGCTCTAGGACCCTGGAGCTGCACAGAGCAGACAGGACTCTTCTCTTATCTGTGTGAGTTTCCCAGCGATTACTTACAAAGTAAACGAGTCCAATGCAAATAAATGACAAAACTAGGATTGCTTCAGGCTGAAGCTTCCGAGACACATCTGCGATTTGTAAATCTCACACTACTCGCTATTACTCGCTTCCCCATTCATTAACATTGGACTCGCTAGACTCGCAACGAGTAGCGAGTCCTGGGCTCGGACTCGCTAGAGTCAAGCGATTCCGAGTAATTTAGGATTCGCCCATCACTACTTATGACCGTTAGAGGCCCTGATAGTACCTAGAACTCCTACGCCGAAAGCACCCATTGTTGTGTATTTTGAACTGTTGAGCCTACAGAGACTTTACCTGTAAGGACTTATTGAACTTTTGAACTTTGACCTTTTCCCCCTGTACTTTCTCCCTTTTGAACTTTTACAACTTAAAAGGACTACAGCTACGGGACTAATGTAGCCACAAACTTTCAAAAGCCTGCGGTGGGTGGACTAGCATCGTACGGACTTACCTGTTTTCTATTATATTTTTTTTTAATTTTTATATTTTCAGACTTTGTAAATATGTTACCTGTTATATTGTTGAAATTATTATCCTTTTGTTTGAACAAAAATGCTCAGTCCAGGAGTACTGCTTTTAACTAAGGGGGTATGTGGCGCCCTGCTCACACAGGTAGCCACAGACTTCTCTAATGCACAGTTGAGTTTCCACAGCAGGTACCTACTACATACAACATCTTCCACCCCGGCACAGTAGGGGGAGCACAACTTGCTGACCTTAGGCAAGATCCCCTTTAAATACTGCTGCTGGGGGAGGAGTTAGTCAGAGTGTGCAGACGCTAGGAGAGCTGCAAGGACGTCCTGGTGATTGGTGCCGCGGTTAGGCCTGAACCAGTGACCCGGAGTGGCCCTTCTACGTCCCGCAAACCTAAGTGGGGACAGAAGGCGAGGAGCAGTGAGCCAAGAGGGAGCGAGGAGCTTGAGGAAGTTCACCCAAAGAAAACCATCGGATATTGGGGATCCACACCTGTGAGATACTATAGGACCACAGAAAACCCCACCGCACCGTGGAGGCTTCGGCTACACGGTTACTTCTGTGGGTCAAGAGAGGGAGCCAGACACAGCAGGGCAGAGCCGCAGTGATCAGGAGAAGGTAACCGGGAGACCGCACAGGAGGAGAGGAAGACATCAGAGTCAGGAAGAGAGAGGAGGCAAGTCAGGCTGCAAGCAGGCTGTGCTTCAACCATCACTACAGAGCAAAGGAGGCCTTATACCCACTTCCTGTCGGGACCCACTGTGCAACCTGTCCACCCGTCAGTGCCCTGGACATCTTTACCTGACAAACATCAGTAAAAGGTAAAAGAGACTTTTGTGTGCGTGTATCATTCCTCTCCATCATCAGCCCCTCGCATAGACTGTTCCAGCACTCCCTATACCATCACAGCTCCCCTCCAAACTGCCCCTTTACACTACGCTGCCCCGGAGGTCCAGTCCTACCTGTGGAGGACTTCACCATCTTAGCCGCAATATCATCTACCTCCGGTGGCGCTGGTGCAATTCACCCGAAACTACAGGTGACGTCACGACAACAAACTTTGTAAATAGTCCCCTGTAAATATCACCCCTTTTTTGAAAGATATCCCATTCCACGTGACACAGTTAACCCTTTTGCCGCCTGACACCCAAGTACCCCAAAGCCTGGGCTTAACACTATCACATCAGGTCGGTGAACGGGTGACATCACGATGGCGGCATGCTCCATGGCGGCAGCCGTCTCTCCCCCTGTGCTGTTTTTCTCTGTTCGCTGTTTTTTCCCCCTCACTCTCAATCCCCCTCTTCATCCGGCGGACTGAATGGTTAGTGGTGACTGAAAGCAAGCAGAGTGAGCGGGCGGGGTGGGGGTGAGTACGGGTAGAGTGAGCAGGGGGTGTGTGAAGACGGGCAGAGTGAGCGGGGGGCTGTGAGGATGGGCAGAGCGAGTAGGGGATGTGAGGAGGACGGGCCAGAGTGAGGGAGCGTGTGAGGACGGGCAGAGTAGAATAGCTGGCAGGGGGCTGTGGCATCGGGTTAGTGGGGGGGACTGCGGGGTCTGGGCGGGGGTGATCGGGTGGGAGTTCACTGGGGAACTGCTTGGAGCGGGCGGGGACAGCATGCAGTGGGCTGCAGCTGCCATATTTCCGTAACCATCACTTGGGTGTGGAAATATGGCGCTGCCGGAAGTGACATAGGCGGACATCAAGACGGAAGTGGAGGAGACACTTCACAAATATATAATTAGATATATATGACTGACTCCTATAAGTGGTACAGCCCATCTGGTGAGGTGTTTCCAGTATATGCAAGTCCCAACTTGTGAAGAACAGAAAGAGGGATAAATTATGCATCACTTGTACACCGCAGGAGACTTTGATCACTCCACTGGTCATTTTTGCCATTTTTTCTTCCCTGGCAGGAGGAGTTGTCAGAAGGGAGGTGGCAGTGAAGGAAATTCAGCAGAAACCCGAGACTGCAGGGTGTAAACCCAAATCCAGGACTATCTGCTGTATCAAGGATGGTTAGAACTAGAGATGAGCAAACCTATTCTTGGGACTCTGGTCCAGGTTAGTGTTATCTGGCAGCTGGACAGGAGGCTGCAAATCTCTTATCTTCTGGTGTCCCCCTGGCGTCTGGACGGAAGATCACAAATCTGTTACCTTCCGGCAGCTGGACATGAGGCAGCGAATCTCTCATCTTCCATTGTTCCCGGCAGCTGGTCTGGAGGTCACAAATCTCCTACCTTCCAGTATCCCCGACACTGGATGGGAGGCCGTGAATCATTATCTTCTGGTGTCCGCGGTGGCTAGATGGGAGCTCACAAATCTTTTACCTTCTGACGTCCCCTTTGGCTGAATGGGAGGTCATGAATCTGTTACCTTCCGGCAGCTGGACAGGAGTCAGCGAATCTCTCATCTTCCATTGTTCCCGGCAGCTGGTCTGGAGGTCGCGAATCTTCTACCTTCCAGCATCCCCCGCACATGATGGGAGTCTGTGAATCAATATCTTCTGGTATCCGCTGTGGCTGGATGGGAGCCCACAAATCTTTTACCTTCTGGCATCCCCGGCACTGGGTGGGAGCCTGTGAACCTCTTTAACTTCCCTTGTCCCCAATAGCTGGACAGGAAGGAGCAGATCTCTCATCTTCCGGTGTCCCCTTTGGCTGGATGGGAGGTCACAAATCTCTTACCTTCTGATGGCTGGACAGGATGCAATGTCTCTTACATTCCGTTGTTTTTGGTGGCCTGTACAGGAGGTCGTGGATCTCCTTTTCGTTGTCCCCTTTGGCTGGTCGAGAGGTCACAAATCTCTTACCTTCCAGCGTCCCTGGTGGCTGAACGGAAGACAGCAAATTTCTTTCCTTCCAGCGTCCCCTTTGGGTGGATGGGAGTTCGCAAATCTTTTACCTCCCGTTGTTCCCGATTACTGGACGGGAGGATGCGAATCTCTGACCTTCCAGTGTCCCCAATGGCTAGATGGGAGGCCGCAAATCTCTTACCTTCTGGCAACCTCGGCAATGGACAGGAGGCCATGAATCTCTCACTTTCCGGTGTCCCCAACGGATGGGAGGCCGAAAATATCTTACCTTCTGATGTCAATGTCCCTAGTACTGGACGGAAGGCTGTGAATCTCTAACCTTCCGATAGCTAGACAGGAGTGAGCAAATCTATCACCTTCTGGTGTCCCCTTTGGCTGGACGGGAGGTTCGAATCTCTTACCTTCTGACGGCTGGACAGGAGGCCGCAAATCTCTTACCTTCTATTTTTCCCCACAGCTGGACAGGAGGTTGCGAGTCTCTTACCTTCCTGTGTCCCCTTTGGCTGGACTGGAGGTTGTGAATCTCTCACTTTACGAAGCTCCCATTGCCTGGATGTAAGGTCTCGAATCTGTCCTGTAGTTCCTGGTGGCTGAATGGGAGGCAGCAAATCTCTTACCTTCCGGTGTCCCGTTTGGCTGGTTGGGAATTTCTTAACTTCCGGCGTCCCAAAGGCAGGACGGGAGCCAGTGATTCTCTTAGCTTCCGGTGTCCCCTTTGGCTGGACAGGAGGTTGAGAATCTCTTACCTCTCATCGTCCCTGGCAGCTGGACGGGAGGCAGCGAATCTCTTACTTTCCAGTGTCCCGTTTTGGCTGGATAGGAGGTGGCAAAGCTCTTACCTTCTGGTATCCCCACCGGCTGGACAAGAGGTTGCAAATCTTTTACATTCCGGTGTTGCCTTTTGCTGTAGGGGAGGTTGCAAATCACTAACCTCTCATTGTTCCCGGCAGCTGAACAGGAGGTTGTGAATCTTTTACTTTCCGGGGTCCCTTTTGGCTGGGCTGGAGGTTACAAATCTCTTACCTTCCGGTATTCCCTTTGGCTGAATGAGAGACAGCAAATCTCTTACCTTCCGGTGTCCCCTTTGGCTGGACAGAAGGCAACGAATATCTCACCTTCTGGCGTCTCTTTTTGGAGTATGGGAAATCGCGAATCTCTTACCTTCCAGTGACTGATGGAGAGACAGCGAATCTCTCAAGTTCATGAGCCCCCCTTAGCTCCCATTGTTCTCGGTGGCTGGATGGGAGGCAGCAAATCTTTTACCTTCGGGTAGCCCCTTTGCCTGGATGGGAGGTCGCAAATCTCTTACCTTTCGGTGTCCTGGCGGTTGCACTGGAGGCAGTGAATCTCTTATCTTCCAGCGTCCCCTGCAGTTTTGATTATCCAGGTCTGGAGCGACATCATCTGTGCGTCCTGCTTATCTCTGGTTGTGACCTGTAGATTTATTTTTTGTTCATTTATTCATAGTCAAAGCAGCCAGAACGTTCTCATCTTTCTGAATCTTAACTATATGACATGCTGCCTTTGTGTGTCTGTAAGGCTGTGTTCACACGTTGCATAAATCCTGTGTTTTTTGTTTACTGCGCCAAACTACTCAATAACAGCCTCCTCAGATTATTGCTTTTTAGCTGTATTTTTATGTCTTTTCCACCTCATTTTATGCGTTTTGATGCAGAAGTGTTTTTTTTACATCACAGATACGTTTGTCATTATTATTACGGGAACACCAAATATTTCTGTTATTTGTTGATTTATGATGTTTAATTTGTTTTTTGGTTTCTTTTTAAAGTGCATTAAAAATTCATTTTTTAAAGGAAGAAAAAAAAATCTTTCTAAGATACAGGGACATAGAAATTCACTGCTATGTACAATGTATCTCTATGTACCTGTATAATCTGCCTGTATAGTCAGAGGCTGCAAAACAACTTCAAATGTACAAAATTGTGCTTGTGACATTAGCAGAGCCAGTGGCTTTTGGCTTTAGCTCCTGCCTGCAATGTTTTAGGTTGTCAGTTTGAGTCCTGGGAGAGACATAAAAAAATTATTTTCTTTTCCCCTCAATGTTTCTGGTTCTCATACCTTGACTCCGGAGTTTGATCCAGTGACCTTTGTGTGATTCGTTTCCATCTCTTTGTTGTGTTCTAACCCCTTTTTGTTCTGTTGTCTTTCTGTCCTTGGCCTTGTTTTTTGTTTTATTTTAATTCCTCATTTTTTTTTGCCCTATCACATCTTGGGAGAAGCTATTTATTCTCGGCATTCATACGCCTTCAGTGCTCGTTATATACTCTAAGGATGATGGAAATTTGGATTCCAAGCTGCTAAATTCAGGATATTCTTGCAGAATAATCACATTTTGATTTTTCCTGCAGTTTGTGTGAACCCCAATGGCATTGATGTGATGTGTACCTTAGGATGTAAGAACCTGATAACAACTTCAAACAGTGTGATAGGAGGTAATGAAGAAGCTAGAGTGTAAAGTTATAGAATGGTGTGTTGCATTGTGATGCCTTTTATCAGGGGTGTAACTACACCAGGTGCAGGGGTTGCAATCACACTCAGGCCCGGGAGTCTAGGGGGCCCCAAAACTAACTCTGCCCTATAGAAAAAGACTATTGCTATTAAACATTTGCAATAATTGGGGGCCCCATTGGAGCTTTTGCTTTGGGGCCCATAAGCTTCAAGTTACGCCACTGCCTTTTATATTGGTAAAAAACTGAAAAGTACTGTATGTATTCCCTTCTAAGGCTGCAGTACTACTAATGGCTACAAGATGGCGCTAGCTGCTGTCCTCTCCTGTAGAATACAGATGAGGATTTGGAAGCAGAGTGATAGTTTTGGTAGGGTTAAGTGAGCTCACACACAGGGTAAGGGAACTTAGAAATAGAGGATGTAGTTCCTAGTTCAGAGTTTAGAGTGAGTTGTGGTGTAGAGTGTAGAGAAGACAAATAATTGGGCTGGAGTAGAAGGAGTACAAGGGACCAGGCTAAAGGTAAAGGGTTAACTCTCAAGAGGCAAAAGACAAGGGGACTCCTTCATTCAAGTGAATAGTGTTGGCCAGCACAGAACGAGGACTTTAGAGAGGAAAGGAACATAGCTGAGGGACAAGGCCATATGGGCATCAGCTCAAGTAGCATCCCTGAAAAGTAGCAATATAGTGATAGAGGTGAACAGTTATAGCGCTATACCTCGACCCGTATGACTAGTAACCTGGGGAGGCACTACAAACAGTTTAAGCTCTCAGTGGTGAGACCAAGGGTCAGTCTGAGACCAGCAACTTTTTCCCTAGCTCCTTATCTAATTTATCCCTTAAATCTAAGCTATTTGCTAATATACTTGCTTTATTAATTCCCTACGGTTCCCTCTGTACACTATCTAACAGCTGGTTTTTTTTTTCCTATTTCCTGCTTCATGACATACCATGTGAGTAGAAGGGTTGAGCTGTAACATTAGCATTTTTAGAGAAAATAAAAAGAATTTACTTTTCCTTCACCTCTACAATACAGGGACATAGAAATACACTGCTATGTACAGATGTATCTCTATGTACCTGTATAATCTGCTTCAGGTTCCCTGCCTACAGCTCAACTATACCCTCCCCCCTTCCCAAGGAGGACCAGTGCAGCTGGTAAAAGAAGTGAAAGGGAGTTGGGACAAAAGCCCTGATGTGCTCAGATGTTCGGTACTTGAAACAAGCAGGATGGATGCTCGGTTGGGCGCAATCCGTGTACCAAGTATAATGGAAGTCAATGGAAAACTGAGTTTTTTTCACTTGAATGTTCCATTATACTCAGTACACAAGTCGTACCCGTCCGAGTGTCCAGCTTGCTTGTTTTGCGTCGTACCAAGCCCTTCAGCATGGTAGAGCTCGCTCATCACTAGTACTCATGCTCATCACAGCTAAGGATTTGGCACAATTTTATCCAATCTGGACAATCTTCTGTGAGCCAAACACATAATTGACACGAGTCTCTATCCTGTCCTGAGAGTTTATGATCACGTGACCAATATATGGTGATATCTCGTGGTCACAAGACCGGTCACTCAGTGTGGTACGCCCAACGTGCAATGATGTAATGATCCTCCTAATATCCTAAAGAAGGAATGAATCTGAATGGATCTTCATGTGTACGATTCTCATATTTCACATCTTCAGGAATCTCTGCTTGTCCCGGTGTAACAGGCCAGATTAACCCTGTGCCCAGTCTATAACCCCGGGGTATAGTTTGGCCTAGGCCATAATATACTTAGGGTATAATGTGGCCTAGGCCACCTTAACTCCGAGTATAGTCTGGCCTGTTACACCGGGACATAATGGTGAGGATAATCTGCCCATCGACTTGGCATGATCTTAAGTGAGAGCACGATTACCAAGTAACTTTCGGCCGGGTTTACCAGAGCCTAATTCATGGTCAGTATAAGGATAAAATTGCAAAACTTTATTTAACCATGCAAAAAATTCAAAGAAAAAACATGTTAAAAACATCTTTAAAAAGTAGGAAGTGCTCAACACAAAATATCCACAACTAGGAGAACAAATTGCTCATGTTATGGAGATAGTAACACAGCTGTACTCATTGTTCTGCCCATTCATGTGCAACAAGGAAACGTTCGTAGTAATACCAGTTATGACCTATAGAGGTCACTAGTTACCCATTTATGTTGTTCAAATGCACTGTCCCTGCTTATGTAAAAGCTCCTTCTTTAAGAAAATTAGTCATTCAGAGGGGACCGCCCCCCCTCCTTCCTCGAGGAGAAGTCAACTGGCAGACATCTACTAGACTTCAGAGGAATCAGCCGCATGTCCTGGCTCCCGCTCCTTTTCTCTACTACCACATCTCCTGTCAGATGATTCCAGTAAGAAGTGTAGTATACAGTACATAATCGTTTTAGTATCTGTGTGAGCAGATTAAAATCCAGCCGCTGCTACAGAAAGAACTGTGTGATAGGAGATGTGTTATACCCTGTAATTCTTCATGTTAGCATGTTTGCATTGTATATAGATAAAGGTATTTCTGTTTAGAATACTGTAAAGTGAAGTGCATTGTGCTCTGAGATACACCATTTGAGTTAATGCCCCTTGCATTGTATGCAGATAGATGTATACTGTATAGAACAGAGCCTGCTGCAGTGACCTTTACCCCAGTTACTCATGTTAACTGTACCCTGTGTTATCACTGTGTTAGTGCTAGTTTCTTTAATGTACCCAGTACTGACTGTGATTATTTTGTACTTGTGTTATAGTTTTTACTGCTATCAAGTTCATATCACTCAATAAATCAAGACTAATGAAACTTTACAGTCTGGTTACTAAGAATGTGAATGAGGGTTAAGCTGTATGCTGGATATCCACAGCATGACACATGGAAGAAGGCAGAACACATATAAGATTACATTGCGTGGATTTTTTACAAGGAGACTGATAAAGATAACCAATGACAAAATGGCTATTTACAATTACAATCAGATGCTTATTCAAAAAAAAAAAACCCTCTCAAGGTACAACACTCAATAAAGTATGATTGAACCGTGGTGAATATTTCACAAAGCTGTTTGAGGGAATATAACAGTGTGCAAACTACAGTCAAATGCCCTGGAATCAGGGGCTGACTGGACCAGGGGCAGGGGGGCAGATGCCCCTCAGGCCAATTGTCAAGCAGCAGCCGAGATTTGCCAGCCCCTGCCTGAAATACCCTCCTGTGTAAATGAAAACACAGGGTCACAGAGGAAGAAAGAAGACGTTACAGGACAAGAGGATATAGGTGAACTGATGTGACACTCAAAAGATATATCGCCATAAAGTATATATCACAAAGCTGTTTATTAAGGATAACAGTAAGATATTATCAAATGTATCTTTACACCTGTCAAAAGAAAGATTTGTTATCATTCATACTCAGTATCCTAAAGAAGGAAGAATCACTAAGACCACTGTGAAATAAGGTACAGCAGGCTTAAGGAGGAAAAGGAGAAAACTTTTGTTAAAGGCAGGCATGAATGAGCGTGCTAAAAACATGAGGGGTAAGTAAACTGCACCATGACTGATCAATGATGCAATGCACAGGGAACAATTATATGTGTCGCACCCCAGGGCAGGAGGTACTCAGAATCGGGTCCTCTTGTCAGTCTGCAGAGGAGAATGTCACGGCTCCGTATGCCCAGGTGCGGCAATACAAAGGGGATAAAAGAAAAAAGGGAATAAAGTTTATTGGAATTGTTCGTGACGCCACCCGTGGCTTGTGGCTAATATGGATCACCTCTGCTATGCTGGGGATGATGGTGGAGGTGGCAGCCAGAATGATGAGCCCTCCACAGGTAGGGCTTTTGTCCTCAGGGCAGGTTTAGGGATGGTGGGTATTGGGGCACTGCAGTTGCTCTCTTCCCGCAGCTTCTCCTATGGCAGGAAACAAGTGTGCGGCTCCGCAGGTGAGCCGCTACGGTTACAGCATCAATAAGTCTCAAACACAATTCTTGAGTTCACCGGGTACTTTACTCCACCGCCAACACAACACCGTCTCTGCCACAGTACTTTACAGTTCTTTTACACACTCGCAGTGGACCGGGTTCACACAGCGACCATGGGCTCGGGTTCTCACTGCAGCCAGGAAGGTTCCTCTGCGTCACTCCCTCTCAGTGTACCTTTTGGGACCTTGGTTTCTCTCTCCGCTCCTTCGCGTACGGGTTCGGTGCAGCCATCACGGGCTCTGCAGTGGTCTGTCTCATACTCTGGGTCCCTAGCCCTAGTACGATGGTTTTGCCCTACTCCGAAACCGGTTGTTGAGTCTCGGGACTCAGAGTTCCCTCACCCCGCCGGGTGTCTCGTGGTTAGGGGCTTGAAGCGTTCCCGGCCACCTCTACAGAGCCGGCTCTCTGGTTTCTCTGGCCCAGTCACCAGTGACCCGGGTTAATCAAGCTCACCTGGCTCCTTCTATCTCTCCACAGATTCAGCCTGGGTTCCCAGCCGGCCATTAGTGGATGAGGCCGCCAGGCCCCGTTGTTCTCTCTGTCTGTGAGACTTAGCTAAAGGATGTCTCGGCTTGGGGATCCTTCCCTCTTCCTCACCCTCCAGGGAATTCTGCCTCCCAACCTAGTGTTCTTAGGTCCTTTTGAGTCTTAGTTCCTCCACCCCTTTTTTCGGGTTCTTTCTACTTGCCACCCACACTTAGCTACTCCCGACACCCCTCGCCTGACATGATGTGACTTAGGCTCAGAGTCGGAGTGTGTGTGGGTGTTTGTGTGGAGTGACCGTCCTACCTATCCCAGCTGCAGTTCACCCTGTGGCCACCCGGTCGTGAGCCAACTCTAAAGTTCCCTATAAGACCAAAGGATTGTGCATTATCTCTTGATACTATCTCCTCAGTTCTAACTTGTATCATGTGTCCTGAGTTTATAATCATTCTTTCCACACATCTTTATTTTTCAGTAAATATATTTATTGAGATTTTCAACAGTAAAAACAATAGAAAGAACCAGTACAATGTCCAGGACTTAATACAGAGATACATTACGTCCCGAAGAGCGCAGCACAGGAGTAGTCCAATAAGGACACCAACACCTAAAGGGTACATGTTTCCCATCTTAGGAATCACCTCTGGACAAGGACCTTATATAAAGAATATAGAACCTATGAAAAGGCAATTGTGGAAATAAAAAAAGAGGAGAGAAAAAGAAAAAGAGAAAAAAGGGTAGGGGAGAAGGGGAGTAAGGAAGGAGAGGGGGGGGGGTAAGGGAGACCCAGCAATTTAAACGCCCACGAGTTGACAATTACGAATATGTACGCAGCCAAATAAGGAACCCTGCGCTCTCCTTGAAGGACTGCCAGAGGAACCAGGTGCGTCCCTGTTCATGTGCGGCATCACCATCCACACATCTTTATGATGCTGTCATAAATGTAATTGAACAATTCCAATTCCAATCTCATCTATTCGGGCGTGTCCAACTATTGGATACGATGTGAACCATTTTCCTCCGAACTTCTCAGTTCTCTGATGTTCATTCCCGTGTTCGCCATGATGGTGTCCAGACAACAGGTCGTAGGTCTTCCGCACCCTCTACTGCCACTGACCATACCGAGCATCATGTCCTTCTCGAGAGGATTTGCTCTCATCACTTGGCCAAAGTAAGACATCTTCTATTTCATGACTTTTCCTACCGGGGACGTCTGTGGATTGGCACGTTCCAGAACACACTTATCTGAGATCTTGGCTATCCACTTTCATAGCAGTCTCCTCCAGCACCACAGTTTGAAGGAAACAATCTTTCTTTGATCACCCATTGTCAAGGTCCACGTTTTGCATCCATACAACACGACTGGGAATGCCATGGCTGTGACCAATCATCGTTTGGTGGTGACTGAGATGTTCTTGCACTTCCACAGTTGCTCAATGTTCATCATTGCCGCACGGCGCATAGCAGCTGTAGAGCCGCCGTTACAATCAATGAGGGACCTCAGAAAGGTGACTCTGTCTACCATTTCTATTTTATCATTGTCGATCTTCAGATTCACCTTCTCGCTGGCGGTGGTCTTCTTCACATTGAGATGAAAACCAAACTTATTGTAAAATTGGACCAATCTAATAGACACATGGCTCATAACTTGGAAATGAAACAAGAGCTAGCACTCTGCCATTCAAACCTCTTTTGAGCTACGACCCCCTGGTGTGAACAGGTAAATTGAACTGGTAAATCTGCTGGAAAGCAGATACAAAATCTGGACTCAATGTCTACAAGATTGTCATGAATGTGTCCCATCGTGATATTACCTGATATATAAAACTGAATAGCTTCATTGTTCTTGTTCTTTAAACCGCAGACTAACAAAGTGTGTGCCAAAGACTTTAGGCTCCAAGCTGTGCATCGGGCACTGCAATCATCAAGCTGTGCATCGGGCACTGCAATCATCAAGCTGTGCACAGCGCACTGCAGTCATCAAGCTGTGCACCGGGCACTGCAGTCATCAAGCTGTGCACCGGGCACTGCAGTCATCAAGCTGTGCACAGCGTACTGCAGTCATCAAGCTGTGCACCGGGCACTGCAATCATCAAGCTGTGCACCGGGCACTGCAGTCATCAAGCTGTGCACCGGGCACTGCAATCATCAAGCTGTGCACCGGGCACTGCAATCATCAAGCTGTGCATCGGGCACTGCAATCATCAAGCTGTGCACCGGGCACTGCAATCATCAAGCTGTGCACCGGGCACTGCAATCATCAAGCTGTGCACCGGGCACTGCAATTATCAAGCTGTGTAGAGGGCACTGCAATCATCAAGCTGTACAGCAGACACTGCAATCATCAAGCTGTGCACTGGGCACTGCAATCATCAAGCTGTGCACCAGACACTGCAATCATCAAGCTGTGCATCGGGCACTGCAGTCATCAAGCTGTGCACCGGGCACTGCAATCATCAAGCTGTGCACCTGGCACTGCAATCATCAAGCTGTGCACCGGGCACTGCAATCATCAAGCTGTGCACTGGGCACTGCAATCATCAAGCTGTGTAGAGGGCACTGCAATCATCAAGCTGTGCAGCAGACACTGCAATCATCAAGCTGTGCACTGGGCACTGCAATCATCAAGCTGTGCACCAGACACTGCAATCATGAAGCTGTGCATCGGGCACTGCAGTCATCAAGCTGTGCACCGGGCACTGCAATCATCAAGCTGTGCACCGGGCACTGTAATCATCAAGCTGTGCATCGGGCACTGCAATCAACAAGCTGTGCAGCAGGCAAAGCAATCATTAAGCTGTGCACCGGGCACTGCAATCATCAAGCTGTGCACTGGGCACTGCAACCATCAAGCTGTGTAGTGGGCACTGCAGTCATTAAGCTGTTGTGGCGCCCTGCTCCCGCAGGTAGCCACAGCCTTCCCTACTGCACAGCTGGGTTTCCACAGCAGGTACCTACTACATTCAACACCTTCCACCACGGCACAATAGGGGGAGCTAGCCTCACTGACTTTAGGTGAGATTGTGGCACCCCAGGGGTTAAGTGCCACAGAAACAACAGCAAGGTTAACTCCCCACACAACACCTGACACTGCACAAGCACCTCTAGGCCAGAAGGGGGAGCTAAATCAGCTCCCTATATATATTCTGGGTCAAGAGGAAGTAGTTAGTTCAGTTCTTGGGAGAACTGAGGAAGAGAGACTGTAGTGTAAAGAGGCTGCCTCAGGCTTCTCTACAGTCTGCTCCTCGATTCCAGGCCTGGCCAGGGTCTGAGGGAAGGAGCACAAGAAACAGAGGAACACATCTGGGAAACTGAGTGACTTCACAACTTGCCCCGGAGGAGCGCACAGACCGGATACCGGATCCGAAACTGTGACTGACACACACAGCACAGTAAACACCGGGATAGTGGAGGTTATATATCTACACTGTACCTCAGCGAAGCAACACGGCGGGGTCAGAAGCACAAGGAAGACTCAAGTTGCTTAGCAAAGGGGGTACCTTTGAGGAGAGACAGGGCCAGCAGCCTAGCTGAAGCGGCAGCAGGGCCACACACACAGTGCAGCAGTGGGAAGCTGAGGACCCGGTCAGGGTGGGAGCAACCCGGCCCCGGTACAGACTCCGTGGACAATACTCTGCTACCAAAACCTTCAGTAAAGTCTTGGAAAACTTCAAAACCGTGAGTGTGTGTGATCCTTGTACTTGAGCCCTACTTTCCCTCACAAGCAGCCACCGCCTCCACTATCATTCCTAACCTGCACATCTATAGCATTCATAATAGCTTTAACTATCACTGCCCCGGGGAACCAGGCTCTACCTGTGGAAAGCCGTTCCATCTCCAGCTGCCAAACATCATCCCCGGAGGTTCTGCAGCAGCGGTGGTCAACCTGACCACCACCCGTGGGTGGCGTCAGAGCAAACGTCCCCCGTCCCAGTGGGCTCCACAAGATCCCCTATAAATACTGCTGCTGGGGGAGGAGTTAGAGAGAGTGTGCAGATGCTAGGAGAGCTGCGAAGACGTCTTGGTGATCAGTGCCACGGTTAGGCCCGAACCAGTGACCCGGAGTGGCCCTTGTACGTTGAGCCAAGCCTAGGAGTGGGGACAGAAGGCGAGGAGCAGAGCCAAGGGAGTGAGGAACCGGTGGAGGTTCACCCAAGATGTACAGGAATTCGGGGTCCGCAGGATTACTCCAAAACTGCAGAAAACCCTGTCACACCGTGGAGACTTCAGTCACCTGGTCCCCCTACGTACCCAGAAAGAGGGAGTCAGACACCGTAGTGTGGAGTAGCACCGCAGTGATCAGAGAGGGAAACCCGTGAACCGCACAGGAGGAGAGAGAGAGAGAGAGGACCAGAGACAGTGAGGAGGCCGGTCGTGTTGCATACAGGCAGGGCTTCAGCGACAGCAGGGAACCTGAGGAGGCCTTATACCCACTTGCTGTGGAGACTCACTGTGCACCTGGTCACCAGACAGTGCTCTGGACATCTTTACCTGTGAATACCATCAGTAAAAGGTAAAAGAGACTTTCTTCAGAGTGTGTGCGTTATTCCTCCCCGTCCCCAGCCTCCATACAGACTGCCCCACTGCTTCTTACACTGGCCACAAGTCCCACTCCAAGCTGCTCCTTTACTGTACGCTGCCCCGGAGGACCAGCTCCACCAGCTTTGCCATCCAGCTTTTACCAGCTCCGGAGGACCAGCTTTGCCATCCATGCTGCGATACCATCGCCCTCCAGAGGACTGTGGCGGTGCCGGTGACCCATCACCAGGTACTACAGGTGGCGTCACGTGACAACAACTCTTATCCCCTGTACATAACCCCTTATTGAAGTGTCACCCAGACCACGGGCTCAGGCGCTGCCACCTCTGACATCCCCGTGAAAACACCCTCCAAGCCTGATACCTGAGTACCCCAGGGCCTGGGGCTCAACATATATTTCTGGCGGTCACGAACAGGATCCAGTCCCCGGTATCACCGGGTACTGTGTGCCTTGATTTCAACTGTATTGAGTGATTGTTAAAACTACGCCACCATTACTGCGCCGAAGAGCGGGAAGAAAGGGGTGTGTCGGCCTGTACAGCGTGAAACTGAAGCACTCCCCTCACTCAGCCAAGCATTCCCGAGCGCCGCGGCCTAGTCCGGGTATTCCCGAACTGATTAACTCCAGCATGTCGGCCTCCTCCAGCGACGACGACTGTACGTTCGCTGACCCTAAGAATTACCCCAAAGCGCCCATGGCTGCCTTTAGTAGCACTGCCAGAACCACCGGCGCACCTGGCGCAGTCGCCCTGATCATGCAAATCTCACTCCCATACATTCCGGGGGCCAAGTGGTTGCCCCAGTACGATGGTCGCCCTGATATGTTGACTGTTTTTAAGAGAAAAATCACCAGCGTCCTAGATATGTATGCGATAACCGGTCAACAACGCGCTGCTGTGGTACTCAGACAATTAACTGGTGCAGCAGAGATAGTGAGACCTGGACTGCTGCTGAATGCAGATCAGCGGCTACAATATTTGATAAATTGAGGGCTACTTTTGAGGAGTGCAATTTCATGAAATAATTAAAAAAAATGCGTGGGGCTCCGCGCAATTTCTATGTCTAGCCAGGTACAGCTAAGCAGCTGGGGGCTGGAATCCGCAGCGCAGGGATGCCCAAGCTTTCTGGGCACCCCCTGCTGCAAATTGCAGCCCGCAGCCGCCCCAGAAGATGGCGCGTTCATTGAAGCGCCATCCTCTGGCGCTGAACCCCGCTCTTCCAGCGGCCCTGGTGGCGGTGGCACGCTGGATAATAAAGAGTTAGGGCCAGCTTTGTATTATCAGCTGGCCCTAAGCCCGAAATTTATGGCGGTCACGCCAATATTAGACATCATCGCCATGAATTTCTATTAAATTGTTTTAAAAAAAACACAACACAGAGAAAAAATTTTATTAGAAAGAAAAAAAAAAGCCATTAGTGACTCCATCTTTAATTAAAAAAATCCTTTTCCGTCCGCCGCAGTCCAAAACGCGATGCCCTCTCTGCTACATCCCCTGTGCATAGATATAGATGTCTATGCACAGGGAATGAGCAGACTGAGAACAATCTCAGCTCTGCTACATCAGCCAGCAGGCGGGCTCTAGGACCCTGGAGCTGGGGCAGCCAGCACACAGAGCAGACAGGACTCTTATCTGTGCGAGTTTCCCAGTGATTACTTGCACAGTAAACGAGTCCAATGCAAATCAATGGCAAAACTAGGATTGCTTCAGGCTGAAGCTTCCGAGACACATCTGTGATTTGTAAATCGCACACTACTCGCTATTACTCGCTTCCCCATTCATTAACATTGGACTCGCTAGACTCGCAACGAGTAGCGAGTCCTGGGCTCGGACTCGCTAGAGTCAAGCGATTCCGAGTAATTTAGGATTCGCCCATCACTAGTGATCGCCTATGCCAGTAGGAAGCTGCGCCCCACAGAGAGGAACCCGGAGAACTACAGTTCCTTCAAGCTGGAATTCCTGGCCTTGGTCTGGGCCATCACAGAAAGGTTTAAGCACTACCTGGCATCTAGCAAGTTTACAGCCTACACGAATAACAATCTGCTGACCCACCTGGAGGCTGCAAAGTTGGGAGCCATAGAGCAGAGATGGATGGCCAGATTGTCCAACTACCAGTTTACCATCAAGTACCGGGCTGGGCACCAGAAGAGAAACGAGGATGCCTTGTATGCAATGCCTCACCTGTCAGACGTGGGCATGGATGAAGACGAGCCAGATGAAGTGAAGTTACGTGCCTTCCATCAATTAAGAGTAACTCAGTGTCAGGAAACCCGTAAAGACCCTGCTGCATGAATGGTGAACCCATTGCCCACTTTGGTTGGAAGGAAGTGCAAGACAATGACCCAGCTATCAGTTTGGTAAAGAAGCTGATAACCCAGGAGTCAGCGAAACTGTCAGAAAATCCCCAACCAGAAGTCAAACATCTGTGGAGCGAGCGGAGCAAGATGTTAATTTACCAGGAGAAGCTCTGCAGAAGACACATCAACCCGAGGACACACGAGATGGTCTGGCAAATCATTGTGCCGAAGTTAGAAGTCCAGATGGTCTTAAATGCCTATAACAACCAGACTGGTCACTTCGGATGGAAGAAGCTAGACATGCTACTGAAGGATAGGTTCTTTTGGGTCAGCATGCGTGGATCCATTGAGAGGTGGTGTAAGAATTGTGGACCCTGCAGCCTTAGAAGAAAGGAATTACAGAGCCAGAAAGCACCGCTCCAGCCCATAGTGACGAAGCAGCCTCTGGAAATTGTAGCCCTGGACCACGTAAAACTGACTCCAAGTAGATCTGGCTACACATATGCGTTGACCATGGTAGACCATTACTCAAGGTTCCTGATGGTTGCCCCCGTGAAAGACTTGACAGCTGCCACCGCTGCCAGAACATTCCAAAACATATTCTGCAGACCATTAGGTTATCCCGAACAGATCCTAATGGACCAAAGTTCAGCTTTGGAAGCAGAGATCTTCCAAGAGTTCTGCCACATGTATGGGTGCAAGAAGATAAGGACGACCCCATATCATCCCCAAACCAACGGATTATGTGAGAAAATTAACAATATCATCATTGACATGCTGACGATCCTACCCTTGGAGGAAAGGAACCAATGGCCGGAGAACCTACCAGACTTGGTTGACATGTACAACCACATTCTAGTAAGTTCTACAAACTGTCCACCAGCTTACCTGATGAGAGCCTGTACAGGAAAGTTACCCGTAGACCTGGAACTCGGAGTAGTCGATCCCAGAGCAGACGACTCAATACCCAACTGGAATGAAAACCGCCTCCAACAATACAAAATTGTTCAAGCCTGTGTTGAAGACAACTTGTAGAAAGCCTGTGAAAAACAAGAAAGGGACTATAGCAAACATGCTCCAGCAGAACCTATTGTAACTGGAAGTATTGTCTTAAAGAGGAAGAGAACTTAACATAAATTGGACGACCAGTGGGAACAAGAACCCTATGTCCTTCTAGATTCTGGATATGACAATGACAAAGTGTGTCTCATCAGTAAGAATGGTGGAAAAACCACGCACACAGTGTCAAGGAACCACATTAAAAAGTGTCCAAATGAATGGGAAAACCAAAATCTCCCAACATCGCCAAAAGAACAATCAGAACCTGAAAAAGAACCCAGTCCAAGTGAAGACTTAAAGGAAAAGGTAGTCTCAACAATCCTAGGAGATTTCCCAAAAGATTGGCTTCGACAAGATGGAGCCATCTTAGTGCCATTACTGATTTTCTACCAGCCCCAAGAAGTGGTACAAAGGAATCAGGAAGAAATACCCGTTCCTAGAGAATCTGAGGGTGATGCAATCAGTACACCTGCTAGCCCTGTAGTGAGACTAAGGCCACGCAGACGCTTACCTGACATGCCTGCACCATACCCTTCACTAGAAATCTCACCTGAGACAGAGATACCTGTAGTGTGCAAGGAGCACACAAGGTCAACCCCTGTCTAGGTATGGAGAGTGGGCACAGTAAAAAGGTCAGAGGTAGAATAAATGGCAGCAGTAACATGTAAATAGCAGTGTACATAGTAGTGTACAGAAGGGTGGAGGAACTGGGCCCAGCCCCATGCACATTAAGTTGGGAACAGAAAGTGCCTGGGGTGGGGAGGTACCAGGTCTCCTAAGCAGAGACACCCTTAGGGAAATGTGTTTATTGACTTTTAAAAAACTTTCCCTTTTTCTTCCCCAGAACGTACAGAGACTTTACTGTATAGACTCTTATGAACTGAACCTTTCCCTTTGAGCTTTTCCCCGGATTACAATTTAAAAGGACCATGGTCACAGAACTGGTGTGACAACAAACTTCTTTTCTTTTTCAAAGCCTGCGGTGAATAGACTAGCACCATATGGACTTACCTGTTTTCGTTTTCACTATCTTTTTTCAGTGGTTTTTGTAAATGTTTATATTTTGAGACTTTGTAAATATGTTACCTGTTATTATTATTGTTTCTTATTGTTATTCTTTTTGTTTAAAAACACAAAAATGCTCTGTCCAGGAGTACTGATGTTAACTAGGGGGGTATGTGGCGCCCTGCTCACGCAGGTAGCCACAGCCTTCCCTACTGCACAGCTGGGTTTCCACAGGTTTGCATGCAACACCTTTCACCCCGGCACAGTAGGGAGAGCTGGACTCACTGACTTTAGGTGAGATCTCCTATAAATACTTCTACTGGGGGAGGAGTTAGAGTGTGCAGACGCTAGGAGAGCTGCAAAGACGTCCTGGTGATCGGTGCCGCGGTTGAGCCCGAACCAGTGACCCGGAGTAGCCCTTCTACGTTGAGCCAAGCCTAGGAGTGGGGACAGAAGGCAAGGAGCAGAGCCAAGGGAGTGAGGAACTGGTGGAGGTTCACCCAAGACGTACCGGACTTCGGGGGTCTGCACCTGCAGGATTACTCCAAGACTGCAGAAAACCCCTTCACACCATGGAGACTTCAGTCACCCGGTCCCCCTTCGTACTCAGAAAGAGGGAGTCAGACACCGTAGTGTGGAGTAGCACCGCAGTGATCAGAGAGGGTAACCCGTGGACCACGCAGGAGGAGAGAGTAAGCACCAGAGAAAGTGCGGAGGCCAGTCATGTTGCATACAGGCAGGGCTTCAGCGACAGCAGGGAACCGGAGGAGGTCTTATATCCACTTGCTGTGGAGACTCACTGTGCACCTGGTCACCCGACAGTGCCCTGGACATCTTTACCTGTGAATACCATCAGTAAAAGATAAAAGAGACTTTCTTCAGAGTGTGTGCGTTATTCCTCCCTGTCCCCAGCCTCCCTATAGACGGCCTTACTGCTCCTTACCCTGGCCACAAGTCCCATTCCAAGCTGCTTCTTTACTCTAAGCTGCCCCAGAGGACCAGCTCCACCTGTAGGGAGCTTTGCCATCCTTGCCGCGATACCATCGCCCTCCGGAGGACTGTGGCGGCACTGGTGACCAATCATCAGGTACTACAGGTGGCGTCACGTGACAACAACAAACTCTTATCCCCTGTACATAACCCCTTATTGAAGTGTCACCCAGGCCACGGGCTCAGGCGCTGCCACCTGTGACATTCCCGTGAAAACACCCTCCAAGACTTATACCAGAGTACCCCAGGGCCCGATTATGTGCACTAGGCACTGTAATCATCAAGCTGTGTACTGGGCACAACAATCAGTAAGCTGTGCACCGGGCACTGCAATCATCAAGCTGTGCACTAAACACTGCAATCATCAAGCTGTGCCCCATAGACTGTAAACACCATGTGGTATACCATAGACTGTAACCACCAAGCTGTATACCATACACTGTAAACACCAAGCTGTATACCATATACTAAAACCACCAAGTTATATACCATGTACTGTAATCATAAAAATATGTGCCATAGTCTGTAACCACCAAGCTGTATACCAGAGGTTCCCAACTCCAGTCCTCAAGGCACACCAACAGTGCAGGTTTTCAGGGTTTCCTTAGTATTGCACAGGTGATAATTGAATCACCTGCACTGGGGATAATTCCAATTTCTAAGGAAATCCTGAAAACCTGCACTGTTGGTGTGCCTTGAGGACTGGAGTTGGGAACCTCTGCTGTATACCATATACTGAACCACCAAGCTATATACCATATACTATAACCAAGAAGCTGTATACCATAAACTGTAACCACAAAACTGTATACCATATAATGTAACCACCAAGCTACATGCCATATACTGTAACCATCAAGTGGTGTGCCATAGACTTTAACCACCAAGCTGTATAACATACTCTGTAACCATCACACTGTATACCATATACTGTAACCATCAAGCTGTATACCATATATACCCACCATATACAATAACCACCAAGGCGTATACCATATACTGTAACCAAATTTTTTATCATATACTGTAACCACCAAGTTGTATATCATATAGTGTAAACATCAAGCTGTATACTATATACTGTAACCCCCAAGCTATGTGCCATAGACTTTAACGACCGCGTTGTATACCATATACTGTAAAAATCAAGTGGTGTGCCGTAAATTGTAAAAACCAAGCTGTATACCATACTACACCATAACTGTCAAGCTGTGTGCCACAGACTGTTACCACCAAGCTGTATACCATACACTGTAACCAAACTGCATACCATGTACTGTAACCACCAAGCTGTATACCCTGTACTGTAACCACCAAGCTGTATACCATACTACACCATAACTATGAAGCTGGGTGCCACCGACTGTTACCACCAAGCTGTATACCATACACTGTAACCAAACTATATACCATATACTGTAACCACCAAGCTGTATACCCTGTACTGTAACCACCAAGCTGTATACCATATACTGTAACCATTAAGCGGTGTTTACTACAGATTGTGACCATGACGTTGTATACCCTAAAATGCAGCTACCAAGCTGTGTGCCATAGACTACAGTCACCTAACTATATACCACAGACTGTCCCCACCACGCTGTATAACAGATGTGACCAAGCTGAGTGTGATTTACTGCAACTATCAAGCAATGTACCAAAGTCTGTAGCAACCAAGGTGCATAGCAAAAACTTACATTGCCAAACTATACAGCAAAGACTGTGACCACTAAACTGAGTAGCTCCCAAACAGATCACCAATGTCTCTCTTAAAGGGAATCTGTCAGGTCAAAAATCCATATGTAACTGCTATCATTTTCTAATTCCTCTCTCTAAGCTCTCTCTATTCATGTATTTCTATTATTTATACTCCCCTCCTATCCTCTCTAAACTTCAAAATAAAAGATTAATTCCATCGGTCAATCACAGTGAGTTCCCTTCTGCCCACTCCCTAAGGAATGAATATTCATGAATCACTACACTGTCCTGCCCTCCTGTTTGTGATCTGTTATGCTGGGTGATTCATTGCAGAGCAGAAAGGAGGGAGGAGGTGTGTGATCTTTTAGCTGCACAGATACACAGAGCACAGAGGGGAGGGACAGAACACTAGCTTGGGTGGGTGTGGACATTTAAACACTTATACAGCAGGCGGACTAATCCTTTGTGAATACAATGGAGAGAATTAATGCACCAACTCCCTGCAGGATGTGAAAATGTTTCTAACAAGAAAACTAGAAAGGGTAGAATAATGATTTTACATAATATAAAAGCTCTGCCCAGGCTCTATTCAAGGGTAATATTAGTATGATACTGAAAAATGACCCCACAGAGTCCCTTTAACTGTGAAGCTAAGTACCTTTGTCAGTGACGCCTACAAGCATTGGCCCATCTGCTGTAAGGTTAACTTGGTTTGCAGCAGCACGTTGCCTGTGTTAGGGGTCTGTGCACACGTTAAGGATTTGGTGCAGAAATTTGCATCCTTTCTGTATCCCATGGCAGGAAAAATGTTTCTGTGTTTCGGTTGTGCAACTTTGGTGCAGATTTTTCCCTTTTATTAGAATTGTCTTCATGTGGAGCAGCAGACCGTGCTAGGTGGAAATTCTCACCATTCTTAACAAGCTGCTGATTCCTGCCCTCCATATTCACATACGGTAACCCACTCACCCATATGCTCACTCCGCTATGAGGGATATGGTGTGAAAAATGATTTTACACCAAAAAAGTCTTCACTACCAGATAAAATATCAATTACGGTACTTTATTAAGATATACAATATACAATATCTTCATAAATAAATGGAAATGTAGCAAAGTTCTATTCTCAGGATTTATTAATTAGTCCAAAGTAACTAAAATATTGTTTGTCAACTTACATGTTACAATTTCACAGAAGAATCAGAATAAACATCATGTGCAGCAATAAAGGTCCTAATTAAGGATGACCGAGTACCGAAATATTCGGACTCACTATACTCGCAACGAATAGGTCCCAGGACTCGGTACTCATTGCGAGTATAGCGAGTCCAATTACTTTCGCAGTGTATCTATAGATACACTGCGAAAGTAGCCTAAGAGTGAATAAAAGTTGTTAAAAATAATAAAATTACATACTCACCTGTCCGACACCTGCACTGGGAGTGTCCCAGAATACCTGCGATCACAGGGCAAGGACCTGTGACTTCCAGCCAATCAGATGGCGACACGTGATCACTAGTGGCCACCTGATTGACCAGATTGCAAGGTCCTAGGTGTACTGCCAGGACCTTTCTATCTGGCCAATCAGGTGGCCACTAGCGATCATGTGGTTGTGACGTGTCGCCATCTGATTGGCCAGATCGCTACCGACCCTCTGATTGGCTGGAACTCACAGGTCCTTGCCCGATGATCGCAGGTCTTCTGGGACACTCCCAGTGCAGGCGTCTGACAGGTGACTATGTAATTTTATTATTTTTAACAACTTTTATTCACTTTTAAGGTAATTTCGCAGTGTATCTATAGATACACTGCGAAAGTAATCGGACTACTTGCTACTCCCGAGTACTCGTAAGATACTCAGAGATTAGCGAGTACCCAAATACCGCTACTATTCTGCGAGTTCCGAATAGTAGTGAGTATACTCGCTCATCCCTAGCCCTAATTAATACTTGGTCACCCCCTTTGGCAGTGATGAAGCCCCCAGACGTTTCTTGTAGCACCTAGAAGCTTCTTGCTCTTCTCAGCTGTATTGTCTCATCCTCTTCATTCTCTTGAATGTTTGCAGGTTTCTTTCTCCCAATGGTAGATTTCAGCTCACCCCAAAGATTTTCAATGATTGAGGTCAGGACTTATTGCTGCCATTTGTTCTTTTTCCACCATTCCTCTGTACTTTTGGATGTGTGTTTGGGTCATTGTCTTGCTGGAGGACCCGTGATCTTCACTGGGTCAGACATATCACTCTAAAACCTCTTGATAATTCTCTGATTTGATGATTCCTGTGAAACGGTCAAGGCCTTCAGTTCTACACAGCATTATAGATCCTCCACCATGATTAACTGTTGGTAGGGTGTTCTTTTCCTTATAAGCTTCATTGTACCGTATGTAAACAAACTGCTGCTTTGCTTTGGTCTATATTTTGTTTCATCTTTCCACAGAACATTCTCACAGGATTGTAGTTTGTCTTTGGCAAAGATCAGTTGTTTTTTTATATGCAGTGAGCATTTCATTAATTCTACTACACAGAGGGGACGAGGCGGCGGTGAGGTTTGTGTTAGCGCACTTCAGATCACATCAGTGCAGGCACAGTGGGAGGTGAGCGCACACACACTACAGCACTGAGAGTGATTATCTCCTTCACAGAGCTGTGGATTGGTCGCAGTGTTTCAGAGAAGGAGAAGACAGCTCAGTGCAATGCGGTGCTTCTATCACAGCTTACATAGGGAAACGGAGTCTGGAGTTCTGGGCATGCTGGAGACTGGAGGGGGTACAGGCAAGCTTAGGACTGGGGAGGGCTTGTCAATGTCTGGAGTAGCTAGACATGCTGGAGACTGGAAGGGGGCGGGCAAGCTTGGGACTGGGGCAGGCTTGTAGGAGTGTGGGTACGGCGGGGCATGCTGGAGACTGGGGGAGGGCCTGTAGGCGTTTTGGGGGGACTCGCAGGAGACTGGGCATAAATGACCAGCTGTGATGTTTAGACCCAAGCTCCAAAACAAACATGCCTCTGGTTGCTAGCCTCCACAAACGCAGATAGGTGATCTCTACCCTGCAAAATGTTGACAAGGTGTAAATGACAAACTGTCAGCATCTTGCAGCCTAGATACACAGAGATTTTATAAATAGCCCCGACAATCCCTTTAAACTTCATGGGTGCCAATGACGATGAGCAACACTGTATAGGGACTGTGGACATGCAGTTAACATCTAATATATAATTGTCTAGCGGCCACTTCCGTCTGGGACCGAAATTGCATGCCAGCGTTCATTGGCCGCCGGCAAACGCGGCGGCCAATGAGTGCAGCCTATGAAGATTAGCCACGCATGCACAAAATTTGCGCCGCGGCTCATGTGCAGAGGTACACGTGAGCAACCAATCAGAGAAGTAGCGCGGCTTGGCGCGCGTTTTGAATGCCGCATCTCTCATTGGTCGCTGCGGCATTCAACCGCGCACGGCTTGGCGGGAAATAGCAATCCTGCGTCGCTGATTGGTCGCTGCTGAGAACAGCACCAATCAGCGGTGCTGCACGCGGTTCGAATGCCGCACCTCTCATTGGTCACTGCGGCGACCAATGAGAGGCACGGCATTCAAACTGCACACGCCATGGCGCCATATTTAAAATACACTGAGCGCCGCACAGTGTATTTCAAATATGGTGCCATGGCGAGCGCCGCTATTCTGAATGGTCGCTGCTGAATGCGGCGGCCAGTCAGAATAGCGGCGCGTGCCATGGCGCCATATTTGAAATACACTGTGCGGCTTGGCACGTGCCGCTCCTCTGATCGGGCGCCGCGTTCAGTGCCGACCAATCAGAGGAGCGGAGCGCGTCGAGGCACCATATTTAAAATACTTTTAAAATCATTTTAAATATGGCGCCTTGGTGCGCGCCACTCCTCTGATTGGTCGGCGCTGAACGCGGCGACCAATCAGAAAAGCGGCATTCAAACCGTGCGTCGCTTCTCTTATTGGTCGCAGCTCTGAAATATGGCAAAACTGGTGGCAAATGGCATCTTGGCAGCTTCACGCCTGATTTTCCTCAATTCTTGGGCAGTTATTTTGCGCCTTTCTTGCCCTCACGCTTCTTGCGACCCTGTTGGCTATTTGCCATGAAACGCTTGATTGTAACAATTAATCACACCTTACATAGGGTGTTGATGTCATTACACCACTCCCCTCCTCATTACAGAGATGAGCATCACCTGATTTACTTCATTGGTAGTTGGCTCTCAGCCTATACAGCTCGGAGTAGGACAACATGTATAAAAAGTATCATGTGATCACAATACTCATTTACCTAATAATTCTGCACACAGTGTATATATCAAAACGAATGCTAAATTAAATTATTCTAATTATTTTATCTCATTGCATATTTAAATAAATTTTAATTATTTTGTGCACTGATTCATTTCCTTATATATCATTGTAGGGGTCGGAGATGCCTTATTTTTTATACAGAGCCTCAAATCCACTGCAATATAAAGACTACCCGCACCTGCCACTAGGGGGAGACACGTTGAGCACAAATCAGATTTTCTTGGGATTTGAAACATACAGGTGAATTAGAACAGAGGTTCCCAACTCCAGTCCTCAAGGCACACCAACAGTGCAGGTTTTCAGGGTTTCCTTAGTATTGCACAGGTGATAATTGAATCCCCTGCACTGGGGAGGATTCCAATTTCTAAGGAAATCCTGAAAACCTGCACTGTTGGTGTGCCTTGAGGACTGGAGTTGGGAACCTCTGAATTAGAATATCATCAAAAAAGTTAATTTACTTCAGTAATTCAATACATAAAGTGAAACACATATATTATATAGAGTCATTACACACAGAGGGATCTATTTCATGTGTTTATTTATGTTAATGTTGATGATTATGGCTTACAGCCAATGAAAACCCAAAGGTCATTATCTCAGAAAATTAAAGTAGGGAGGATGAAGGGTCTGAGAGATAAAATATGACCTAAATATGTATCAGGGGCTTCTCCTTGTGTGGTTGTGAGAGTCACAACCACTATAAAAGCAGATCACGACTGCTGCAGTCCCCAGTGTGGTGCATATAGAGGAAGGAGGATGAGGGGGTTAAACACTGCGCTGCCGTATTCCCCAAGAAATCAAAGGGTGAATATACAGTTAGGGCCAGAAATATTTGGACAGTGACACAATTTTGGCGAGTTGGGCTCTGCATGCCACCACATTGGATTTGAAATGAAACCTCTACAACAGAATTCAAGTGCAGATTGTAACGTTTAATTTGAAGGGTTGAACAAAAATATCTGATAGAAAATGTAGGAATTGTACACATTTCTTTACAAACACTCCACATTTTAGGAGGTCAAAAGTAATTGGACAAATAAACATAACCCAAACAAAATATTTTTATTTTCAATATTTTGTTGCGAATCCTTTGGAGGCAATCACTGCCTTAAGTCTGGAACCCATGGACATCACCAAACGCTGGGTTTCCTCCTTCTTAATGCTTTGCCAGGCCTTTACAGCCGCAGCCTTCAGGTCTTGCTTGTTTGTGGGTCTTTCCGTCTTAAGTCTGGATTTGAGCAAGTGAAATGCATGCTCAATTGGGTTAAGATCTGGTGATTGACTTGGCCATTGCAGAATGTTCCACTTTTTTGCACTCATGAACTCCTGCGTAGCTTTGGCTGTATGCTTGGCATCATTCTCCATCTGTACTATGAAGCGCCGTCCAATCAACTTTGCAGCATTTGGCTGAATCTGGGCTGAAAGTATATCCCGGTACACTTCAGAATTCATCCGGCTACTCTTGTCTGCTGTTATGTCATCAATAAACACAAGTGACCCAGTGCCATTGAAAGCCATGCATGCCCATGCCATCACGTTGCCTCCACCATGTTTTACAGAGGATGTGGTGTGCCTTGGATCATGTGCCGTTCCCTTTCTTCTCCAAACTTTTTTCTTCCCATCATTCTGGTACAGGTTGATCTTTGTCTCATCTGTCCATAGAATACTTTTCCAGAACTGAGCTGGCTTCTTGAGGTGTTTTTCAGCAAATTTAACTCTGGCCTGTCTATTTTTGGAATTGATGAATGGTTTGCATCTAGATGTGAACCCTTTGTATTTACTGTCATGGAGTCTTCTCTTTACTGTTGACTTAGAGACAGATACACCTACTTCACTGAGAGTGTTCTGGACTTCAGTTGATGTTGTGAACGGGTTCTTCTTCACCAAATAAAGTATGCGGCGATCATCCACCACTGTTGTCATCCGTGGACGCCCAGGCCTTTTAGAGTTCCCAAGCTCACCAGTCAATTCCTTTTCTCTCAGAATGTACCCAACTGTTGATTTTGCTACTCCAAGCACGTCTGCTATCTCACTGATGGATTTTTTCTTTTTTTTCAGCCTCAGGATGTTCTGCTTCACCTCAATTGAGAGTTCCTTTGACCCCATGTTGTCTGGTCACAGCAACAGCTTCCAAATGCAAAACCACACACCTGGAATCCACCCCTGACCTTTTAACTACTTCATTGATTACAGGTTAATGAGGGAGACGCCTTCAGAGTTAATTGCAGCCCTTAGAGTCCATTGTCCAATTACTTTTGGTCCCTTGAAAAAGAGGAGGCTATGCATTACAGAGCTATGATTCCTAAACCCTTTCTCCGATTTGGATGTGGAAACTCTCATATTGCAGCTGGGAGTGTGCACTTTCAGCCCATATTATATATATAATTGTATTTCTGAACATGTTTTTGTAAACAGCTAAAATAACAAAACTTGTGTCACTGTCCAAATATTTCTGGCCCTAACTGTAATATTGATTTATTAGTCAGTGCGTTTCAGGGCTCCCAGAAACACCCTGGAACATGGCAATATGATATTGATTTGTCCCAATAAAGAGGCAGGGAGCCCTAAAATGCGGATGATCGGAAAATAATTGCTCATCTGAACAGCCCTATTGAATGACGTGAGCCAGAAGAGACAGGAGAGACGTGTTAGAGTGTGGTTTCCCTACCAGCTATCATAAATACATTTTACCATCTCACCCTTGGGATGTCATCACGCTGACATCTGATTTATGTAGAGTCACATCCCGTCTCCTGTCATCCGGTGCACTGTATTCTGTCATTGGATTCATGAACCAGAAAGATCAGCATTAACAGTGCAATCAACCTGATCCATACATAAGAAAGGCAGAAAAGGAATATAAACACTAATCCACATAATAACAAACAATAATGGTTCTATTCACAGACAGCAAGAAGAGATCTTGAAACAGCTTAGAAATTATTATGCAAAGCAGAGGTGTGTTAGGAAGTTCACATTCATCTGACGTCTGAGACCTAAAAACATAAGGGTCTCACTCTCACTCACTCACTCTCTTCAGCAACTTCCCTGCAACAGTGAATGGGCTTTTTTTTCTGTATGAGTCATCACTGCAAAGTCCCTGCCAGGAGGACGTAGGAGCTGTTGGGTCAGGAGTTGAAGAGGGAGATGACTTGTGCAAGGGCAAGAGACAACCTGTTCCTAATAGAGATTAGGAGAATTCATCTCATGGGATGTCATTGACCTAATGGAAAAGAGAAGAATTAACTGGGTATAAAGGCAAAATGAGCAATTGTAAGTGCATGGTGCCATAAAATAGGATGACTGCAATTCATAAAGAGGATAAACATTTTGATGGGAGTGCGTATTTAAAAGATAAAATATTTCCCTTCGAACAAGGAATGTACAAGTAGAAAAATAAATTCTTTAAATTCTGATTCATTTGTTCTGTTAGTGCAGTTATATGTGAGATAGAAGAGTAGAGCGCACTCACGCCATATGTGAGAGAACTGCAATTAATATTTTACATGATCTTTGAAACCTTGCTGTCTATTATATAACTAGAACATCTCTTGACTGGAGGTTGGGGACCATTTACATAATTTGTCCATCAATGAACCTACATTAGCTATACAATCAAAGGGTCCCGCTCACATCAAAATTTTGGAGAGCCCGTTGCAAGCTGCTGAATGCCCACCTGGACGTCTCTATATATGATCCTAAGACCAATGAGCAAGTGGCACGAGTCAACCAGGTTCTCGAAAACTACCTATGCCGTTTTCTTTCTTCTCGTCTAGATGTTTGGGTACAGCTACTTGAGGAGTCTTTCGGAGCTTCTCCATTTTTAATTGTTTACTCCCAGCACCCTTAAGTGCCATCTCCCATTATTGCTTCTTCCAGGGTGCCAGCTGCAGATTCCTCTTAAGGCAACTTTGTCTAGATCTATTAACAGACTGGAGTCTCCCTTCTTAAGGCCGTGTCCAAGATGAATTCTTAGACAGACAAGAAAATAAGTTCTTCACCTCATTACCGTTCTAGAAATAAAGCCTGGTTGGCATCCCGTAATATCCACCCGAAGGTGCTTTCCTTCAAGTTCACCCATCGGTACCTTGGACCATTCAATATCCTCAGGGAGATCAATCCAGTGGCCTACAGCCTCCAATGCCCGGCGAATCTACAGGTTCCAAATTCCGTCCATGTCTCGGTCCTGAAGCCAATTGTCCTGAACCACTTCTCCAGATCCCACACCTACCTATACTCCTATTCCTGAGGACACATTTGATGTGTATGAGGTAAGGGACTGGATTCCAAAAGAGTTTTAGGCAAAACCTTCTATTTGATTAATTGGAAAGGATTTGGTCCTCGGGAGAGATCTTGGGAGCCTGTAGTGAACATCTGCAACCCTATCAACTTGGAAAGCTTGCTCCTTCAGTTTGGCCAAAAAAGAGGGAATATACAGGGAGGTATTGTCACGCCAGTAGCATGCACCCTCAGACTTGGCCTACTAACTTTCCTATTTTGTGTCTGCCCTATCACAGGTGGGACTATTTATACTCACCTTGCACAAGCTTTCTTTGCTGGCTATATTTCTAGGTGGATTTTAACAGGGAGAAAGAGCAGGGACACCGGGAGAAGGAGAGGGGACACCGGGGAGAAGGAGCGGTGGACACCGGGGAGGAGGAGCGGAGACACCAGGGAGAAGAAGCGGGGGACACCGTGGAGAAGGAGCGGGGACACCGGGGAGAAGGAGCGGGGGACACCAGGGAGGAGGAGCAGACACACCGGTGAGAAGGAGCAGAGACACCGGGGAGGAAGAGCGGGGACACCGGGGAGAAGGAGCGGAGACAGCGGAGAGAAGGAGCGGGAACACCGGGGAAAAGGAGCGGAGACACCGGGGAGAAGTAGCGGGGACACCGGGGAGAAGGAGCGGAGACACCAGGGAGAAGGAGCAGAGACACCGGGGAGAAGGAGCGAGGACACCAGGGAGAAGAAGTGGGGACACCAGGGAGAAGGAGCAGAGACACCGGGGAGAAGGAGCAGAGACACTGGGAAAAAGGAGCGAGGACACCAGGGAGGAGGATCATGAGGAACAGGGGAACAGGAGGAGCGGAGGGGCCGCGGGGAAGGGGCAGAGGGTGGGGTGCCACGAGGAGCGGAGCGGGGCAGGAGGAGCGGGGGGGTTGTGAGGACAGTCACCGCTGCGGCCACCGTGTATCCCAGCGACAGTGGCGCTAACGCGCCGCTGTCGCCGGGCTGCGAATAGGCTCGAAATTCGAACTTTGAATTCTCATGCCTACTTGCATAGTCTGCGCTCATTGGCGCCCGCCGGAGGCCTCTGTCTGGCACGCGATTTCTGTGACCGACAGACACCTTAGACAATTATATAGTAGATAGAGAGAGATATGCAGGTGGGGTGAGCACCAGGATGGCACCGTGATATATATTATATGTATATAGAGAGAGAGAGATATGCAGGTGGGGTGAGCACCAGGACGGCACCGTGATATATATTATATGTATATAGAGATAGAGAGATATGCTAGCGGAAGGCACAGGGTGGGGTGAACACCAGGATGGCACCGCGATGTATAATGTAACCTGTGTCCATCCTTTGTCTTCTTTCACTCATTGCGGATTCCACAGCGTTGGGTTGCCATAGAAACAGGAATTCCAGTTACCATGACAACCTGATGCTGCGGTCCGGGTGCCCTCAGTAATGTCAGTTTATCTCAGGACATTTCTTCTACACATTTCTGTATTCAGCTGATGAGGTGCTTGATACATTGCTGCATTTTTTACTATTTTGCTACATTGTGCTACAGGTAAGAGGAGGGAGTCCAGGAAACTGATATTTGGGGCCAGTGGGGAACTTGAAGCTCATGGGCTCCGATGCAAAAGCTCCAACGGGGCCCCAATTATTGCAAGTCTTTAGTAGTCTTTTTCTATAGGCCAAAGAGACTTTTGGGGCCCCCTAGGCTCCAGGGCCCGAGTGCGATTGCATCCCCTGCACCTGCTATACTTACACCCCTGATTGGAACCATTTTTTTAGTTGAAAGCGGCTACAAAAGTGTTTTTTTTTCTGTCTGTGGGACCTATTACACAGGCCGCCTATTGATAAAATATTTAATATCCCCTCTGGCTCCCTTCATATTGCAGCTGATCACCAGGAATCCCCTAGGATGATCATCCGTGATCGGCTTATCAGCACTGGGCAGGGACAATTCCAGGTTTTCTGCTTCCGAAGGCAAAAATTGAAATTCCCCAGATTTTGAGTCACTACTGTATCCTAACCCACCCCTCATAGACTGTGAGCCCTCGTGGACAGGGTCCCTGCCCCTCCTGTACCTGTACGTCCTGATCGCCTAGATTTAGTGTACTTGTTCTTGTCTCCCTCACCCTCATGTAAAGCGCCATGGAACCTAATGGCGCTATATAAATAAATAATAATAATAATAATAATAATGTAACATTTTTATTGTTCCTTCCATGTAGCTGCAGGAAGTCTGAAGTTGTTTTTCTACATACTGATCTGACATGTTTATTGACAACAATTTGGATTATATAAAATGTTTTAATTATTTTGCAAAAAATGTATACTAATCCGCTGTACCAATGCCAAGGTAACCCATATCAGAGCAGTCCCTAACTGATGTATTTAATGTGGCAGTGTGTAGAGTGTAGTGTGTGGCAGTGTGTAGAGTGTAGTGTGTGGCAGGGTGTAGTGTGTGGCAGTGTGTAGAGTGTAGTGTGTGGCAGTGTGTAGAGTGTAGTGTGTGGCAGTGTGTAAAGTGTAGTGTGTGGCAGGGTGTAGAGTGTAATGTTTGGCAGAGTGTAGAGTGTAGTGTGTGGCAGTGTGTAGAGTGTAGTGTGTGGCAGTGTGTAGAGTGTAGTGTGTGGCAGGGTGTAGTGTGTGGCAGTGTGTAGAGTGTAGTGTGTGGCAGTGTGTAAAGTGTAGTGTGTGGCAGGGTGTAGTGTGTGGCAGTGTGTAGAGTGTAGTGTGTGGCAGTGTGTAAAGTGTAGTGTGTGGCAGGGTGTAGAGTGTAATGTTTGGCAGAGTGTAGAGTGTAGTGTGTGGCAGTGTGTAGAATGTAGTGTGTGGCAGTGTGTAGAGTGTGGCAGAGTGTAGTGTGTGGCAGAGTGTAGAGTGTGGCAGAGTGTAGCGTGTGTAGAATGTAGTGTGTGGCAGTGTGTAGAGTGTAGTGTGTGGCAGTGTGTAGTGTGTGGCAGTGTGTAAAGTGTAGTGTGTGGCAGTGTGTAGTGTGTGGCAGTGTGTAGAGTGTAGTGAGTGGCAGGGTGTAGTGTGTGGCAGGGTGTAGAGTGTAGTGTGGGGCAGTGTGTAGTTTGAGGCAGAGTGTAGTATGTGGCAATGTGTAGAGTGTAGTGTGTGTGGCAGTGTGTAGTGTGTGGCAGTGTGTAGAGCGGTAGTGTGTGTGGAAGTGTGTAGAGTGTAGTGTGTGGCAGTGTGTAGTGTGTGGCAGTGTGTAGTGTGTGGCAGTGTGTAGAGTGTAGTGTGTGGCAGTGTGTAGTGTGTGGCAGTTCGTAGAGTGTAGTGTGTGGCAGTGTGTAGTGTGTGGCAGTGTGTAGTGTGTGGCAGTGTGTAGTGTGTGGCTGAGTGTAGTGTGTGGCAGAGTGTAGTGTGTGTAGAGTGTAGTATGTGTGGCAGTGTGTAGTGTGTGGCAGAGCGTAGTGTGTAGCAGTGTGTAGTGTGTGGCAGTGTGTAGTGTGTGGCAATGTGTAGTGTATGGCAGATTGTAGAGTGTAGTGTGTGGCACTTTGTAGTGTGTGTAAAGTAGTGTTGGCAGAGTGTAGTGTGTGGCAGTGTGTATAGTGTAGTGTGTGGCAGAGTGTAGTGTGTGGCAGAATGTAGTGTGTGGCAGTGTGTAGTGTGTGGCAGATTGTAGAGTGTAGTGTGTGGCAGTGTGTAGAGTGTGGCAGTGTGTAGTGTGTGGCACTTTGTAGTGTGTGTAAAGTAGTGTTGGCAGAGTGTAGTGTGTGGCAGTGTGTATAGTGTAGTGTGTGGCAGAATGTAGTGTGTGGCAGTTTGTAGAGTGTAGTGTGTGGCAGAATGTAGTGTGTGGCAGTGTGTAGTGTGTGGCAGATTGTAGAGTGTAGTGTGTGGCAGTGTGTAGAGTGTGGCAGTGTGTAGTGTGTGGCAGAGTGACTAAACCTTCATCTAATCCCTCCTCATCAACAATACCAGTCTTACTTATCTTTATCTCCTCAACCCACTGTCTCCTCCCCATTATCCTATAGTCTGTAAGCCCCCAGGGCCGGGCCCTCTCCCCTCTGTACCAGTCTGTCATTGTTAGTCCGTTCACTGTCACCCATATTTGTATTTTGTATGTAAACCTTGTCATATTCATGTGCGAGGTATATGGGGTGGATCTGCCAGTTATGTGGGGGGGTCTGCCAGGGATATTGGGTGGGGCTTCCAATGTGCTAGGGATATGGGGTGGATCTGTCATATATGTGGGGGTCTGCAAGATATACGGGGTTAATCTGCCATTTATGTGGGGGTCCACGAGAGATATGGGGTGAGGCTGCCATATATGTGGGTTTGGTCTGCCAGGAATATGGGGTGGGGCTTCCATTTAGTGGGGGGGTCGGCCAGGGATATGGGGTGGGGCTGCCATTTATGTGGAGGGGTCGGCCAGGGAAATGGGGTGGGGCTGCCATTTATGTGGAGGGTCGGCCAGGGATATGGGGTGGGGCTGCCATTTATGTGGAGGGTCGGCCAGGGATATGGGGTAGGGCTGCCATTTATGTGGGAGGGTCGGCCAGGGAAATGGGGTGGGGCTGCCATTTATGTGGGAGGGTCGGCCAGGGATATGGGGTGGGGCTTCCATTTATGTGGGGGGTCGGCCAGGGAAATGGGGTAGGGCTGCCATTTATGTGGGAGGGTCGGCCAGGGAAATGGGGTGGGGCTGCCATCTATGTGGAGCGGTCGGCCAGGGAAATGGGGTAGGGCTGCCATTTATGTGGGAGGGTCGGCCAGGGAAATGGGGTGGGGCTGCCATTTATGTGGAGGGTCGGCCAGGGATATGGGGTGGGGCTGGCATTTATGTGGGGGGTCGACCAGGGATATGGGGTGGGGCTGCCAGTTATGTGGGGGGGGTCTGCCAGGGATATTGGGTGGGGCTTCCAATGTGCTAGGGATATGGGGTGGATCTTTCATATATGTGGGGGGTCTGCAAGATATACGGGGTTAATCTGCCATTTATGTGGGGGGTCCACGAGAGATATGGGGTGAGGCTGCCATATATGTGGGGTTGGTCTGCCAGGGATATGGGGTGGGGCTGCCATTTATGTGGGGGGTCGGCCAGGGATATGGGGTGGGGCTGCCATTTATGTGGGGGGTCGGCCAGGGATATGGGGTGGGGCTTCCATTTATGTGGGGGGTCGGCCAGGGATATGGGGTGGGGCTTCCATTTATGTGGGGGGGTCGGCCAGGGATATGGGGTGGGGCTGCCATTTATGTGGGGGGGGCAGCCAGGGATATGGGGTGGGGCTGCCATTTATGTGGAGGGTCGGCCAGGGATATGGGGTGGGGCTGCCATTTATGTGGGGGGTAGGCCAGGGATATGGGGGGGGCTGCCATTTATGTGAAGGGGTCAGCCAGGGATATGGGGTGGGGCTGCCATCTATGTGGGGGGGTCCGCCAGGGATATGGGGTGGGGCTGCCATTTATGTGCAGGGGTTGGCCAGGGATATGGGGTGGGGCTGCCATTTATGTGGATGGGTTGGCCAGGGATATGGGATAGGGCTGCCATTTATGTGGGGGGGTCTGCCATGGATATGGGGTGAGGCTGCCATATATGTGGGGTTGGTCCACCAGGGATATGGGGTGGGGCTGCCATTTATGTGGGGGGGTCGGCCAGGGATATGGGGTGGGGCTGAGAGTTATATGAAGGAATCTGCCATGTATTTGGGATAGGAGAAGGATTCTAAAAAGGATCTTCAATGTATATGGGGTGGGTCTTTGAGGTATATGGGGGTATCCGCCTGGGATATAGGGTTATCTTGTATACTGACGTCCCTTTTAGACTCGTGGATCGATTACACAAACCCTTTAACTTCAGGAACAGAATTGATGATATAATTGTCAGGTTGTTTCTGGCTGATCACGTGATACTTCACCATCCATCAATCATAGTAAGATCTCTGCTGACTGTCAGTGAATAGGAAGTCACAGAATGAAGGTATGGTATGGTAATGTGATGACGGTCACACAGCTGCAGATGCGTTACAATGTTGCACTCTGATTGCTGTACTATAATGAACTCTAGTGATTAGTCGTCGCATAGAGTATTATTATTATTATCACTAATCAGGATCCCCGGAACTGAAATAATCGGGCAGTTACCGGGCCGGTGCCCAAAAAATCTCCACTTGGTGATGGTGGAGCAGCGATCATGGGGATCAGGGAGCTTTCTGCCCCCAATGTGACGTGGCTGATACCAGAGAACAATAGATTGTGTTCACCTGTCACACAGTCACTCATCCTAGCTCTGATTGGCTGATAACAGAGAGTAATCCATTGTATTCACATGCCCAGTGGGCTGAAGTTTCAGCGGGGGGCCCCTCTCTGTGGTGGGGGGTCCGCACTGAGCAGTTATTAGACACCGGGGAGGTATATCGGTAATGCAGTAATCCCCATTAATGAGCTCACGGGATGACAGCAGAGAGGGGTGTCACCGAGGGTCTGCGGGGGGGAGCGATGCAGAATCTGCCAGGAAGGAGCGGATGATGGGAGTGATGTCACCATCTGCGGCAGCACATTGCAGGTTTATACCGGAGGAATTATGTCATCACGGACCAATGGGAACGTCGGGGGAAGCCTCAGCGTTAACTCTTTACTGGACGTTAGGGATGCCATCAGTCACGGCTGTATGCACATCAGTCGGAGCAGTGCCATCGTCATGTGCTTAGCAGAAGGCAGGTGTATATATATAGAGAAAGGAGGTAATTACAAAAGCATATACAGCTGCACTCATGAAAGCTAAAAGATGCAAAACATCATTATCAGAAGCGCCCTGTCCTCCCCAGCAGCAACAGGAACCTTTCCCTGCAACCAGAACAGGTGCAAAACCTCCATCTATAATAAAAATGGACAAGATAAGGATTCCTGGCACAGATCATAACTACAAGATCCCAGGTACCTTCAGCTGCACCACAAGCAATGTGGTGTATTTAATAATATGTACCAAATGTCCAACAGGTGGCATGTATGTAGGGGAGACCGGACTAAAACTCAGAGCAAGGATAAATTCTCATCGCCGCACAATAAAAGAAAGGCGTATGTGTGGCACCCCAGAATCTGCCTCCTTCGGGGGTGATGTCATGCCTGGAAGAAAGAAGGGGTATCCACAGCAGGTAAACCCACAGCATGCAACACCTTTCCTGGCTCCAGACCGGAAAGAGGAGCTCTAACCCGGGTTCAGGGGAGCTCCCCTATAAATTCTGGCCCAGAGGCGGGGTTAGTCAGTTCAGCTCCTAGGAAGGCTGTGAAGACATCCTGTCGACTGGAGCAGTGTAAGGCTCGTCCCAGGACAGAAACTAGCAAGCGTGAGGGACCTATAGGAGAGTGTCTGAGGAGGGAGAAAATCAAGCCTGGGGAGAAGAGCCAGTGATCTGGCTCACCCCAGAGCAGAGCGACACCGGAGTCCAAGGTTGTGAGGGATTCCAAGCCCAGCAGTCAAATCCGGAGGACGGGAGATTGCAAGTCTCCCAGCCGCAGCACCTGGAGACACAGCAGCAACAGAGAGTTCAGGGCCATTGCCAGAGGAGTGGAGCTCAGGGAGAGCTCAAGCTGCCTGCCATACAGGTGAAAGACTTAACAGCAGAGACAGAGGGTCGCAGCTCAGCTACAGGCAGCCAGGACCAACACAGAGACGCACAGTAGGGAGGCCTCAGAACTCACCGGGTGAGGAGATCCCCAACTTGCTTTCAGGCCACCCAGATTCCTAACATCTCCTGTGGACAGTGCCTGCTACAACCAGTAAAGGTACTGTAAAGTAGACTATGAACTGTGTGTCTGTCAGTTATTCCGCATCCTCAGTCCTGCACCCCAATGCTTTACGATCGCCATAGACATTACCATTTGCCCTGGGGAACCGCTCCACCTGTGTGGAGCAATACATCCTAGCTGCACACCCAACATCCCCAGATGTCCCGCACGCAGCGTTGGCCCCAATAGCCGAACACCACGTGTGGCGTCATGTCCACCATTCCCGAACTTCAAAATTGATACCGAGGATCACGGAACCGGGTCTCGACCCTTGTGACTCCCCGGAAGCATCAAGCACCCCACGGCCCTAGGGCGCATCAAATTTCCTGGCGTCACGAACAGGATCTTGGGCCCGTTGACAAGGAGTACTGTGTGCCATTGACTTTATTGAACTGTATAAAGTCGCCAGTGTTATCCCACCCAGCGATCGGGAAGCCAAAGGGGTGTGCCATCATGGGCGGAACCTTAGCAAAGGCGCAAAGAGAGACCCTGCCCCGTGATCTGACATCAGCCGACGGGAAGCAGGAGGCCCGGAACTGAAAATCCCTGCGTGATCAACTCCCCACCTGCGGAGAGGTTGACTGATCAGCCAGCAGAGACTGAGAACCAGGGCTGCAGTACACTAGAGGGGAGGAAGATGTCCAATCAGGAAGGAGAGCAACCTTGCGGTGGTCCTGGTCGTAGTCTCAGATGGCGCCACAGCCCCAGTAGTCGTCACAGCCTCGTCTGCCGACGCAGCCCCAACCATGTTAACAGGGCAATTGACTGGTGCGGCCCAAAGGGAGGTAAAGTCCTGGCTAGACACCGACAAAAAGACTGTTGAATGAATCCTAGCCAAGTTGAAAGAAGTCTTTGACCCCCGTACTGCAGCGGATATTAAACTGAGATTTTATGGGTGCAAACAATGGGTGCAGGACAGTATATGGGACTATGCATTAAATCTCCAAGAGGCGCTGAGGGCCATGAAACAGGTAGACCCCGACAGTGCACGAGATGAAAACAAGATGTTGACTGAACAGTTTATTGAGGGGCTCCAGTCTCACGCCCAATGAACTCAGCTACGTATGTTGGCCCTGCAAAACCCTGTCCTGGAGTTTGTGCAATTCAAAAACCGGGCCATACGAGTGCTGCGCGAACCAACTGCCAGCAGCACAGCACCCACACAGCGACTGGCTCTAACGTACCACCCAGAATTGGCGCCCTCTTCCCTGGCCACAGTGGGGGCCAGCGCACAGACTCTGGAAACTGTTACTCCTGAAGCCTTACAGTTGCAGGTGCAGCAGCAGACCAAAGGTATGGCTGAGCTAGTCATAGCTGTACAGTCCATGTGTGGCGCCCCACTAAGGGTATGTCACAAAAGGGTACAGCACCCCTGAATGAAGGTGCCATATCCTTTGTTCTAGTAATGAGTAGAAGAATCCTAAAGCTCCAATACCACACACATACACCTAGTGATAGGGGACCAATCAGACACCCGTTGCTAGGCTAACAGGTCCCGGTGGGAGGAGAACTAGGTTATATAGTGAGTGGGAGAGCAGCAAAGAGTTAGACCGGAAGTGAGAACAGAACAGTGCAGAAGTCGTGACAGGAGAAAAGCTACAGAAAGGGGCTGCACAGTGCCGTGCAGCACAGAGAGAGCAAAGTGAAAGCAACAGATGTAGCAGAGTTGGAGAAGTTGCAGAAGAGCACTGAGAAAGCTAACGGGGAGGGCACATCAACCTGGTGACTCAGAAGAGAAAGAGAGGGGCAAAGTCAGAGCAGGTGATCCAAGACCCGAGCCCAGTCCAAAACCCGGAGTACCGGCTCCGACGTGGTCCAGCAGGTTCATCCCTGAACCACAGAACCCGGAGCGGTCGTAAGCTTTATAGGAGCACAACTCACAAACTACCAACTACGGCAGCTATACCGAGGGTACCCACCATTGAGAGCCAGGGACCGTGAATCTGGACCCAACCGAGGGCCCTAAGTACCCTTGACAAGGTATAACAGAGCAGCGAAGAGAAGGGACAGACAGTGATAGAGAAAGACACCTGTGGAGCTTCAGAGGGATGCTGCTCATTGCCAGAATCACCTGGTCCTCTGCCTTAACCGACACCATCGCATACCTTGTGAAGTTGACGTTTACCAGAGTAAAGAACCCGTACAGAGTGAGCAGCGTTACCGAGCCTTATTCCAGAACTGTCATTCACGTGCATTGCTTTACAGAAACGACTGAGCTGCCCTATTACTCTGATTACAACCTACAGCCCCGGGGACCCCACTCGTCCTGTAGGGAGCGGTTCCACCTTGCTGCCGCCCATCACCCCTTAGGATCAAGCAGCGCCATTACCATCACCGGAACCTACAGGTGGCGTCACGAACAAAATCTTTATTCCCTTTTTATTATTTTATTTTTCCCCTTTTTATTGACCACTGGGTCCACAGCCTCAGGCACCGAAACCGTGACCTACAGACTGCGCCTGAGACCTGAGTCCCCTGGCCCACGGTGAGTCACATGCAGGGGTCCAAACCATCGGAGAAGATCCAGTTGGCCTCCAACCTAGATTACGTCCCGTGGTTGCACCAGAGGAGGAACGCAATGACCAGAGGATGAGCCAGCGATCGCAATGATGCTACAGGACATCCCATCTGTCGCCGCTACGAGACTGGCCACATTGCAAGGTTTTGTACTTTAAATGAGCAACCCCTGGGGCAGCGGGCCACCACCAGGAGTGAGACAACCTGGCCCCCAGAACTGGCGCAACAAGTATGTGGGAGGATGGCTGATCGTGCCTGTCGTGCTGGATGGCACTCCCATGAACGCTTTACTGGACACCGGTTCGCAGGTGACAGCAATGCCATATGTCCTTTACAAGCGGTACTGGGCAGACTGACATATCCCATCGCCCAGATGATAGTTTTACGATACATGCTAGTAATGGCCAACCTGTACCGTAAATAGTGTTCAAAGAGGTGACCATTAAGGTGGGGCGTCTGGAACTAACCGCCCAAGGGCTGATAATTGTTGATAATGACCGACGAGAATGTAACCCAATGATTACTCTAGGCACTAATGTAATTGAGAATTGTATAGGAGAAATTATTGTTTTATTATAACAGGTTGCCGAAGCAGCAAAGAGTCCTGCAGAGAGAGATAAAGGCCCTGATGCAGAGTGAGCAGGTGGAGCGGTCTGGTGGAGAAGTCGGCAGTGTACGAGTAAGTGACTCAGTCCTCATTACAATACCCCCGAAAAGTGAAATGTTAATCTGGTGTAGGGCAGCAATAGGCCTTCGGGGTCAAAATTACCAGGCCCTGGTAGAGCCCATGTACTCAGACAGTAGGCCCACTGTTCTGACAGCCAGAGGAGTAGTTCATGTCCGAAAGGGGAGGGTAACTGTACACATCTTGAACTGTGGGGAGGAAGAGGTCAAACTGCCTCGGTATGCTACCATTGCTAAGCTGTATACTGTCAGTAACAACGCCAACACGGCAGTGGAACCTTTGATTCCGTCTGACCAGGAGGAAGGCAACAGCTGCAGTTCCCTTAACACCAGGAGAGCAAGTCCTCAAGAGAAAACGGCGAACAAACAAACTGGATGACCAGTGGGAGGCAGAGCCATACACTGTATTGCCTTCAAACTTTGACAACACCAAATTATGCTTAATCAGCAAAGATGGAGGAGAGATCTCAGCAGCAGTTTCAAGAGACCATCTAAAGAAATAACCTGAATAACTAAGACACAGAGAAGATGTACAAGATACACCTCAACCCTAAGAATAAAAGGAAGAAATGATACATACAGTTCTTGGAGACTTTCCCAAAAAGTGGACTCCGATAAATGGGGCAATTGTAATCTCTATGTTGACCTTTCCCCAAGTTATCTCACTTGAACCAGTTGAGACTCAAGACCCACATGAAGAACCACCAGCCGCAGCGGCACAATAGAATCAATCCCTTGCTAACAGTGAATTTGTCGGTCCCATGGGGAGTCTAAGACGACACTCTGGTATACAAGTGCTATGTAGGTCCACACGCAGAATAATGGATAGTGCACCCACTACACCAGCAGTAGGCACTGGAAGCCAAAACAGACCATCAGAAATAACTGTACTACATAGATCCACTCGTAGTAACCTAGGTCAGATCCCAGCACATTATAGGGAATGTTAGCCAGTTAAGTGGATAGGTTTAACCAGTTTAAAAAATGTAGATGTTATTGTTTTATGCAACTATGTAAGTAAGCAACCAACAAGCGTATCGTGTCTACAGGACTTACTGTATGAGCTTTTGAATATTCTTGAACATTTATTTAAACATGGACCAATAAACCACAGGACTGGTTTGTGGTAAAAACAATAAAGACAATCTTGTATATAATTCGTCATCAGCCAATGGTGGAAGGACTAAGCACCGTAGTGACTGTTTTCTGTATTTTCTTGTTTTTTTGTAATTTTTGATTTTAAACTTTCCCCTCCATACATCTCCGACTTGGTCTCCCAATACCACCCCTCACGCAATCTGTGGTCCTCTCAAGAACTCCTTCTCTTTTCCCCCACATCTCCACCTCCCACAACCGCATACAAGACTTCTCTCGTGCATCCGCCATACTCTGGAACTCTCTTCCACACCACATCAGACACTCCCCCACCCTGGGAACCTTCAAGAAAAACCTGTAGACCCACCTCTTCTTTCAAGCCTATAACCCACACTGAGACCTAATCCGCTGCATCATCGCACCTCTCTCCCTGCTACTGTCTCCCACCCATCCCCTATAGAATGTGAGCCCTTGTGGACAGGATCTCTGCCCTAATGTACCTGTATGATTTATTCGTCGTTATTTATGTTCTCGTCCTTGTTCTGCCCTTACACATGTAAAGCGCCATGGAACCAATGGCGCTATATAAATAAATAATAATAATAATAATAATTTTTAAGACTCTGTACACACTTTTCAATTGTTATTTACTAATGTTGTGTTTCTACAGTGTAAAAATGTTTCCTCAGTCCAGGAGTACTGAATTTAACTAGGGGGGAAAGTGGCACCCCACAGTCCGCTTGCCACGATGGCATTTCCTCCCTTGGGGGGTGATGTCATGTCTGAAAGCAAGAAGGGGTATCCACACCAGGTAAGCCAACAGCCCGGGTTCAGCAGCTCCCCTATAAATTCTGGCCCCGAGGTGGGTTAGTCAGTTCAGTTCCTAAGAGAGTTGTGAAGTTGTCCTGTGGACTGGAGCAGTGTAAGGCTCGTCCCAGGATAGAGACTAGCAAGTGTGAGGGACCCATAGGAAATGGTTTGAGGAGGGAGAGAAGCAGGCCTAGGGAGTAGAGCCAGAGATCCGGCTCACCCAGTGCAAAGAGTCATCAGCGGACACCGGAGTCCGAGGTTGGAAAGGATTCCAAGTCCAGCAGCCAAATCCGGAGGACAGGAGATTCCAAATCTCCCGGCTGCAGCACCTGGAGACTAAGCAGCATCAGAGAGCTCAGGGCCAGGTGCCAGAGGAGTGGTTCCCAGGAAGAGCTCAAGCTACCTGCTATACAGGTGAAAGACATAACAGGAGAGAGAGTCTAAGGTTAGTTCCAGGCAGCCAAGACCAACACAGAGACACACAGCAGGGAGGCCTCAGAACTCACCGGGTGAGGAGATCCCCAACTTGCTTCCAGGCCAAGCAGATTCGTAATATCTCCTGTGGACAGTGCCTTGGTCTGGACCTGATAACACCAGTTAAGGTAAAGGAGACTGCAACTGTGTGTCTTTCCGTTATTCTGCGCCCTCAGTCCGGCACCCCAATGCCCTACTATTGCCATAGACCATACCGGTTGCCCTGGGGCACAGCTCCACCGATGAGAAGCGATTCATCCTAGCTGCATACCCAACACCCTCAGAGATTCTGCACCGCAGCATCGGCCCCAATATTCGAACACCATAGGTGGCGTCACATCCACCATTCCCGAACTTTAAAATTGATATCCAGGATCACGGAGCCGGGTCTCAACCCCTGTGACTTCCCGGAAGCATCAAAGCCCGGTTCCGAGTACCCCACGGCCCTAGGGTGCATCATATAGATGTACCTGTAGCCAAGCATTTTTGCAGCTCTGACCACTGTGTAACAGATATGAGTCTGCTCATTTTAAAAAGTAACTTCAAATCTCAGAAAGAGAGAAGAATTTGGGAATGCAAATTGATAATGACCTTTGACACATTCAAAAGAACATTGAATGTCTCGCATGGATTCATGCGTTTTTACATCAATTTAAAGGGCATTTGGGGATATCATATCTCTGAACACACCCCTGTTAGAGGAGAATGAGCTATTGACACTTCTTACGTGAACTGTCTCGCATGGATTTATGGTTTTTTACATTCACTGAGGAATTTTCAGGTCTCTACCGACAGCTACTCATAGAACAATAAAGCAATCTGTTACTATCTAAACATTCTTTACATTATCAAAACATCTTAAGGAATTCTGGTCCTGCATTACTGCTATAGGAACTATATTTAAAAAATGAGATACACAGCTTATCTATTGGCCAATCTACAAGAGCCCAGCTGCCAGCGACAAGGCGTAAATCTTTGCGAGAACCCTATCTATTATAGAAGGCATAAAAGGTATTTGTATTACTTTCTGCAGTGACAAGTTTACATACACTATGATTAATTTGCCTTTAAACAATTTGGGACAGCCCATATGATGAAGTCATGTATTTGGAAGCTTCTGCTTGGTTTACTGCCAACATATGAGTTAATTAGAGACACACCTGTGGATGTGTTTTAATGCACACATGAAACACACGACTTCTTTGTGTAGCATCATGGGAAAGTCTAAAGAAATCAGCCAAGATATCAGGAAGAGAATTGTGGACTTGCACAAGTCTGGTTCATCCTTGGGTGCAATTTCCAGATACCTGAAGGTGCCTCATTCATCTGTACAAACAAGCTGGGAATGTCCAGCCATCATACCACTCAGGAAGGATATGGGTTCTGTGTCCCAGAGATGAACGTGTTCTCTGCCGACATGTGAATATTAACCCAACAACAAAAGCCAAAGCCAGATTAGTTTTTACAAATGCACACAGGAACAAAGACCTACATTGCGCAGACGTCCTGTAGTCTGAAGAAACTAAGATTGAACTGTTTGGCCATAATGACCATCATTGGATGGCCATCAATGATTGGAGGAAAAAGAGAGCTCAGTCATGGGGAACAGACAAGAGTCTTCCCCCAAACTGTTCCCACTAAGCTGGCGGCTTCAATTGTCCACCACAATGTCTTAAAATTTCCATCACTGGAGCTAAGAGGCCGTAGCCGCCCCCTGATAACAGCCGGAGCATTATCCTCCTCTACCACCTGTACAGGAGGCACAACACAGACAGAGGGGAATGGTCTCCTCGAATCACCAATCCCAGACTCCTCCATCAGACACAGATACAGCGGTATGATCCGTCACTGCACAAAACACGTTTCCTCCAGAGTCTAGTCGTGGCGGCTTTACACCACTCCATGATGATGTACAGGTTTACACTGCTCCATCCAACGCTCTGCATTGTGCTTGGTGATGTACGGCTGCACAGAGCAGATCTCCTCCCGAGTCCAGTGGTGTTGGCTTTGCACCGCTCAATCGATGCTCGGCATTGTGAAAGGTAATGTACGGCTTTACACCACTCCATCGACGCTTGGCATTGTGCTTGGTGATGTCCAGCACTCAGCCATGAAGCTCCAGGCAGGCTCAGTGTTTATGCTGATGTTACCAGAAGAAGTCTGTACTCTGCAGTTATGGGGTCAGCAGAGTGGTGTGGGCTTTTGTGCCGCTCTCTTACACCAACCATTCTGATACTTTTATAGCAGTTATGGTTAAACTTTCCCAACCAGGACTGGCTCCCAGGGTGAAGATGATGGGAGTAGTAGTGGGAGTGATGATGCAGTGGTAAAAGAGGCACACAAGACAGTCTCGTTGCTCTTTATCTTTTCACTGAAGATGTTGCAGCAAGTGCAAGGTTTCAAGCACCATCAGGCTTGTTGTCCAGCCAATCTGGGCAGAACTGTGGTCCGCTCCACTGGGTGAGATGTAGTGGCCTTCCTGGTGACTTGCCTTTGTTAAGGTTTCTAGGTGCCTTTTAGATGTCCCTTTACTCCCATCTGTTGTAAGTGTGGCACCCCTGTGGACTGGTGGCCACAGTAAGGTACTGCAGCTGGGACTGGTAGGTGGGACACTTCGCACAAACACCTGACACATCCTCCGATCCCTAGTCCTAAGTACTTCATGTCAGGCAAGGGATAGCGGGTGCAACTAAGTGGAGGGTGAAGAGTGAGGAAAAGCCTGGTAAAGGTGTGGCGCCCCACTACGTAGGTGCCACACAAGGGGTACTACACCCATAAAAGCGGTGTAGTCACCCCACTGCAAGTAGACTTATGGACAGTAGGAGGAACTCTAAACCCACACTAGCCACACGGTGGGAGGGACCCCGGGAGGGTATATAGTATCCCCAGGGGAACTAGAGGCAGTCTAGTCTAGGAGGAAGGAGGGTCTTGGTTTTTGGCCGGAGCCTGCCTAGGCTTCAGGTCTGAGCCGGTCTGTCCTTGACCGCTGGCCTCAGCCTCCAAGGGTTGGAGAGCTAGCAGAGTTCAGGAGGGGAACCTGAGGCACGAAAGACGAAGGGAGACAAAAGGATAGATCCCAGAAGAAGGAGAAAGGAGCAAGAGGCTTGGGTGGGAGTCCGCTCACAGTGAAGCAACCGGGTACCGGAGCCCGCACCTGTAGGAACTTTCATGGCCTGCAGATAATCCGTTGAATGGGGGTATATCCAGATACGGCCCTGACTTCTAAAGCACTCATTAGAGGGGAATCAGACCCGAGGTAGTCAGCTGCGGTGATCAGCAGAAGGTTCACCCGAAGGGAGCAAGGGAGGTAAAGAGGAACAGCAGGAGGTCAGATCTAATCTATAAGAAGTCTGACTTCACACCGCCACTGGGAGGCAAGGGAACAAAAGGAACAAGAAAGGCACACAAGAACACAAGAGGGATCCGTCTACCTACCATAAATCTACTTGCAGCCCCGTAACCATTTGTCTGACAACATCATACTGCACTGTGAACTGTAAAGACTGTTGAGTTCCAGTAAAGTGCCCGGTGAAGTGACTTGTCGACTCTGCTGCATCTTTTCTTGCGCAAACTGATTGCTTTCACAGAGTCGCTGCCCCGGCGGTCCAGTCCTGCCTGCGGAGGACTACACCATCATTGCCGCAATACCATCGACCACCGGAGGGCTGTGGCGGCGCTGGTGAGCATCACCAGGTACTGCAGGTGGCGTCACGAACAAACTTTTTATTTATTGACCACAAGGGCCACAGTCTCAGGCAGCCACCCGTGACCTCCAGACTGAGCTTGAGATCTGAGTACCCTGCCCTGGGTGCGTCAAAGGGGTGGAGGAAATGGAGTAAAATCCAGGAACACAAAGTTAGGAGAGGAGAGCTCTGTCTAGTGAGAAAGACAACAAGAGGTTCAGGTTCGAGTTCCTGGCACGTTGTAGAAGGGGAGGAAGAGAACTCTTAAGCAGAGACACTCTGAAGGCTGTGAAGCTGTAACACCAGAGGGAAAAAACCCGGACCCGGTGGCCTGTGCCATCGAATAGCCGGTCTAGATCCCAGGCTATGTACCGAGGAAGAGCAGGCAGGGGGTCCACGGTGGACCCAAGCCAGGAGGGACACCGGGGAACCGGGTCAACACCTGTCGACATGGTAGGATGCTGTATGCCCCAGCTATAAATTAACCGGCGGGGTGAAGGGACTGCATGCCTGGAGCCCTATACACCGGCACAACAATGGAAAGGCCGTCACACTAGGGCTAGGAGACGCGGAGGGGAACGTACACGAGAAGCCCGTAACCGCTGGCCCAGAAGATGTGCGCAGGAAAGAGGAAGGAGGCCCGAAAGGTACTAGAGAGGGGATACCCTTAGCAAACCGTCCCAGTACCAGGTTGTGTCTGGAGCCTGAAGTGAACTGCCTGTACCCTGTGAACTGTTGAATAATGTACACGGTCAAACTCTGAACCTTGTGTGAGACTCATTAGTACGTCTGCAGCAGGAGCTCCCCTGCGGAGCCGCAGACTGAATCATCGCGCAGGTGGACGCAGCCCAACAGCAAGTGACACTGAGCCCTGCTGGCAGCAATAGTACATACCGGCCTTACTCTGCACCAGCCCTGGGGACACAGCCCTGCCCGTGGAGGACTCACCATCCCGGCTGTCAACCCCACTATCATCTCCAGAGGTCTGAACGGCAATGTTGGCCTCAACCCACGGGTGGCGTCATGAAAAATTTAAACACATTTTATACCCTATTCCCGGTTTTCTTTATTAAGTTCCCTTTTATTGCTGCGCCTGGGATCACGGAGCCAGGTCACATCACCGTGACACCCCATAGCCCTAGAAGACGACAGGGTCTGGCTCTGAGTACCCTCGCCTGGGCAGCCAGGCAGGCGATGTGGATCCTGTGGGCATCCTCACTCTCTTTAGTGCAGGACCCTGACCCTCTTCATCACTGTGCCTCGGAAAGTCCCATTTAGATGTGGCATCTGGGCATAAAAACCAGGCAACCTCCAGCTTCTGTTCCTAGGCCATAAAGGTCTAGCACCCTAGGGCCTGGAACCCTGTACTGCAGCCGATCCCTCTGAGCAGCCTCCCAGCCTGCTGGCGACTCAACCTCTCCTCTGGCCTACATCAACCCTGCTCTACCAACCAGAAACTGGGACCTGCCCAATCTAGGTTGTGTTGGATGCTTCACACTTCCAGCAGAGGGCGCTACAGTTCTCCCCAGACATAGCATTACAAACCATGCACATGAAAGACAATCTGTGGCAGCTGGACCGCAGGGGCGTGACATAGCAGGGGCCAGATATTGTACACGATGCAATGGGCCGATGATATATAACTGGAACAATGAGGCTGGATGTTATACACCGGCGGCGATGACAAGGCTGGAGGTTATTCCGCTAACCACACATACACCCGTACACGTAGATGTCATTTCACTTTTAAGACATTGCTATTACTTTTCCTGCAGTCCTGTGTAAATTTGCAAATTGAGCTCTGCTTCATGTGCAGATTGGGCAGTGTGAGGTAATGCATGCGCGGCTCTGTACAGGACATGAAGCATCAGGGTGTCATGTCATCTATAGTGTGACACTGGGGGAATGTGTGCAGAGCAGCTGCAGTGCTGAATTATTCATCCTCCAGAGCTGCGCCTCCTTGTATTGTTCTGCATAAGGGGAAATGACAAGTGCCCCCCAGTGTGGAGTCTGTACAGGAGTGTGGGGGTCATAGTCCGCGGTGCTGAATCCTGTATTTCCCCCCAGCTTACTCCGCTTGTATCCAACATGAGGCAGGACTTCATGTAATCTATTATGACCACATACTTGGCTCATTCTAGGGTTTTTTGGCCGTAAGTAAAAAGAAAAAAAACATGAAACTTAAATAAACAGTTCTACTAATTTGTAATGTACAAAAAGCTGCCAAAAAGAGGATCCAACTGTAACAGACAATGCTCTGTGTGCTAAACCCATCAGCACAGACAATGCTCTGTGAGCTAAACCCATCAGCACAGACAATGTTCTGTGAGCTAAACCCATCAGCACAGACAATGCTCTGTGAGCTAAACCCATCAGCACAGACAATGCTCTGTGAGCTAAACCCATCAGCACAGACAATGTTCTGTGAGCTAAACCCATCAGCACAGACAATGCTCTGTGAGCTAAACCCATCAGCACAGACAATGCTCTGTGAGCTAAACCCATCAGCACAGCATGTCTGGAGCAACATAAGTGCTCTGTGAGCTAAACCCATCAGCACAGACAATGCTCTGTGAGCTAAACCCATCAGCACAGACAATGCTCTGTGAGCTAAACCCATCAGCACAGACAATGCTCTGTGAGCTAAACCCATCAGCACAGACAATGCTCTGTGAGCTAAACCCATCAGCACAGACAATGCTCTGTGAGCTAAACCCATCAGCACAGACAATGCTCTGTGAGCTAAACCCATCAGCACAGACAATGCTCTGTGAGCTAAACCCATCAGCACAGACAATGCTCTGTGAGCAAACCCATCAGCACAGACAATGCTCTGTGTGCTAAACCATCAGCACAGACAATGCTCTGTGAGCTAAACCCATCAGCACAGACAATGCTCTGTGTGCTAAACCCATCAGCACAGACAATGCTCTGTGAGCTAAACCCATCAGCACAGACAATGCTCTGTGAGCTAAACCCATCAGCACAGACAATGCTCTGTGAGCTAAACCCCTCAGCCAGACAATGCTCTGTGAGCTAAACCCATCAGCACAGACAATTCTGTGAGCTAAACCCATCAGCACAGACAATGTTCTGTGAGCTAAACCCATCAGCACAGACAATGCTCTGTGAGCTAAACCCATCAGCACAGACAATGCTCTGTGAGCTATACCCATCAGCACAGACAATGCTCTGTGAGCTAAACCCATCAGCACAGACAATGCTCTGTGAGCAAACCCATCAGCACAGACAATGCTCTGTGAGCTAAACCCATCAGCACAGACAATGCTCTGTGAGCTAAACCAATCAGCACAGACAATGCTCTATGAGCTAAACCCATCAGCACAGACAATGCTCTGTGAGCCAAACCCATTCAGCACAGACAATGCTCTGTGGCAAAACCCATCAGCCAGACAATGCTCTGTGTGCTAAACCCATCAGCACTGACAATGCTCTGTGTGCTAAACCTATCAGCCCAGACAATGCTCTGTGAGCTAAACCCATCAGCACAGACAATGCTCTGTGAGCTAAACCCATCAGCACAGACAATGCTCTGTGGCTAAACCCATCAGCCCAGACAATGATCTGTGTGATAAACCCATCAGCCCAGACAATGCTCTGTGTGATAAACCCAACAGCACAGACAATGCTCTGTGAGCCAAACCCATCAGCCAGACAATGCTCTGTGAGCTAAACCCATCAGCACAGACAATGTTCTGTGAGCTAAACCCATCAGCACAGACAATGCTCTGTGAGCTAAACCCATCAGCACAGACAATGCTCTGTGAGCTAAACCCATCAGCACAGACAATGTTCTGTGAGCTAAACCCATCAGCACAGACAATGCTCTGTGAGCTAAACCCATCAGCACAGACAATGCTCTGTGAGCTAAACCCATCAGCACAGACAATGTTCTGTGAGCTAAACCCATCAGCACAGACAATGCTCTGTGAGCTAAACCATCAGCACAGACAATGCTCTGTGAGCTAAACCCATCAGCACAGACAATGCTCTGTGAGCTAAACCCATCAGCACAGACAATGCTCTGTGAGCTAAACCCATCAGCACAGACAATGCTCTGTGAGCCAAACCATTAGCACAGACAATGCTCTGTGTGCAAAACCCATCAGCCCAGACAATGCTCTGTGAGCTAAACCCATCAGCACTGACAATGCTCTGTGTGCTAAACCCATCAGCCCAGACAATGCTCTGTGAGCTAAACCCATCAGCACAGACAATGCTCTGTGAGCTAAACCCATCAGCACAGACAATGCTCTGTGTGCTAAACCCATCAGCCCAGACAATGCTCTGTGAGCTAAACCCATCAGCACAGACAATTTCTGTGAGCTAAACCCATCAGCACAGACAATGTTCTGTGAGCTAACCCATCAGCACAGACAATGCTCTGTGAGCTAAACCCATCAGCACAGACAATGCTCTGTGAGCTATACCCATCAGCACAGACAATGCTCTGTGAGCTAAACCCATCAGCACAGACAATGCTCTGTGAGCTAAACCCATCAGCACAGACAATGCTCTGTGTGCTAAACCCATCAGCACAGACAATGCTCTGTGAGCTAAACCAATCAGCACAGACAATGCTCTATGAGCTAAACCCATCAGCACAGACAATGCTCTGTGAGCCAAACCCATTAGCACAGACAATGCTCTGTGTGCAAAACCCATCAGCCCAGACAATGCTCTGTGTGCTAAACCCATCAGCACTGACAATGCTCTGTGTGCTAAACCCATCAGCCCAGACAATGCTCTGTGAGCTAAACCCATCAGCACAGACAATGCTCTGTGAGCTAAACCCATCAGCACAGACAATGCTCTGTGTGCTAAACCCATCAGCCCAGACAATGATCTGTGTGATAAACCCATCAGCCCAGACAATGCTCTGTGTGATAAACCCAACAGCACAGACAATGCTCTGTGAGCCAAACCCATCAGCACAGACAATGCTCTGTGAGCCAAACCCATCAGCACAGACAATGCTCTGTGAGCTAAACCCAGCAGCACAGAAAATGCTCTGTGAGCTAAACTCATCAGCACAGACAATGCTCTGTGAGTCAAACCCATCAGCCCAGACAATGCTCTGTGAGCTAAACCCATCAGCACAGACAATGCTCTGTGAGCCAAACACACCAGTACAGACAATCCTCTGTGAGCTAAAGACATCAGCACAGACAATGCTCTGTGAGCCAAAGACATCAGCACAGACAATGCTCTGTGAGCTAAACCCATCAGCACAGACAATGATCTGTGAGTCAAACTCATCAGCACAGACAATGCTCTGTGAGCTAAACCCATCAGCACAGACAATGATCTGTGAGTCAAACTCATCAGCACAGACAATGATCTGTGAGTCAAACCCATCAGCACAGACAATGCTCTGTGAGCTAAACCCATCAGCACAGACAATGCTCTGTGAGCTAAATACATCAGCACAGACAATGCTCTGTGAGCTATACACATCAGCACAGACAATGCTCTGTGAGCTAAACCCATCAGCACAGACAATGCTCTGTGAGCTAAACCCATCAGCACAGACAATGCTCTGTGAGCTAAACCCATCAGCACAGACAATGCTCTGTGAGCTAAACACATTAGCCCAGACAATGCTCTGTGAGCTAAACCCATCAGCACAGACAATGCTCTGTGAGCCAAACCCATCAGCACAGACAATGCTCTGTGAGCTAAACCCATCAGCACAGACAATGCTCTGTGAGCCAAACCCATCAGCACAGACAATGCTCTGTGAGCTAAACACATTAGCCCAGACAATGCTCTGTGAGCTAAACCCATTAGCCCAGACAATGCTCTGTGAGCTAAACCCATTAGCCCAGACAATGCTCTGTGAGCTAAACCCATCAGCCCAGACAATGCTCTGTGAGCTAAACTCAGCTGGGATAACAAAGACTGCATAAGGATGCAACCCAGGTTGGGACGATCCAGTCACCTGTCTACAGACTTTGCTGTGATATATAATCCCTGGTGAGCCAGCGGAAGGGTGAGACTCTGTTGCCTGTTACATGTTCTTTTAAACAAACAGAACCAGAGTCTTTGCTATGCTCAACGAAGTGATTGACAGTTTATTTACAAAAATGCACTCATTTTTTTAAAATGCAAGTTTGGCTGTAGATACAAGCAGTGAGGTTTACACAACATGGTGATACAGTTTACAAATCAGGTATTGCACTAAATATGATTGCACATTGCCACGATAACATATTGCACTTATTCCCAAGACATTTTCAAGGAAAAAGCGGTAGTGAAACGGCGTAGGAGATGGAGGTCTAGGTGGGGGTTTTCTAACACAGCGTGCAGTCACCACTGGTATGCTATATGCCTATGTGCAGCAACATTAGCCATGAGCACTGCTCCTTGAGCATCTGATGTGGGGCTGATTGGGCCTCATTATGTTAATTCTGTATATACTATGTCTTGGGAATAAGTGCAATATGTTATCGTGGCAATGTGCAATCATATTTAGTGCAATACCTGATTTGTAAACTGTATCACCATGTTGTGTAAACCTCACTGCTTGTATCTACAGCCAAACTTGCATTTTAAAAAAATGAGTGCATTTTTGTAAATAAACTGTCAATCACTTCGTTGAGCATAGCAAAGACTCTGGTTCTGTTTGTTTAAAAGGTTTTATTGAGTCTGCCATAGGGGTGGATAGAAGGGTTGCATTGTCACCCTGAGCCCCTTACTGTAAAATGTGTATTTATCAATGTGAACTATTGTGTATTTATACTGTTACATGTTCTGTTTTGCCGGGTTAGGGCCCTTTCACATCAGCGTTTTTTTCAAATTACGGCAGATGCGGTGAAAAAACCGCATCTGCCGCGATTACCGCATACCGGCTGCACTTGCGGTACGGTTGCGGCGCGGTTGCGGTAAACGCCATACAAGGTATTGGCGGACTTGCGGCAGGTGCGGCAAGTGCGGTTTTGGCACTTGCAGCAGGTGCGGCCGCAAAAGAAACGCGGTCAGCAAAACTGCACTTGCCGCACCTGCCGCAAGCCCGCCTATACTTTTTATGGGGCTTGCCGCAACCGCGCCGCAACCGTACCGCAAGTGCAGCCGGTATGCGGTAATCGCGGCAGATGCGGTTTTTTCACCGCATCTGCCGTAATTTGAAAAAAAACGCTGATGTGAAAGGGCCCTTATGTTATATGCTGTTAACTGTTTGAGGATCCGATAAAGCCTTAATATTTTCCCTCACCCTGTGTTGTCTGAGTAGTGTTCCGCCCACGGTTAAGGAGCTCGGGCGTTCAGTTGGGGATGAGCCCTGGTCCACGCTGTCTTTCTAAAGGCAGCTGGGCCACCGGACGAGAGCATCCACTGACCCCCGGGTCTTCCCAATTGGGGCAGTATTATAGTAGTTATATTCTTGTATATAGGGGCAGTATTATAGTAGTTATATTCTTGTACATAGGGGCAGTATTATAGTAGTTATATTCTTGTACATAGCCACAGTATTATAGTAGTTATATTCTTGTATATAGGAGCAGTATTATAGTAGTTATATTCTTGTACATAGGAGCAGTATTATAGTAGTTATATTCTTGTATATAGGAGCAGTATTATAGTAGTTATATTCTTGTATATAGGAGCAGTATTATAGTAGTTATATTCTTGTACATAGGAGCAGTATTATAGTAGTTATATTCTTGTATATAGGAGCAGTATTATAGTAGTTATATTCTTGTATATAGGAGCAGTATTATAGTAGTTATATTCTTGTATATAGGAGCAGTATTATAGTAGTTATATTCTTGTATATAGGAGCAGTATTATAGTAGTTATATTCTTGTATATAGGAGCAGTATTATAGTAGTTATATTCTTGTATATAGGAGCAGTATTATAGTAGTTATATTCTTGTATATAGGGGCAGTATTATAGTAGTTATATTCTTGTATATAGGAGCAGTATTATATATTATATTGTATATAGGCAGTATATAGTAGTTATTTTGTATAGCCCATTCTAGTCCATTACAGATTGCGAATAGGTGTTATTTGATACGCCTTAATGAGTCCGCCAGCGCATGGAGTAAAGACTCGTCATTATAATCCCGATGCATGTGCATCGGCAGCGCCAGCAGTAGAGTCAATTCTGTACATGAGCAGATCTATATAGTAATCCCTCTGTACATAGGACAGTATTTAGTAGTTATATTCTTGTACATAGGAGCAGTATTATAGTAGTTATATTCTTGTACATAGGAGCAGTATTATAGTAGTTATATTCTTGTACATAGGAGCAGTATTATAGTAGTTATATTCTTGTATATAGGAGCAGTATTATAGTAGTTATATTCTTGTATATAGGAGCAGTATTATAGTAGTTATATTCTTGTATATAGGAGCAGTATTATAGTAGTTATATTCTGTATATAGGAGCAGTATTATAGTAGTTATATTCTTGTATATAGGAGCAGTATATAGTAGTTATATTGTAATAGGGCATATATAGTAGTTATATTCTTAGTACATAGGGGCAGTATTATAGTAGTTATATTCTTGTACATAGGGGCAGTATTATAGAGTTATTGTAATAGATATTTATGTATATCTTAATAGGAGCAGTATTATAGTAGTGATATTCTTGTATATAGGAGCAGTATTATAGTATTTATATTCTTGTATATAGGAGCAGTATTATAGTAGTTATATTCTTGTATATAGGAGCAGTATTATAGTAGTTATATTGTAGTACATAGGGGCAGTATTATAGTAGTTATATTCTTGTATATAGGAGCAGTATTATAGTAGTTATATTCTTGTATATAGGGGCAGTATTATAGTAGTTATATTCTTGTATATAGGAGCAGTATTATAGTAGTTATATTCTTGTACATAGGGGCAGTATTATAGTAGTTATATTCTTGTACATAGGAGCAGTATTATAGTAGTTATATTCTTGTATATAGGGGCAGTATTATAGTAGTTATATTCTTGTATATAGGAGCAGTATTATAGTAGTTATATTCTTGTACATAGGGGCAGTATTATAGTAGTTATATTCTTGTATATAGGAGCAGTATTATAGTAGTTATATTCTTGTACATAGGGGCAGTATTATAGTAGTTATATTCTTGTACATAGGAGCAGTATTATAGTAGTTATATTCTTGTACATAGGAGCAGTATTATAGTAGTTATATTCTTGTATATAGAGGCAGTATTATAGTAGTTATATTCTTGTATATAGGAGCAGTATTATAGTAGTTATATTCTTGTACATAGGAGCAGTATTATAGTAGTTATATTCTTGTATATAGGAGCAGTATTATAGTAGTTATATTCTTGTATATAGGAGCAGTATTATAGTAGTTATATTCTTGTACATAGGGGCAGTATTATAGTAGTTATATTCTTGTATATAGGAGCAGTATTATAGTAGTTATATTCTTGTACATAGGAGCAGTATTATAGTAGTTATATTCTTGTATATAGGAGCAGTATTATAGCAGTTATATTCTTGTATATAGGGGCAGTATTATAGTAGTTATATTCTTGTATATAGGAGCAGTATTATAGTAGTTATATTCTTGTATATAGGAGCAGTATTATAGTAGTTATATTCTTGTACATAGGAGCAGTATTATAGTAGTTATATTCTCGTACATAGGGGCAGTATTATAGTAGTTATATTCTTGTATATCGGGGCAGTATTATAGTAGTTATATTCTTGTACATAGGGGCAGTATTATAGTAGTTATATTCTTGTATATAGGGCAGTATTATAGTAGTTATATTCTTGTACATAGGAGCAGTATTATAGTAGTTATATTCTTGTATATAGGGGCAGTATTATAGTAGTTATATTCTTGTACATAGGGCAGTATTATAGTAGTTGGTGACGTGATGGGTGTTGAGCGCAGATCTATCCTGACATGTGTGATGTATAGCGGGATGATATCATCGCCGTCCTGCATTACTCAGATGACTCAGGATCACAGAATATTAATCTCAGTCAATGAGTACAGGATCAGGGATGATCTCATTCTTTCTTGTTACTGTAGGTTGTACGGTGACTGTAATATTCCCAGTCTGTATTATGTCAGGTTTCCCATCTAAATTTATATGAAATGTACTTAAATATTTATGACGATTACAAGGGATGTAGTTTATAACTAATACTTCCCACCGGATGTGAGAATAAACCTCCACATTGATTGTAGCCACTATATGAGGTCATTGTAGGGTCCGTGCAGCGCGGTAACATTTATCACCATTATGTCACGTGCTGGGCTTCATCGGGATCGTCATCTGTGCTCTATCCTGCAAAATACTAAAGTAAAGCATTATATGGAAAGTGACGAGGCCACAGGTCCATGGCCCCTTGAGGGAGGTAATGTAAAATAAAAAGTAATAAAAAGTTTTTTCAAATATTAAAAAGCTGCAGCTTGTACTGAGCGGAGTGAGATCTCGGCAGGAGCAAGGAAGAACAACACTATAGTGGCAGCAAGGAGGAGACTCACTCTTCTAGAATCCCGATGCATGTGCATCGGGCACCCAGCTAGTAGTCTTATAATCTCCAGTATCCTGGCTCCTTTCTGTAATAATGTCATCTGTCGGGCACCACTTGCTGTAGTAATGTCCCCCATCCTGGCTCTTTATTGTTTAATGTCCCCCTTCCTGGTGTAATGTCTCTCCCCTGGGTCATTTCCAGTAATGATGTCCCCCATCCTGGTGTATTGTCTCTATCCTGGGCCCCTTTCAGTAATAATGTTCCCATTCTGGTCCTTTCCTGATGTAATGTCCCCTTCCCTGAGCCCATTCTAGTAATAATGACCCCCTTCCTGGTGTAATGTCTCTCCCCTGGGTCATTTCCAGTAATGATGTCCCCCATCCTGGTGTATTGTCTCTATCCTGGGCCCCTTTCAGTAATAGTGTCCCCCATCCTGGTTTAATGCCTCTATCTTGGGCCCCTTCCAGTAATAGCATTCCACATCCTTGTGTATTGTCTCTATCCTGGGCTCCTTCCAGTAATATTTCCATGTTAGTCCTTTCCTGATACAATGTTCCCATTCTGGGTTCTTCTCTGTAATAATATCCCCATCCTGACACCTTAAAGTAATATAGGTCGCCGTTTCGGGGCCCCTGTCAGTAACAATGTCCCATCCTGGTGTAATGTCCCCCATCCTGTACCCCTTTCAGTAATAATTTTTACATCCTGGCCCTTTCCTGATATAATGTTAGCACCTTCCATTAATAATGTCCCCAATTCTGCTATAATATCCCCACCTCCTGGGCCCATCCTGCAATAATGTTCCCTGTTTTTTCTACTCTTATCTAAGAGATTAAAAAAAAGAAGATTCTTCTCACCTTTCCCACTCCCAAGACATGTGGAGTCCTCTTCTGAAGCCGATGAGAAGATTGCAGATGACAATGAATGATGCATGATCCACTGTGACCTATTGCGCTCCTGGGGAGCATAAATTCAGCAGTTTCAGCAGGTAGGGAGTACAGTGAGGAGCTGGTAATAAGGTCATGTCAGCAGAGATTATATATTACCAGGGAGAAGACACTCTGAGAAGCTATCCTTCAGCAGACGCAGGGAGGAGGGACGCTGAAGAGCTCTAAAACGTGTTATGTGGATAGAGATTCAGCAGCTGCAGGGAGGAGGGACACTGAAGAGCTCTAAAACTTGTTATATGGATAGAGATTCAGCAGACGCAGGGAGGAGGGACACTGAAGAGCTCTAAAACTTGTTATGTGGATAGAGATTCACCAGCTGCAGGGAGGAGGGACACTGAAGAGCTCTAACACTTGTTATGTATGTGTGGAGCCCCAGGCGGAACTAGGGTACTCGGTACCGGACCGGTCGGTAGCTGGGGATGTCACGGGTGGCTTGGTCCGGACCGTGTCCCTGGGCCCTCACAATAAAAGGGGGGAATTATTTACAAAGGGATATTGTCACGGGTGACGCCACCCACTTGGTGCGGCCAGTGATGGGGGGCCGCCGCTGCTGCAGAACCTCCGGGGGTGATGGAATGGCAGCGGGGATGGTATAGTTCCAGTGGGCTGAACTGTATCCCCCGGGGCAGTAAAGGTTAAAGTCTATTGTGTGTGTAGTTTGAGCACACTTACTTCACAGGCTGCAGGGATCTCTCCTCCGCGTTGGTGCTGACAGGCTGTGGCTCTGCAGGTTGAGGTCTTCTTGGTGCAAGCCTGTATGGGAGAAAGGGTCTGCAGATGGAAGTAGGCAAGAGGCTGTTCAGGGTTTCCAAGGCTTTACTTAAGGTCCTTCAAGCAAGTTACAGGTCATTCACAGTTGTTAGCACACGGTTGCTCTTTATTCCCTTTCCGGGTTCCCTTCTCTCCTGCAGCCAGGCTCCTCTCTCCTTGTGACCCCTCACACAGTCTCTTAGTGTACCTTTCCGGGCTTTTATTCTCTCCCTTACACGGGTGTGTGTGAACGCTGGACAGTATGGCGGTGACTCGGGCTTCCGTGAGTCCTAGTCTGTCACTGAGCTGCCTGTCCTTTGGGTTAGGAACTCCAGCCTGAAACTGAAGCTCCCCGTCGGTGAATCTGGGGATACCGGGTGAATCGTCGGTCCCCTTCAGAGCCGACACTCTGCTTTAGCCCAGCCTGCAGTAGTCCGCAGCATTAAACTACCAGGCTCCTTCTCTCTGTGTTTCTTCCAGTATATATGAGGGCTACTCCGCCTGCAGTTGGTTGCTTGAGCTGTAATTCTAGGGCCCCGGGTTACACCGTCCCTCTCGGCTCTCTCACACTCCTGGTGGTCTCTGCATCGGACGGGCTTTCCCCCCCATCTGGCTCACACTGGCTCAGTACGGGTCTGCGCTCCTCTGCTAGGCTCTTCCAGGCAGTGTGGCTCTCTCCTGCTCAGCTTCAGCTCAACCTCCTGCTGTTCTGTGGCCTTTCTATCTCAGCTCACTCTGCTGCTCTTGGTCTTTGCATCTCAGCACCATGGCTTACTGAACTCCTTCACTCCTCCCCCTCTCTATATACTGTCAGTCACCTGACCTCTGGTGTGCCCAACCCACTCCTCATCCACCACTCCTCTGGTCTCATATAGTCTCTAACCTCAGGGCTGGATGTAACCCCTTCTATGCGTGGGTATGTGAGCTGTGAGGGTGTAGTGTTTACTGTTGTCCTACCTGCCTGGCTGCAGTACCCTCTTGTGGCCTCCTGGACGCAGGGGCGCCACATATGTGGATAGAGATTCAGCAGCCGCAGGGAGGAGGGACACTGAAGAGCCATCAATTAGGTGGGTGAAGTGTTTAGGCTTTGAGATAGCAGGGTTATACAGCTATTCTGGCACACATTTTCACTGTAATGTTTTTCCGATAGTTTTGACAAACAGGTTCAGATACGGATTTAAAGACGTTTATCGAGTAAGTTTATTAAAAAGGCTAATATAGAATACAAAATTGCAGAAACAGTATGATATTGCATATACTATTTGTATAATCAACATACAAAGGTTATGCATTTACTTATATCACATAACCACGGAGTCATAACACATCATCTGTCTAATATTGGAGAAGCAACAATGCAGACAAATCAACACTGAATTCGGATGTTTTCACAAATTCAGGTACACAAAACGACTTCTTCATCGAGGAGTTTATGAACATCATCTGTCTAATTGAGAGAGAACTACTGGACTATCAGCACTGGATCACTTCTGTCTGTGTCATGATTCTATCTATTTTTATATTGCACAGACAATGGAAGCATAAAGCTGGTTAATGTTTCTAAATATGATTCATCAATTATCCAGAATTGGCCAGTTTCTGAAACGTCGAGAAGTTGACTTATGAACAAATACCGTATATTCTGACAGTAAATCTGTGTATTTCTCATGGATGATACTTGTAAGTCAACACTAATTTGGTTACAATGACGCTATTTGTCAAAGCAAATACCACAGTGGTCACTTGTGTACAAATCAAGATCATATGCCATGGGTACGGTAAGTATAGAGACCCGTTTACATTTTTCACTCCTTGTTTCATTACAGCCGATTGGTAAATTCAAAAAAGTATTTTTTTTTCTCATTAATGTGCACTCTGCACCCCATCTAGACTGAAAAAAAACAGAAATGTAGAAATTTTTGCAAATTTATTAAAAAAAAAAACTGAAATCAGCCCATTTGCTCAGTATTGATGATAAGTGTTCAGTAATGGGGCCGCCGCTGCTGCAGAACCTCCAGGGATGATGGAATAGTTCCAGTGGGTAGAACTGTATTCCCTGGGGCAGTGATGGTTAAGTCTATGGTGTAGTGTGCAGGCTTGGTGCAATTCACTTACTAGCCAGATGCTGCAGAAATCCTCCCTCGGTGCTGGTGCTGACAGGCTGTGGCTCTGCAGGTAGCGGCTGCTATAATCCTGTATGGAGGAATAGCATTCACGCAGAGACACAAGGGAAGCAGATTCAGGGTTTTCCGTGTTTACTTTCAAAGTTCTTCAGTACAGCTTACACTTCAGTTACATTTCTTACAAGTCTCAGTTCTTAGTACACGGGCTCACTCTCCCCTACGGGGTTCCCTTAATCTCTGCAGCCAGGTCTCTCTCTGTGACCCCTCACACTGTCTCTGTGTCCTTTCCGGGCTGTTTACGTTCTCTGGGTTCACTTGGTGTGTGTGACGCCGGACAGTATGGGGGTGACTCGGGCCCCTGTGGGTCCTGCTTGTTGTCACTGAGTTGCCTGTCCTTTGGGGTAGGGACCCTAACATGTAGCTGTGGTCCCCTGTCGTGTTGTCTGAGGATCCGGGTAAAACTACGGTCCCCTCTAGAGCCGACACTCTACTCAGCCCAGGCTCCAGCAGTCCTCACGTGTGAGGCTCTACCAGGCTCTTTCTCTCTGCGTCTATCAGTATTGTAGGAGGGCTACTCCGCCTGCAGTTGGTCGCTTCAGCTGTAAGTCTAGGGCCCGGGTATCACCGTCCCTCTCTTTCCTCCACACTCCTGGTGATACTGGCTCCGGATAGGCTTTCTCTCTCCTCCGGCTCACACTGGCTCGGTACAGATTCTGCGCTCCTTACACCCCACTTTGCCAGGACGTGTGGTTCCTTATCCTGCTCAGCTTAGCTCAACCTTCTGCTGTCTTCTGGCCTGTGCCGTGTTCCTCAGCCTGCTGCTGGTCTCTGTCTTTACTGCTCTTGGTCTTTTCTGCTCAGCACCCTGGGCCTACTCTGACTCCTTCCTCCTCCCCCTTCACTATTTCTACTGTCAAGTCACCTGACTACGTGTGTGCCCAACCCACTCCTCTAAATCCACCACCCCTCGCTTGCCTAGAGTTTCCAATCTCAGGGCTGGATGCTGCCACCTACTGTACGTGGGTTGTGTGGGCTGTGAGGGTGTTGTTGTGCAACTATTGTCCTACCTTCCTGGCTGCAGTTCCCTTTTGTGGCCTCCTGGACGCTGGGGCGCCACATATGACCATGTGATATTTATAATTTATATTATAATATATATTATTAGGACTATCTGATGAGCCCCCAGGCAATAGGGTACTCGGGAACCGGGCCGGTGCTGTCTCTTTGGGGTATTACGGTAGTCATGACCTGGGATGAGTACAAAAATGGGTTATTTACAAGGGTTTTGCCGTGACACCACCCGGGGTCTGTGGATAGTAGAACCACCGCTGCCATATTCCTACTGGGGTCGGTGACTTGAGGTAGCGTGGATGGTAAGCCCTCCTCGGGTAGGGCTGAGGGTCCCCAGGGCAGGTGTAGTGTTGGATGGGCCTGGTGAGGGATTGTGTACAGTGCAGTTCACTTACTTCAAAGCTGCAGCTCTCCTGCCAGTGGCAGGGATGACAGTCTGTGGCTCCTCAGAGGGGACTTTGCTGCAACGCTGGAAGTAAACAGTCTCAGGCAGTGATGAGCTTACTGGGTACTTTACTAGGTCTTTCACACAGTTTACAGTTCTTTCAGCTCTTTCCAGTTACAGTTCTCACACTTTATCTCTGCTCTGGGCAACTCAAACTGTGCAGCTCAGGTAGCGTTTCTGTGTTGCTCCCTCAAAGTCCTTTCAGGCCCCTCTCTCTGTGTTAACGTAGTACCTCACCCACGAGTTCAGTCTGGTCATCGAAGACTAACAGGTGAATATATTTCCCTTACAGTCAGGGTCACCAGTCCTAGTATGATAACTGTGTTCTTAAAGGGATCCTGTCACCCCCAAAACACCTGTAAACCTATTAAAACCTGTCCCTAGAGCATATTAACACTTTCCCTACACTCTTTTTACCTCCTAAATGCAGTAAGTGACATTGACTAAAAACGTTTTATAAGTACCTGATTAGTGATGATAATGAGTGACTATGCTATTCATAGTCACTCATCAAGACTGCCCCTCTGCTTCATAGCACGCCTGAATAGGCGTGATCTACATCCAGGATTCAAATTCGTGCCTCCCCGCTGTGCCCTGTGTCGTAGGAGGCTGCTGTGTGGCTGGGTGACGCGATCCGCGTCATTCCCTGCGCCGGGTGACGTATTACACCCTGCGCCGCGCTGTCAGCTTCAAAATGCGCACTGCGCATGCGCATTGGGCATGCGCAGTGCACATTTTGAAGCTGACAGCGCGGCGCCGATGTAAATACGTCACCCGGCGCCGGGAATGACGCGGATCGCGTCACAAGCCACACTGCAGCCTCCTACGACACAGGGCACAGCGGGGAGGCACGAATTTGAATCCTGGATGTAGATCACGCCTATTCAGGCGTGCTATGAAGCAGAGGGGCAGTCTTGATGAGTGACTATGAATAGCATAGTCACTCATTATCATCACTAATCAGGTACTTATAAAACGTTTTTAGTCAATGTCACTTACTGCATTTAGGAGGTAAAAAGAGTGTAGGGAAAGTGTTAATATGCTCTAGGGACAGGTTTTAATAGGTTTACAGGTGTTTTGGGGGTGACAGGATCCCTTTAAACCATGATGGAAAGTTAGGCTGCAGCACATAAAGTCACTGCCCCCCCCTCGGTGTGTCTCGTGATTAGGGTCTGGAATCCCTCGTCACTTCTTCAGCGCTGGTTCTCTGATGTTGGCCTAGCCCTCCAGTGTCCCAGGTTCAGGTATGTGGGTACACCAGGCTCCTTCTGTCAGTCACTGTTTCTAAGAGTGCCTCCGGATAGCTAAGATGTGTGCGGCTGCCGGGCCCTTGCCCTCCCCCCTTCTCAGCTGTGGGGTCTCTTTTAGTCTCTTTCCCCTTCCCGTCGCTTCCAGGCTGTGAAGTAGGCTTTCTCTCCAGGGGTCTGTGCCTCTCAGGATTCTGCGTCTCCAAGAAGGCCAAAACTGTCTGGGAAGTGTCTCTCTGTTCTGTTGTTCTAACTTCTTCTGCTCTTGTTCTCACTGTTCCTACGGTTTGCTTCTAACTATGTGTTCCTGAGTTTTTATTGTGTTGGTCTCTCCACCCACTTTGTCAGTGTCCACCTACGTTCCACCCACTTTGCTACACTCGCAACCCCTTGCCCAACCTAGAGTCCTAGGCGTAGGGTCGGTGCTTGTGCAGTGTGGGTGTGTTTTCAACCACTTTGCTTACCTGGCTGCACTTCCCTCTTGTGGCCACCTGGTCGCAGGGGCGCCACGTATCCACAACTTACGTAGTGCTTCCTAAAGCACATCTTTTCAGAGCGGCTTGTCATTCTCCCTAATCAAAGCCATTCAGACATAGGTTATCCACTACTTCCCTGAACATAACTGTCAAACTCCTTCAGATTCAAAAGCTGTACACAGATTGGCTGGTGGCCACTTACTTCACTCTCATCTTATCTCCTACTTCCTCAAAACGCCTGGATCATGATTGTAAATACTGTACTTTGTGTCACCCCCACCTTATCGTAGATTGTAAGCTCTTGTGAGCGGGGTTGTCATTATCCTTTTTTTCTCCCCCAACCATTGTATTTTCCACAACTGTTTCTTAAGACTGTTTATTTGTATATAAATCTCTGAATTGTAAAGCATATGTGGGCGCTATATAAATAAAGATTATTATTATTATTAGTAGTAGTAGTATTATTATATATACAGCTGATATAACCTGGGCATCTCCTGTATATAATTATATATGTACAGCCGGTATAACCTGGGCATCTCCTGTATATAATTATATATGTACAGCCGGTATAACCTGGACATCTCCTGTATATAATTATATATGTACAGCCGGTATAACCTGGACATCACCTGTATATAATTATATATGTGCAGCCGGTATAACCTGGACATCTCCTGTATATAATAATATATATACAGCTGGTATAACCTGGATATCTTCTGTATATAATTATATATGTACAGCTGGTATAACCTGGACATCTCCTGTATATAATTATACATGTACAGCTGGTATAACCTGGACATCACCTGTATATAATTATATATGTACAGCTGGTATAACCTGGGCATCTCCTGTATATAATAATATATATACAGCTGGTATAACCTGGGCATCTCCTGTATAGAATTATATATGTACAGCCGGTATAACCTGGACATCTCCTGTATATAATTATATATGTACAGCTGGTATAACCTGGACATCTCCTGTATATAATTATATATATACAGCTGATATAACCTGGGCATCTCCTGTATATAATAATATATATACAGCTGGTATAACCTGGGCATCTCCTGTATATAATTATATATGTACAGCCGGTATAACCTGGACATCTCCTGTATATAATTATATATGTACAGCTGGTATAACCTGGGCATCTCCTGTATATAATAATATATATACAGCTGGTATGACCTGGGCATCTCCTATATAGAATTATATATGTACAGCCGGTATAACCTGGACATCTCCTGTATATAATTATATATGTACAGCTGGTATAACCTGGACATCTCCTGTATATAATTATATATATACAGCTGATATAACCTGGACATCTCCTGTATATAATTATATATATACAGCTGATATAACCTGGGCATCTCCTGTATATAATAATATATATACAGCTGATATAACCTGGGCATCTCCTGTATATAATTATACTGTATATGTACAGCCGGTATAACCTGGACATCTCCTGTATATAATAATATATATACAGCTGATATAACTTGGGCATCTCCTGTATATAATTATACTGTATATGTACAGCCGGTATAACCTGAACATCTCCTGTATATAATTATATTAGTGATGGGCGAATCTACTCGCTAGGACTCGTTACTCGGCGAGTAGTAAGGGACTCGCAGGACTCGCTACTCGGCGAGTTTCCCAGCGAGGACTCGCAAAGTAGCGAGTCCAATGCAAGTAAATGGGAATCCTAGTTTTACTAGCGAGACTCGCTATATCACATCGCTATGTAGCTTGAATCTCCCCCAAATCGTTTAGAGAATGGCACCGCTTCACGGATACCCGCTGTAAGTAGCGATTCCGAGCGAGTCGTAGCGACTCCTAGCGAATCCTAGCGAGTCTACGAATCCGAGTCCTGTATTCTGTATTCGGGACTCGCGAATACAGAATCTGTTATGTTCCGACAAATCTTCCGAGACAGCCTAGCGTGTTAGGTCAGACAAACTTGTGAAGATGGACAAGGATGTTAGCCAATCTTATTCAGTAATGCCACATCCCTCTTCTTGTGGCATTACTATGATTGGCTTCTGTCCATCGTGATGGCTATGTCATCGATGACAGGCAAGGCTGTATATAAGCCTTGCCACCGCCATTTTGAGCACATTTCTCTGAAGATCTGAGCTAGAGCAGGGTGAGGTAGATTCTGGAGCAGATCATAGGGATTGTCAGTGAGTGTAGGGAACTTCAAGATTCCTTATATTAACCCCAAACAGCTCTTGTGAGAGCTAGCAGGAGGACAGAGGAGTACTGTGTACAGTGACACTGTAGGCAGGCAGGGAAGCAGGGAGCTGCAGCCTTTACAGTGTTCACAGGAGCGACCTCATAGCTTCGCTTACTCACTCAGCTGTTCTAATAGCTGAAGTGAGAGGCTTAGCTGAGGTACTATTTACAATTTTTTGCCAGCTGATAGATTTTTGGTCCTAAAAACCCCTTCAGCGTTATTTTGTCTGTGGCAGAACAGTGCGTTGCTGCTCTCCTAGCTGCAAATAGCACGTACGCCACCTACTTCTGCGACTAATTGTGCGCACTTAATAATTTTTTTCAGGGAATAGTGTGCTGCTTCACTGCCAAGTGTTAGCACACACTTAACCCGCCAGTAAGTGACGCCTGCAGCAACACCAAACTCCATCTCGGTGGCTGTGCGCACTTTCTAATTTTTTCAGGGAATAGTGTAGTGCTTCACTGTCAAGTGTTAGCACACACTTAACCCGCCAGTAAGTGACGCCTACAGCAACACCAAACTCCATCTCGGTGGCTGTGCGCACTTTCTAATTTTTTAAGGGACTAGTGTGCTGCTTCACTGCCAAGTGTTAGCACACACTTAACCCGCCAGTAAGTGACGCCTGCAGCAACACCAAACTCCATCTCGGTGGCTGTGCGCACTTTCTAATTTTTTCAGGGAATAGTGTAGTGCTTCACTGTCAAGTGGTAGCACACACTTAACCCGCCAGTAAGTGACGCCTGCAGCAACACCAAACTCCATCTCGGTGGCTGTGCGCACTTTCTAATTTTTTCAGGGAATAGTGTAGTGCTTCACTGTCAAGTGTTAGCACACACTTAACCCGCCAGTAAGTGACGCCTACAGCAACACCAAACTCCATCTTGGTGGCTGTGCGCACTTTCTAATTTTTTCAGGGAATAGTGTAGTGCTTCACTGTCAAGTGTTAGCACACACTTAACCCGCCAGTAAGTGACGCCTACAGCAACACCAAACTCCATCTCGGTGGCTGTGCGCACTTTCTAATTTTTTCAGGGAATAGTGTAGTGCTTCACTGTCAAGTGTTAGCACACACTTAACCCGCCAGTAAGTGACGCCTGCAGCAACACCAAACTCCATCTCGGTGGCTGTGCGCACTTTCTAATTTTTTCAGGGAATAGTGTAGTGCTTCACTGTCAAGTGTTAGCACACACTTAACCCGCCAGTAAGTGACGCCTACAGCAACACCAAACTCCATCTCGGTGGCTGTGCGCACTTTCTAATTTTTTAAGGGACTAGTGTGCTGCTTCACTGTCAAGTGTTAGCACACACTTAACCCGCCAGTAAGTGACGCCTGCAGCAACACCAAACTCCATCTCGGTGGCTGTGCGCACTTTCTAATTTTTTCAGGGAATAGTGTAGTGCTTCACTGTCAAGTGTTAGCACACACTTAACCCGCCAGTAAGTGACGCCTGCAGCAACACCAAACTCCATCTCGGTGGCTGTGCATTTGTCAACAATGTCCCAAAAACACCAAATTCCCAAAAACCAGTCTGCTAAGGGACAGGGACGAGGTCGGGGCCCTAGCAGTCGTGAACAACAAGGCACTGGTAGAAGTAGACAGACAAGGATTGATCGATCCACCTTCCTGCTGTCTAAATTTCCCAGTACTCAACCGAAACGTGTCTTGAGGCCGGAAGATCAAGACCAAATAACATCTTGGATGGCTGACAAGACATCAACCACGGGTTCTGGCAGCACACAATCATCCTTTACACCATATTCAAGTGCCGCTACAGACAACGCGGGGTCATCTAATCCACAAAATCTTCCTATTTCCTCAAGCCATCGCCAGACGGAGGAAAATTTAGACCGCGAACTTGGGCATTCGGAAGATTTATTTGGTTCTTATCAGCCATTCAGACAACCGGACCTTTCTTTGTCACTGCCTGAACAGATACTTGAACCAGACGTACATTCCATCTATGGACAACGTTTGGATTCACCTCGTCCTGAAGAACGTCCCTTTCAACAAAGCCATAGGCCGTCTCAGGAGGTGGAGGATGATGATGATGATGAGACACACATCTCATCTGGCCAGCCTGACCAGTCACGTTATCCAGATGACTTTGAGGAGGAGGGGGTGGATGATGAGACCACTGATCCAACCTGGACACTTGACATGCAGAGCCAACAGAGCAGCCAGGAGGAGGAAAGTGGTTATGTACCACCGCCTAAAGCACCCAGGCTTACTCCTTTATCCCGAATCCAAGCTGTGACAACAGTAGCCCAAATTGTGTCAACTGTTGCACAAACTGTACCAACTGTTGCCCCAACTTTAAGAACAGTTGGCCAAAATGTGTCTACAGTTTGTGTTGGCCAGACTCATCCTTCAGTTCCTACACCACAACCTAAAGGACGAACATCCATTGTCTGGAAATTTTTCAAAGATAGCCCATCAGTACCAAATGTGGTTATATGTAACATCTGCTATGCCAGGCTGAGCAGAGGCCAGGGCAAAGTAAACTTGAGCACCAGCAGTATGCGAAAACACATGACTCTTAAGCACCCTAGTCAGTGGTTGGCCCATCAGGGTTCGACAGCAGGGCCTTCTGACCTCAACACCGTTATGCCACTTCAGAATCGTCCTTCACCATCTACTGTTCATGCAGCAGCTCCTACTCATACGATCTCACCACAAGCTGCATTAGACCAGAGATATGACAGTAGTCAAGTGACTTGTGAGTCTGCGCCAATTGTCCAGTTGTCTGTTCCACAGCTGTATGAGAGGCAGCGGAAACACCCATCCACCACACCCTTTTTCTCGACAAATGACAGCGCAAATTTCTAAGCTGTTAGCAGTAGAAATGCTGCCATTTAGGCTTGTTGATACTGAGGCTTTTAGGGAGTAGTTGGCTGTGGCAGCACCACGATACACTGTCCCCAGTCGCAATTTTTTTTCACGTACTGCCATACCCGCGCTACATCTGCACGTGGTTAACAACTTGAAGCGTGCACTGACAAATGCTGTGAGCGGAAAAGTTCACCTGACAACTGATACCTGGACAAGTACTTGTGGACAGGGCAGATACATATCCCTGACAGCTCACTGGATCAACCTTGTCGAGAGTGTCCCAAAGTGTAATAGTGGAATATCTGCGATCCTACCAACTCCACGAATAGCGGGCACAGCATCATTCCGGGTGTCCGCGGCCTCATATACTTCTACAACACAATGTGCGTCTTCAACTTCCTTGACCACTGCTGATTTGTCCGCCACATCACGTCAAACTTGGGAGCTTTGCAGTACTGCATCAGCCAGGCGACAACAGGCTCTTCTTAAGCTCATCTGTCTAGGTGACACACCTCACACTGCAAACGAGCTGTGGAAAGGTGTTAAACAACAGACAGATGAGTGGCTGGCCCCACTGCAACTACAAGCAGGTCTTGTTGTCAGTGATAACGGACGAAACCTTGTTGCAGCAATAAAGCTCGGTAAACTTCAACACGTGCCTTGCATGGCTCACGTACTGAATCTTGTAGTTCAGAAATTCTTGAAAAATTACCCAGAGTTATCTGATCTACTAGAGAAGGTGCGTAGAAATTGCGGACATTTCCGACATTCATCAACGGCACTTGCAAGTCTATCTGCCCTTCAACAGCAATTTAATTTGCCCAAACACAGATTAATTTGCGACATGCCCACACGATGGAATTCTACATTCCATATGTTGGCTAGGTTCAATGAGCAGCAGAGGGCTATAGCGGAATATCAGCTGCAACATGCCCGTCACCCAGGAAGTAATACAAGACACATTGGTACGATGGAGTGGGTCTGGATCGCTGACCTTTGCGAGGTTCTAGAGAACTTCGATTACTGCACAAAACTGGTCAGCGGTGATGAGTCCATTATTAGTCTCACCATCCCCATGCTGTGTTTGCTTAAAGATTCTCTCCTGAATCTTAAAACAGAATCATTGAGGGCACAGCAGAGGGCTATGGATCCACATTTTAACATCCAGGATCAGAGCCAGCAAAGCCAATTTCAGCCGGCAACATTGGCTGCAGAACAAAACAGTGATGAGGAAGATGAAGACGATTTATTTCTCCATGGTACTGAGGTGCACCCTGATGGAACTCCCAACCCCAGTTTTATGTCGGTACAGCATGGGTGGGCTGAAGAGCAGGAGGCGGAGACCGATTTTGAGACCATGATGCCTATTGTTCATCAGTCAGGTGACACAGAAGACATGAGTCTTTGTAGCCTAGCACACATGTCTGACTTCATGTCTCAATGTCTGTCCCAGGATCCACGCGTCATTAACATCTATGACAGCGACCTCTACTGGTTGTCAACATTCCTTGACCCACGCTACAAAGACAAGTTTCCATCGCTGCTGTTGCAGTCACCAAGGGGCTTAACGATGGATTATTTCAAAAGTGTGGTGGTTGACAATTTAATGTCAATTTCACCATCTGACTCCGCTATACCACGAACAAGCAGCTCTTTGCCACAGCAGCCTTTGGTTCGAACACAAACTGCCACATTGTCAAGAAGAGGTGGTGGTAAGATGTCCACCAACTGGGCGATGTTTAACAGACCTTCCAATCTGCAACGGATTGTGCCTACGGTCCCCTTGTCTAGGAGACAAACATTGTCAAACATGTTGAACGAGTATGTGTGTGACACTACCAGCTTCTTAACCGACCCCTCTGTACCCTTTAATTACTGGGTTTCCAAGCTTCACGCTTGGACTGAGCTGTCTTTGTATGCCTTGGAGTTGCTGGCCTGCCCAGCTGCTAGTGTGACATCAGAGCGTGTTTTTAGTGCCGCTGGGGGAATTGTCACTGATAGAAGGTCACGGCTGACAACAGAAAATGCCGACAGACTCACTCTCATTAAGTTTAACAAGGACTGGATATCATCAAAGTTCTTAACCCCTTCAGACGACAGTACCCAAACCTAGAGGGACATTTTCAAATTTGTTACGTTTGGCTCAGTGCGGTTTAAACATTATGTCCTCTTCTGACACAAAGGATAAACAATGTCCCTCTGCTAAGAAGATTGGATAAATAATGTTCCTGCAACACTTGCTGCATGACAACAAAACTACACAATCAGTGTCAGTAATGTTACTTTAATAATGCATGCACTTGTGATGTTTTTTGACCGTTGAATTATGTCAAACAATCCAAAACAGTCTCTTGGCTGAATTTTTTAAGGCAACAAGACTATGCCTGCATTGTGGGCATTTCTCAAACTGAAATAAAACATATAGTTTGGCTCAAGTGCCTTGCATAAATTTTAAAAATGTTGATCCCGCCCCTTGGGCTAATTTTTTGAGGCAACAAGCCTATACCTGCATCGAATACGTTGCTTGTACTATGCTCTCAGGACAAGCAAATAGTATGGGCCACGCGCCCTCCTCAACTTCAAAATAGACTTGATCTCGCCCCTTGGGCTAATTTTTTGAGGCAACAAGCCTATACCTGCATCGAATACGTTGCTTGTACTATGCTCTCAGGACAAGCAAATAGTATGGGCCACGCGCCCTCCTCAACTTCAAAATAAAGTTGATCTCGCCCCTTGGGCTAATTTTTTGAGGCTACAAGCCTATACCTGCATCGAATACGTTGCTTGTACTATGCTCTCAGGACAAGCAAATAGTATGGGCCACGCGCCCTCCTCAACTTCAAAATAGAGTTGATCTCGCCCCTTGGGCTAATTTTTTGTGGCAACAGGCCTATGCCTGCATCGAAAACGTGGCTTGTACTAAGATCCTGCTGGAGCATGGCGAAGGGTCCCACTGTACGCTACGGAGATAACGCGTAGACGCGCTCTGTTGCAAGTAGACGTCCCAGCCTATCGCATCTATGTTCCCAGTGTTGTTGCCATACCGAGTCATTAAGTAACCCCCCCACAAACACAGGCACTATTTATTTGTCAGCAACATTTGTATGTGCAGTCATGATTTTCCACATAATAACCAAGGTGCCTTCATGCGCTATGCGGGCCGTAAAGTACTTGCTAATGATGATGACTTTAAGCCCACCCACAAAAAAAACCTACACATCCATTCCCTGAAAAAAGACAGACACAAAGCAGTTTTTTTCAACTGGGTATTATTTCGCCATAATGGCAAAGATGTCAGATTTTTTTTTTTTTTTTGGGGTTTAAACTTTGTAAAAACAAATAATAAGATAACAAACAAATTGTGCAATGCACTGGAACAAAAAATAAACAAAAAAAAAAAAAGGGGTCTACAGCTGGTGGTAGGTTGCCGCATCCTCCGGCCTTGGCTGTAACGTGGCACCATCACCCTGCTCGTTGAGTAGGTCCAGGGCCCCATGCAGTACCTCACCCAGTGGTTGGAAGCCTGTAGGCTGGGGCATCTGGGCCGGTTGGCCTTGGGTTGGTAGGCCCCTGATTCTGGGACACCACCTCTGGGTCGCAACATACCTGTCCCGGGGTGTGGCCCTGTCCAGGATGTTTGATCTGCTGAGCCGCCACTCCTCCAAAAAATCAAACACCTGCCCAGGATGGTTTGGGGGCCTACACGCATCGAGGACAATGTGTATTGCTGACCATGCCCGCAGTCGTCTCTCGAATGGAATGTCATCCAAGAACGGTATGAGACTGCGGGCAAAGTCAGCACTACACTGTCCTCTGCGGTCTTGTGGTGCCCCCGGGATCAGAGCAGGGCTGCTGGGGTTCCAGTGACTCCCCACACTGCTGCTGGCAGTCGGCACTGGAGGGCGCTGGTGTGGCCCTTCATCCTCCTCTTCTTGTCTCTGCGGCCCCAAAGGTGGTGGTGGTGGTGGCGGCGGTGGTGGTGGTGGTGGTGGTGGTGGCGGTGGTGGTGGTGGTGGCGGCGGTGGTGGTGGTGGTGGCGGTGGTGGCGGTGGTGGTGGTGGTGCTACTCCCTCCTCCTCATCTGGTGGGGGTTGAGGGGCCTCCCTCCCTCTCCTCAGGAAGCTGTGGTGGCGGGTTCCAACGCCGCCTCCGAAAGTGAGCAGCTCTGTGGGTAAATATAAAAAACATTTGGTGAATGGGTTGACTTTGGAAACAAAACCATAGGCCAAACATAACATGTGCACGCTTTTTTGACTCAGTGTATCTGTGTATTCTGTGTCTTTTCATTGTTGCCCTTAAGATGGAATTGCAGCAAATAAATTAATGACATTTTTGGCTCATGCCTCAAACTATATTGTATGTGTGGGTACTGTTGCTCCACGATTTTTTGCCATTACATTACAAATTTTAAAATTAGTCTGCACTATTACACTGTGCCCTGACTTAGGCAGGACAGCTATGTAGTCACTTGAAGACATATTAGTGGCCACAACTATTGTTTTGACTTTTTGTGGAAACTTTATGTGGACAAAGCTATAGCCTGACACTGTGAGGCTAACACATTATTCAGGGTTGTTTGCCATCAGATGGACACAAAAACACACAGTGTGGACGGCCTTGGTCTCAATGCACATAACCCAGATCTATAGGGCAGGTGAGCAAGACAGGAAATGGAGTCCTGCAGCATAGGTGACACATGAGCATTTGGCGTTAGTGGCCTACACTCCTTGTTGCTGCCATGTATGCTAATCAGGAATGTCTTGGTAAATAAAACACACCAAACAGATGGCTTGGGATTTGAAACGACTGTAATGGACATAGAGTATGGGGTTGTCTTTGAGCAGCAGGTCACACATTGTTGGTGCCAAACAAGGTGGTATGCACAGATGGACAGTTTTAGTTATTCCAACGGGGCCGAACAAAAAAAACGGGAACAGCAAGGACAAACCTCGGGTTTCCTAAAGGACCTTGGACATAAAAGGCTGTTGCACTTAAAATATGGCCCTCTTTAGTTTGATTTAATACAGCATTAATACGCTATCTTTTCCGGAGGATTCGTAATGTGGCCATGAGTTAACGACAAAAAAAGTAAAATTCACATGTGGGCCCTAATATCTACACCATCACCTTGCAGCCCCAAATAAACCCATGGGAAAACTGAACCACACATATTTGTAGTGATACAGGGTATGTTCTGAAATGTGTGTGAATGTGTCAGCAATCTGGGATGGTGTACAAACAGTTTAGTGCAAAAGGGGTATATCCTTGCAACGTTATTTTGCTGAAAAAAACACCCACAACTAAATGTGTAGGGATGTATGTGGCCCTTATGCAAGTCGAGGCCATTAGGAACTGATACAACTGAGGCTTATGACAGGCAAACCAGACAGGGCCACACACCTTAGAGGCCATTGGAGGGAAGAACATGGCTTTGTTCCACAAACATGCCAACAATAATAGCTAATTGTGAGGTCACGGAACATTGTGTCTGACCACCCTGCAGAACATTGCTTATTTGTCCAAACGTCACAATGTGACTATAAATGTGTATGTCCTGGATCATTGCCAAAGGTAATAGAATTGTGTTGCACCATGGCAGAAACAAACCCCTGTGTGGGTATGTAAACCAGCACACTCATTATAGAGCTTCATACGTACACTGTGTGCCCTCGTGGACAGGGTCCTCTCCTCTTGTACCTGTATGACCTGATTGTCTTCATGTACTGTTTTTTGTCGTTAACCCTTATCCTCATGTAAAGTGCCATGGAACCTAATGGCGCTATATTAAAAAATAATAATAACAATAATAGTAAACAACAGTGCGGCAGACACATACCTTGGCATACGGGCCACCGGTTCCAGAAATGACAGCCGTTCATAGTGGCAATATATGATCCCGTGACCAGCTTCCGGGCCCCCCTCCATGATCCTCCGGTGTTGCCGCTTAAATTGGTCGCGGCAGCTCCTCCAGCGCTTCATAATGTGGTCAACTGTGAAATGATTTCAAACCGGGTTTAGACCTCTTTAACATTTGAAACACTAAAAGTATGTGTACAAATCAACAATAACATTTTAATGATGTTGTGTGTGAAATGTGTATACAAGGCACATGGAAACGACAGTGTGGAACATCATCAACAGCATTACGGACATTGAGCTCACGTGGCCACAATCACAAATGGGGCAGGGCACATGTCAACGCATAGAGAATGTAATAGTGCGGGCACCAGACTCCGCTCATTAGTGGTATTTATATACACCCAACCCCCTGGCCTTCAGAGCCAGGAGGAACAGCCCTTAAACTAAGTGTACTATTGTGAACCCATCCAAATATAGGCAACCATGCAACGGCGCATTATAACACATTGAGGGCCCTGTATACCCTACTATGGGGGCCCTGTATGCCCACGGGGCCCTGTATACCCACTGCTGGGGTCTTGTATACCCACGGGGGGACTGTAGACCCTACTATGAGGGCCCTGTATAACCACTGGGGGCCATGTATACCCAGTCTTGGGGGACCTGTGTACCCACGGGGGGGCTGTATACCCTAATATCGGTGGCATATATACACACTGGGGGGCCCTGTATACTCTGCAGGTGGAGCTGTATACTCTGCTGGGGGGATGTCTAACAGTGATAGCCGCTGTATACAAGAATGGCGGTCAATATGGTTTCCCACTTTTTTGGGGCTAAAGTAGGGGGGTCGGCTTATACACGGGTCGGCTTATACACGACTATATACGGTAAATGCAATATAACGTGTGAACACATTTAACTCACCCATATTGGTCTGCACATCATGGCCACAACGATGAAACGTTGGGAAAACGCCCTGTGCGATCTCCCTCCAGGCCGTAGTCCGCTGGACATTATCCCCATATGCAGGGTCAGTGGGCAGCCAAAGCAGGGGCCGAGCCTCCACCAGAGCAATCAATTGCAGGGTGTCGACAGGAGCCATGCTTCCTCGCTGTGACTTTCTGCGCGTCCAGCCAGGAAGCTCGAGTCGGCTTATTTCCTGTTTGCACAAAGCATGGGGTTTGCTGCAGAAAGTCGCTTGCCTCGCCTCCAACACATGCGACTTTGGCCTCGGAGACAGCAGCAAAATACAGTTGCCAGTGGGGCTTCCGACACGGCAATGCGAGCGCTTTCCGACACACATATGCGATTTTTAAATCACACATTACTCGCTATTATTCGCTTCCCCATTCATTAACATTGGACTCGCTAGACTCGCTACGAGTAGCGAGTCCCGGGCTCGGACTCGGTAGAGTCAAGCGAGTCCGAGTAATGTAGGATTCGCCCATCACTAAATTATATATTTACAGCCGGTATAACCTGGACATCTCCTGTATATAATTATATATGTACAGCTGGTATAACCTGGGTATCTCCTGTATATAATTATATATGTACAGCCGGTATAACCTGGACATCTCCTGTATATAATAATATATATACAGCTGATATAACCTGGGCATCTCCTGTATATAATTATATATGTACAGCTGGTATAACCTGGGCATCTCCTGTATATAATTATATATGTACAGCCGGTATAACCTGGGCATCTCCTGTATATAATTATATATGTACAGCCGGTATAACCTGGACATCTCCTGTATATAATTATATATGTACAGCTGGTATAACCTGGGCATCTCCTGTATATAATTATATATGTACAGCTGGTATAACCTGGGCATCTCCTGTATATAATTATATATGTACAGCCGGTATAACCTGGGCATCTCCTGTATATAATTATATATGTACAGCCTTTATAACCTGGACATCTCCTGTATATAATTATATATGTACAGCTGGTATACCCTGGGTATCTCCTGTATATAATAATATATGTACAGCTGGTATACCCTGGGCATCTCCTGTATATAATAATATATATACAGCTGGTATAACCTGGGCATCTCCTGTATAGAATTATATATGTACAGCTGGTATAACCTGGACATCTCCTGTATATAATTATATATGTACAGCCAGTATAACCTGGGCATCTCCTGTATATAATTATATATGTACAGCCGGTATAACCTGGGTATCTCCTGTATATAATTATATATGTACAGCTGGTATAACCTGGGCATCTCCTGTATATAATAATATATATACAGCTGGTATAACCTGGGCATCTCCTGTATAGAATTATATATGTACAGCCGGTATAACCTGGACATCTCCTGTATATAATTATATATGTACAGCTGGTATAACCTGGACATCTCCTGTATATAATTATATATATACAGCTGATATAACCTGGGCATCTCCTGTATATAATAATATATATACAGCTGATATAACCTGGGCATCTCCTGTATATAATAATATATATACAGCTGATATAACCTGGGCATCTCCTGTATATAATTGTACTGTATATGTACAGCCGGTATAACCTGGACATCTCCTGTATATAATTATATATGTACAGCTGGTATAACCTGGACATCTCCTGTATATAATTATATATGTACAGCCGGTATAACCTGGACATCTCCTGTATATAATTATATATGTACAGCTGGTATAACCTGGACATCTCCTGTATATAATTATATATGTACAGCCGGTATAACCTGGGTATCTCCTGTATATAATGATATATGTACAGCCGGTATAACCTGGACATCTCCTGTATATAATAATATATATACAGCTGATATAACCTGGGCATCTCCTGTTTATAATTATATTAGATGGGAGCCCGATGCTATTGCATCGGGTGGGTGATGACATGACGATGGGAGCAGGGGCGTAACTACAATAGGTGCAGGGGTTGCGATCGCACCCGGGCCCTGCAGCCTAGGGGGCCCCAAAAGTCCTTTTGGCCCATAGAAAAAGACTAATACTATTAAAGATTTGCAATAATTGGGAGTCCCGTTGGAGCTTTTGCATCGGGGCCCCAAGGCCTGAAGTTACACCACTGGATGGGAGGTGGGCTCTATGGTGCTGGGAGTGGCAGGCGTCTCTCTGGATCACCCCCTTGCGCGCTTTTTGGCTCCCCACCTGTGCTGTCCCTCACCTTCCCCCCCCCACACACACCTTTTGTTGCAATCTGGTCCCTCCTTTGTTTTCTTCTCCTGTAGTGGCTGTGCCTTCCCCCCATGGTGGATCTGCCCACCCCCCGTGCTCACTCCCATGCTGCGAGCTAGACAGGGGCAGAACAGAAGCAGAGTGGGGCCAAGTGGGAAAGAGCAGAGTGGGGAAGAGTAGGGGCAGAGCAGAGTGGGAAAGAGTAGGGGCAGAGCAGAGTTTGGAAGAGTAGGGGCAGAGCAGAGTTTGGAAGAGTAGGGGCAGAGCAGAGTGGGAAAGAGTAGGGGCAGAGCAGAGTTTGGAAGAGTAGGGGCAGAGCAGAGTTTGGAAGAGTAGGGGCAGAGCAGAGTGGGAAAGAGTAGGGGCAGAGCAGAGTTTGGAAGAGTAGGGGCAGAGCAGAGTGGGGAAGATTAGGGGTAGAGCAGAGGGGGGAAGAGTAGGGGTAGAGCAGAGGGGGGAAGAGTAGGGGCAGAGCAGAGTGGGGAAGAGTAGGGGCAGAGCAGAGTGGGGGAGAGCTGGGCAAAGAAAAGGCAGAGTGGGGAAGAGCTGGGTAAAGCAGGAAAAACAGAGTGGAGCAGAGCAGGGGGAGAGCAGGTGGATAGCAGGGGCAGAGTGGGAGTGTGTTTGTGTGACAGAGTGGGAGCAAGTGTGTGCGTGTGGCAGTATGGGAGTGTGTGTATGGAAATGTGTGTGTGCGGCAGTGTATGTGTGTGTGTGGCAGTGTGTAGTGTGTGGAAGTGTTTAGAGTGTAGTGCGAGGCAGAGTGTAGTGTGTGGCAGAGTGTAGACTGTGGAGTGTGGCAGAGTGTGTGTGTGTAGTGTAGTGTGTGTTTGTGTGTGTCAGAGTGGAGGACAGGCTGGAGCACCTGGTTGTTCTCTGTGTATGAACAGAGCCTGTGTGTTGTGTGTGGCAGAGTGTAGAGTGTGTGTGGCAGAGTGAATTGTGTGTATGGCAGTGTGTGTGTGACAGAGTGGGAGGATGTGTGTGTGTGTCAGAGTGGGAATGTGTGTTTGGTAGTGTGGGCGTGTGTGTAAGGGAATGTGTGTGTGTGGCAGTGTGTAGTTTATGGCAGTGTGTAGAGTGTAGGGTGTGGCAGAGTGTAGTGTGTGGAAGAGTGTAGTGTGTGGCAGAGTGTAGTGTGTGGCAGAGTGCAGTGTGTTGCAGAGTGTAGTGAGTGTATGTCAGAGCGGAGGAGGGGCTACATTACCTGGTTGTTCTCTGAGTGTGGACAGGGCCTGTGATGACATCACAGCCATGTGATATAGCTCCGCCCATGCTAGTGACATCATCTCAGGTCCTGTAAGTCCCATTTGATCGGCGGTGGGGGGATAGCTGGCAGGGGCTGCGGTGTCGGGTTAGTGGGGGGTGCTACGGGGAACAAGTGGACTGCTGGTAGTGGGTGGGGACAGCATGTAGCATGTAGAGGCCGCCATTTTTCCATACCATCACTTGGGTGTGCTAATATGGCAGGTGGAAGTGACATAGGCGGACATCCAGGAAATCGAGGAGACAACTCGCAATTATAAATACTAGATGGGAGCCCCATGCTGTCACATTGGGTGGTTGGTGACATCACAATGAGGGCGGGCTCTGTGGTGATGGGGGTATTCGCCATCTCTCCCCTCTGGGATACCTCTCCTGTCCATTGTTTTTCCCCCTAACTCTCCGCCCCCCCATGGTCACTCTCTGCCCCCCCAACACACCCCCTTGTGGTTACTCTTTGCCCCCTTTGGTCCCTGTCTGCCCCTTCTGTGCTGGCTCTCATGTGGAGGTGGCATGAGGAAGATGACAGCGGTATGAGGAACTGGCGCAGATCCTCAGTCATCGGGCTGTGGGGTGAATGGGCTACAGGCAGAGCGAGCTGAGGGGTCAGCGGGCCGAGTGGTGAGTATGGGCCAAGTGGTGAGCATGGGCCGAGGTAGGCTGAGGTGAGAGCGGGCTGAGGTGAGAGCGGGCTGAGGTGAGTGCGGGCTGAGGTGAGTGCGGACTAAGGTGAGTGCAGGCTGAGGTGAGTGCGGGCTGAGTGCAGGCTGAGGTGGCCGGGACCTGAGAGTGAGGGTGAGCGGGGTCAGAGTGAGGAGTAAGTGGGTGCTGAGAGAGGTAAGTGGGTGCTGAGAGTGTTGGGTGCAGGGCAGGGGTGAGTGTGACCTGAGTGGGGGTGAGTGTGACCTGAATGGGGGTGTGAGCTGAGTGGGGATGAGTGTGACCTGAGTGGGGATAAGTGTGACCTGAGGAGGGGTGAGTGTGTGTTGAGCGGGGGGTACGTGGGTGCTGAGTAAGTGTATGTTAAGCAGGGGTAAGTGTGACCTGAGTGGGGATGAGTGTGACCTGAGTGGGTGCTAAGTGGGGTGAGTGTGGGCTTAAGAGTGTGTTTGCTGAGTGGGGGTGAGTGTGCGTTGAGCAATAATGAGTGTGACCTGAGGGGGGTGAAAGTGTGTTGAGTGGGTGCTGAGCAGGGATGAGTGTGTGCTGAGGCAGGTGAGTGTGTGATGAGCGGGGGTGAGTGGAAACTGAGCAATGGTGAGTGTGGCCTGAGGGGGGTGAATGGATGCTAAGTGGGGGTGAGTGTCAGTGGGTGCTGAGTGGGTGTGAGATGAGTGGGGGCATTGGGAGGTGAGCAGGGGCATGTGGGATGTGCAGGGGCAGAATGGGGTGAGTGGGGGCATGTGTGATGTGCAGGGGCAGAGCGGGGGATGACAGGGGTAAGCAGGGGCAGTGTGGGGGCATGTGGGGTGTGCAGGGGCATGTGGGGGAGTGAGAGGGGAGTGCAGTGCAGGGGCAGAAAGGGGTGAGTGAGGGCATGTGGGGGGATGAGAGGGGTGTGCAGGGGCAGTGTGGGGTGAGTGGGGGCATGAAGGGGGGTGAGCAGGGGCAGTGTGGGGTCAGTGTGGATATGTGGAAGGTAAGCAGGGGCAGTGTGGGGACATGTGGGGAAGTGAGAGGGGTAAGGTGAACAGGGGCTGTGCGGGAGGTGAGTGACTCACCGTAACCGGGTCTTCACATCGCAGGCGTTGCTTCTCCCTGTCACGGTTCCGCGCCTGTCTGCGGCTGGTCCAGATCAATAACGGTTGGCTGAACAGATATAGGTTGAATATTCTTGTCGTGACGCCACCTGCGGCAATTCCGGTGATTTCACCGGCGCTGCTTGGGCCTCCGGGGGATGTACGGCAGCAAGATGGGACGCTCCCCACAGGACGAGCGGGAGTCCCCGGGGCCAGGAGCTGCACCTGATGTTGTACGGCAGCTTTGTTACTCTTAGCATGCGGAGCTAAACAGTTCTGAAAAAGTACAGACACCAGTGTTCTCTGTAACGGGTCTTTTACTGCAACCGGTAGATGATACAGGGTATACAGGTAACGGGTAACAGACTGGGTGGACTTAACAATGACCGATGTTGTTCCAGAGCTCCGCGGTGTTCCTCCGTTCTCAACTTTCCTAGATGGGTTGCCGATGTCGCCTTAGTGCGCCAGTTCGGGTACAAGGGGGCTACTTGAACTTCCCTGCCGGTGTATACAGCCCGGTGTGAGGGGAGCCAGATTCCTTTTAGTGGGTACCCCGCTGGCAAGACAGCTCTGATTGCGGCTGCAGTGGGGTGCTCCTAGAGAGCGGTCCCTCCTCTCCTGGTTTGCTGAGCAGTGATGAACAACTTGCTAGCTTCGGAACCAGTGATCCGGTTGTTGATGGGCGCGGGTGTATTTTGACCTGTTAGATGGTCGCCCAGGTTCCGGTTGTGGGGCACCGGGTAATTGCGCCAACCGGTAGGTGGTCTGTCGGGCTGCACGGAACTGTGCAGGGCCCTCTTCTCCTACGTTCCTCCCCGACCACTTCTCTCTCTTTCCTCCTTCTTCTACATTCTCCTACGTTCTACTCCTACACTCCGCCCAGCAGGACCTGATTGGCCCTCTATACTGATGGTGCATGTAGGATATGGAGCTCTGATTTTTAGCCACGTCATTACTGAGTCGGAGAATATTGCATCTTCAGTCAGGGATGCAATACCCTCCTGTGACGCACTCGTTGCGGGGCGCCACATGAGCAGCAGGCAGGTGAAGCCTGGAGCAATGAGTCAATGGCTGTACAGCTGGTATAACCTGGGCATCTCTTGTATATAATTATATATGTACAGCTGGTATAACCTGGACATCTCCTGTATATAATTATATATGTACAGCTGGTATAACCTGGACATCTTCTGTATATAATTATATATGTACAGCTGGTATAACCTGGACATCTCCTGTATATAATTATATATGTACAGCTGGTATAACCTGGACATCTCATGTATATAATTATATATGTACAGCTGGTATAACCTGGGCATCTCCTGTATATAATTATATATGTATAGCCGGTATAACCTGAACATCTTCTGTATATAATTATATCTGTAGAGCCGGTATAACCTGGGTATCTCCTGTATATAATTATATATGTACAGCTGGTATAACCTGGACATCTCCTGTGTATAATTATATATGTACATCTGGTATAACCTGGGCATCTCCAGTATATAATTATATATGTACAGCCGGTATAACCTGGACATCTCCTGTATATAATTATATATGTACAGCCAGTATAACCTGGGCATCTTCTGTATATAATTATATATGTACAGCAGTTATAACCTGGACATCTCCTGTATATAATTATATATGTACAACCGGTATAACCTGGACATCTCCTGTATATAATTATATATGTACAGCCGGTATAACCTGGACATCTCCTGTATATAATTATATATGTACAGCTGGTATAACCTGGACATCTCCTGTATATAATTATATATGTACAGCTGGTATAACCTGGACATCTCCTGTATATAATTATATATGTACAGCTGGTATAACCTGGACATCTCCTGTATATAATTATGTATGTACAGCTGGTATAACCTGGGCATCCCTGTATATAATTATATATGTACAGCCGGTATAACCTGGGCATCTCCTGTATATAACTATATACAGTTAGGGCCAGAAATATTTGGACAGTGACACAAGTTTTCTTATTTTAGCTGTTTACAAAAACATGTTCAGAAATACAATTATATATATAATATGGGCTGAAAGTGCACACTCCCAGCTGCAATATGAGAGTTTCCACATCCAAATCGGAGAGAGGGTTTAGGAATCATCGCTCTGTAATGCATAGCCTCCTCTTTTTCAAGGGACCAAAAGTAATTGGACAATGGACTCTAAGGGCTGCAATTAACTCTAAAGGCGTCTCCCTCGTTAACCTGTAATCAATGAAGTAGTTAAAAGGTATGGGGTGGATTCCAGGTGTGTGGTTTTGCATTTGGAAGCTGTTGCTGTGACCAGACAACATGCGGTCAAAGGAACTCTCAATTGAGGTGAAGCAGAACATCCTGAGGCTGAAAAAAAAGAAAAAATCCATCAGAGAGATAGCAGACATGCTTGGAGTAGCAAAATCAACAGTTGGGTACATTCTGAGAAAAAAGGAATTGACTGGTGAGCTTAGGAACTGTAAAAGGCCTGGGCGTCCACGGATGACAACAGTGGTGGATGATCGCCGCATACTTTATTTGGTGAAGAAGAACCCGTTCACAACATCAACTGAAGTCCAGAACACTCTCAGTGAAGTAGGTGTATCTGTCTCTAAGTCAACAGTAAAGAGAAGACTCCATGACAGTAAATACAAAGGGTTCACATCTAGATGCAAACCATTCATCAATTCCAAAAATAGACAGGCCAGAGTTAAATTTGCTGAAAAACACCTCAAGAAGCCAGCTCAGTTCTGGAAAAGTATTCTATGGACAGATGAGACAAAGATCAACCTGTACCAGAATGATGGGAAGAAGAAAGGGAACGGCACATGATCCAAGGCACACCACATCCTCTGTAAAACATGGTGGAGGCAACGTGATGGCATGGGCATGCATGGCTTTCAATGGCACTGGGTCACTTGTGTTTATTGATGATATAACAGCAGACAAGAGTAGCCGGATGAATTCTGAGGTGTACCGGGATATACTTTCAGCCCAGATTCAGCCAAATGCTGCAAAGTTGATTGGACGGCGCTTCATAGTACAGATGGACAATGACCCCAAGCATACAGCCAAAGCTACCCAGGAGTTCATGAGTGCAAAAAAGTGGAACATTCTGCAATGGCCAAGTCAATCACCAGATCTTAACCCAATTGAGCATGCATTTCACTTGCTCAAATCCAGACTTAAGACGGAAAGACCCACAAACAAGCAAGACCTGAAGGCTGCGGCTGTAAAGGCCTGGCAAAGCATTAAGAAGGAGGAAACCCAGCGTTTGGTGATGTCCATGGGTTCCAGACTTAAGGCAGTGATTGCCTCCAAAGGATTCGCAACAAAATATTGACAATAAAAATATTTTGTTTGGGTTATGTTTATTTGTCCAATTACTTTTGACTCCTAAAATGTGGATGTTTGTAAAGAAATGTGTACATCCTACATTCTATCAGTATTTTTGTTCAACCCTTCAAATTAAACGTTACAATTGCACTTGAATTCTGTTGTAAGTTCTTTCAAATCCAATGTGGGGGCATGCAGAGCCCAACTCGCAAAATTGTGTCACTGTCCAAAATTTCTGGCCTAACTGATGTACAGCTGGTATACTGGACATCTCCTGTAGATATCATATGTACAGCGGGTATACCTGGACATCTCCGTCAATATATTGTCATGTACAGTGGTATAACTGGACATCTCCTGTATATAATGTATATTACAGCTGGTATAACCTGGGCATCTCCTGTATATAATTATATATGTACAGCGGTATAACCTGGGACATCTCCTGTATATAATTATATATGTACAGCGGTATAACCTGGTATCTCCTGTATATAATTATATATGTTACAGCTGGTATAACCTGGGCATCTCCTGTATATAATTATATATGTACAGCCGGTATAACCTGGACATCTCCTGTATATAATTATATATGCACAGCCGGTATAACCTGGTAATCTCCTGTATGTAATTATATATGTACAGCTGGTATAACCTGGACATCTCCTGTATATAATTATATATGCACAGCCGGTATAACCTGGACATCTCCTGTATATAATTATATATGTACAGCTGGTATAACCTGGACATCTCCTGTATATAATTATATATGTACAGCTGGTATAACCTGGACATCTCCTGTATATAATTATATATGTACAGCCGGTATAACCTGGACATCTCCTGTGTATAATTATATATGTACAGCTGGTATAACCTGGGTATCTCCTGTATATAATTTATATATGTACAGCTGGTATAACCTGGGCATCTCCTGTATATAATTATATATGTACAGCGAACCGCCGATATATTACACCTGGATACTATCCCTGTATATAATTTATATATAGTGTAACAGCTGCGTATAATAATCACTGGATAACTATCCTGTATATAATTATATATGTACAGCGACCGGTTCATTTAAACCGTGGCATCTCCTGTATATAATTATATATGTACAGCTGGTATAACCTGGACATCTCCTGTATATAATTATACATGTACAGCCGGTATAACCTGGGCATCTCCTGTATATAATTATATATGTACAGCTGGTATAATCTGGACATCTCCTGTATATAATTATATTATGTACAGCCGGTATAACCTGGGCATCTCCTGTTATAATTTATATATGTACAGCCGGTATAACCTGGACATCTCTTGTATATAATTATATATTTACAGCCGGTATAACCTGGACATCTCCTGTATATAATTATATATGTACAGCCGGTATAACCTGGGCATCTCTTGTATATGATTATATATGTACAGCTGGTATAACCTGAGCATCTCCTGTATATAATTATATATGTCCAGCCGGTATAACCTGGGCATCTCCTGTATATAATTATATATGTACAGCCGGTATAACCTGGAAATCTCCTGCATATAATTATATATGTACAGCCGTTATAACCTGGGGATCTCTTGTATATAATTATATATGTACAGCCAGTATAACCTGGACATCTCCTGTATATAATTATATATGTACAGCCGGTATAACCTGGGCATCTCCTGTATATAATTATATATGTACAGCCGGTATAACCTGGACATCTCCTGTATATAATTATATATGTACAGCTGGTATAACCTGGGCATCTCCTGTATATAATTATATATGTACAGCCGGTATAACCTGGGCATCTCCTGTATATAATTATATATGTACAGCTGGTATAACCTGGACATCTCCTGTATATAATTATATATGTACAGCCGGTATAACCTGGACATCTCCTGTATATAATTATATATGTACAGCCAGTATAACCTGGACATCTCCTGTATATAATTATATATGTACAGCCGGTATAACCTGGACATTTCCTATATATAATTATATATGTACAGCCGGTATAGCCTGGGCATCTCCTGTATATAATTATATATGTACAGCCGGTATAACCTGGACATCTCCTGTATATAATTATATATGTACAGCTGGTATAACCTGGACATCTCCTGTATATAATTATATATGTACAGCCGGTATAACCTGGGCATCTCCTGTATATAATTATATATGTACAGCCCGTATAACCTGGGCATCTCCTGTATATAATTATATATGTATAGCTGGTATAACCTGAGCATCTCCTGTATATAATTATATATGTCCAGCCGGTATAACCTGGGCATCTCCTGTATATAATTATATATGTACAGCCAGTATAACCTGGACATCTCCTGTATATAATTATATATGTACAGCCGGTATAGCCTGGGCATCTCCTGTATATAATTATATATATACAGCCGGTATAACCTGGGCATCTCCTGTATATAATTATATATGTACAGCCGGTATAACCTGGAAATCTCCTGTATATAATTATATATGTACAGCTGGTATAACCTGGGCATCTCCTGTATATAATTATATATGTACAGCTGGTATAACCTGGGGATCCAGCACAGACATTATCTCACAGGTGCAGTCGTTCTCTCTTATTCTTTTTTTCCTGATGTGATGGAGGATCACGGTTTCTATGTGACATCATCCTTTTCCCTCTGTATAAGCTTCGTGTTGGGCAGAATGAGCATCCCCAGGATGCTGGTGGCCAATCAGAAGGCTGGCAGGGGCAGCCAATCAGAGCGCTCAGAAGTGATGTCATGGGGAGAGCCGAGCGCTGGTCCTGATGCTCCTCTGTCTCTACCAGGGATTTCATCCAGGGAGCCGAGCTGATCGGAGGCTTCTGCCAGACAAAGGTGAGTGACGCCACTGAATAAATGGATATATTTAATTAAAAGAAAATATTTTTTTTAATGTATTTCTTTCCTTTAAGTTTTTTTTTTTTTTTTAATTGTCGTAATCGCTGAACTTCTAATAAAAAACAGAGTCAACCCCATATAATATTTCAATAATAAATTGACTCTTTTTTTAATTCTAAAAAAATATATAAAAAATTAGTATAAATATAAATATAATATAACATATAAAAAATATAAACATTTAATATAAAAATAACATAAAACTAAAATATAAACATTTAGATAAATGCAATTTGATATAATATAAAATATGAACATTTAATATAAGTATAATATAAAATCTACAAATATAAATATTTTATATAAATATATAAAATATAAAAATTTTATATAAGTATAATATAAAAATATCAACATTTAATATAAATATACAAAATATTTAAATTTAATATAAATATTGACAATTTTAATATATACAATTTTTATATAAATATAATATATAAAAATGTAAACATTTTTCAAATATATATATTTTTATTAATATTTTTAAATATATTACTTGTAACCAATTACAATAGAATTTTATTTCATAATAATCATTTAGAATATGGCTGCGGAATGTTGTCACTTCATTCTATGTGTTTGCTACAATGTATCGTTTATGTGTTGTTTTCTATTTCCAATGTTCATTTTGTATTACTCATGTACTGTTGTAAGTCATATTCCCTATGCTCTATTGGGAAGGTCTCGCCCTTTGTAGGGCACAATGGTCACCTGTGTGAATACCACCAGAAAAATGCAGAGGGGTGGGGGGTGTCAGGGGTTAATCAGGGCACAACGCCGGGTGTTTTCTTGCTCGCAGATCAGAATGGATCCACATGTGTCTGTGTCATCTGCTCCACTTCCCACTGAGATGTCTGGCAGACATGACATCATTGTCTGAAAGGGTTAAAGTGACGATGTGGGGCGAAAAAATGCTGGATTTTGTAACCACTTGAGCGCCGGATAGAATTTAGGGTCTGCTATACCACATTATTTCCATATATATATATATTTTAGCCTATATATATATTTGTTTATGCCTCATTTAGTGAGGTTGGAGGCTCGCTGTGCCTCAGTGGTTTTTGTTGCGTTTGTTGGATTTTTTTGTCAGTCTTTTATACAATTCATCATAATATTGGCAGTGGGTGACACCCTGACGCTACAAACCCCCCAGGACTTGTATGTGTCGCCTCATTGATGGAAGAGAAGTGATGAATAGTGTCCAAGTGTATCTAATAGTGGGAGAAGAGTAAAACCACCACCCCCATACCCGCCCACTCTACAGCCGTAACCCCCACCCTATATCTGTACCCCCCCACCCACATCTGCACCCCCACCCCATATCCATACCACCCACCTCATATCTGTACCCCCCACCCCACATCTGTACCCCCACCCCATATCCATACCCTTTTCCCAACATCTGTACCCACACCCCATATCCATACATTCACCCCATATCCATACATTCACCCCACATCCATACCCCCACCCCATATTCATACCCCCCACTGTACTTACATTCCCCCACCCCACATCCATACATTCACCACACATATCTGTATCCCCCACCTCATATGTGTTTCCCCACCCATACCCGCACCCTACATCTGTACCCCCCACCCTACATTCATACACCTTACCCCACATCCATACCCCCACCTCACTTCCATACCACCCACCCCATATCCATACCCCCCACAGCCATACCACTTACTCCATATCCATACCCCCCCACCCGACATCTGTATGTATCCCCCACCCCACATCCATACCCCCCACCCTATATCCATATCCCCACCCCACATCCATACATTCACCCCACATCTATAAATCCCATCCCCCATCCATACCCCCACCACACCCCAAGTAGCAGCCCTTTCTGCAGTGCAGTTATTGCCCGATTGGGCTAGTAAGAGTCATTGCTGGTCTCATCTGCCCTGAACATTAACCCTATGACATCAGACATATTGAGACACAATGTGCCCCATACACAGGTGTTATCTGCCCTATAGAGGTGTAACATAATAAACAGCCCCAATCATCGTGCCCTGTGCACACAGAGAGGATAACCAGTCATTGTGTTAGTCTTTACCTCCAGGGTATAATTGTATCAACATTAAACTAGTTAAGGACTTCAAGGAGGTGAGAGCACAATACTAATAATAAAGCACATTATTATATGACGTCTTGTGACCGGCCCCATAGAAGCCTCATAATACAACATTCAACTTTTATAAAAAATTGTAAAAAATGAATAAAACAAAAGAGGAAAAAAAAAGAATAAACAGAAAAGTAAAATCCTGATCTGAATGGCTTCATGTAAAGCTATAACATTGGGGAAAGGATCCTAAATACTAAAGATCACGTGTGGTTATGATCACATGACGGGAGGCGGTCACGTGGCGGATGATGATGTCACATTCACCGGACACGTGGGAATATTATTTATTTTGACCCTTTAAAATCAATCATTTCTAGAAGATAAAAGTCTTTTTTCTCTTTTTTGTATTTTTTATCATTCTATATAAAAACGATACAAATAATTCTAAATAATAATAGAATCTTCTCATCAATAAAGAGAAAGTTTGGAATCTTTTAAGTTATTTTGTTTTTTAACTTGGATAACACTATAATAATTAATAAATATTACAGATATAATATTATATAATTATAGATATATAATGAGATTTAGAGTAGCAACATGTCACTCTATATATACATTTTTTTTAATCTAAATAACAAAATAATCCACCCATTATTAAATACGAAATTGGGAGTCTTTTAAGTTATTTTACTTTCTAAATTGTAAAATAATGATAATGATAAAATATATTTTTTATTTATATTTTTATTTATATTTTATATAGATATCAAATATATATTTTATTGAATGGACAATATAAGTCAAATAACACAGAAAAAGTAGAAATAATACGAATAATATAAACAATTATCTAAAACATGAAAAAATTAATCATAACAATAAATATTATTATTTATTTAGCACCTTTAATTCTTGGTGCTGTACATGAGAAGGGGTTACATACAAAATTATAGATATAGTTTACAGTAAACAGTGACAGACTGGTACAGAGGGGAGAGGACTTTGCCCTTGCAGGCTTACAGTCTACAGGATAATGGGGAGGAGACAGAAGGTCGGGGTGCGGCAGCTCCGGTGGTGATGAGGCAACAGCTCCGGTGGTGGTGAGGCGGCAGCTCTGGTAGTGGTGAGGCGGCAGCTCCGGAGGTGGTGAAGCAGCAGCTCCAGTGGTGGTGAGGCGGCAGCTCTGGTAGTGGTGAGGCGGCAACTCCGGTGGTGGTGAGGCGGCAGCTCCGCTGGTGATGAGGCAGCAGCTCCGGTGGTGGTGAGGCGGCAGCTCCGGTGGTGATGAGGCGGCAACTCCGGTGGTGGTGAGGCGGCAACTCCGGTGGTGGTGAGGCGGCAGCTCTGGTAGTGGTGAGGCTGCAGCTCCGGTGGTGATGAGGCGGCAACTCCGGTGGTGGTGAGGCGGCAACTCCGGTGGTGATGAGGCAGCAGCTCCGGTGGTGGTGAGGCGGCAGCTCCGGTGGTGATGAGGCGGCAACTCCGGTGGTGGTGAGGCGGCAACTCCGGTGGTGGTGAGGCGGCAGCTCTGGTAGTGGTGAGGCGGCAGCTCTGGTAGTGGTGAGGCGGCAGCTCTGGTGGTGGTGAGGCGGCAGCTCTGGTGGTGGTGAGACAGCAGCTCTGGTGGTGGTGGTGAGGCAGCAGCTCTGGAGGTGGTGAGGCGGCAGCTCTGGTGGTGGTGAGGCGGCGCTCCGGTGATGGTGAGGCGGCAGCTCTGGTGGTGGTGAGGTGGCAGCTCCGGTGGTGGTGAGACAGCAGCTCTGGTGGTGGTGGTGAGGCAGCAGCTCTGGTGGTGGTGAGGCAGCAGCCCTGGTGGTGTTGTTGAGGTAGCAGCTCTGGTGGGGATGAGGCAGCAGCTCTGGTGGTGGTCAGATGGCAGCTCTAGTGGTGGTGGTGAGGCAGCAGCTCTGGTGGTGGTGGTGAGACAGTAGCTCTGGTGGGATGAGGCGGCACCGTTGGTCATGCTGGCTGTAAGTTTTCCTGGAGAGATGGGTTTTCAGGTTCTGTCTGAAGGATCCGGGCGCGGTGAATAATCTGACGTGATGGGGCACAGAATTCCAGAGGATGGGGAATATTTGGGAGAAATCTTGGAGGCGGTTGTGTGAGGAACGGATAAGTGTGGAGGAGAGGAGGATCTTGGGAGGATCAGAGATTACATGAGGGAAGATATTGGGAGCTTAGTTCAGAGATATATGGAGGGCACAGGTTATGGATGTAGGTCAGTGTCAGTAGCTTGAACTGGATTCGTTGGGGAATTGGGAGCCAGTGGAGGGATTTGCAGAGGGGAGAAGTGGAGGAATAGCTAGGAGAGAGGTAGATTAGTCGAGCAGCAGAGTTGAGGACAGATTGGAGGGGTGCAAGAGTGTTAGCAGTGAGGCCACAGAGGAGGAGGTTGCAGTAGTTGAGGCGGGAGATGATGAGGGCATGTACAAGAACTTTAGTAGATTGAGGGTTGAGGAAGGGACGGATTCTGGAAATATTCTTGAGCTGGAGGCGACAGGAGTTGGCTAGAGTTGGATGTGCAGTTTGAAGGATAAGGCAGAGCCAAGTGTTACTCCGCGGCAGCGAATTTGAGGGGTGGGAGAGAGCATGATGCCATTTACCATAATAGATAGATCGGTGGTGAAGATGAAAGATGAAATGGAGTTTTGTCTACGTTGAGTTTTAGGTAGCGAGAGTAGAAGGAGGATATGGCTGATAGACACTCCGGGATTCTGGACAGCAGAGAGGTGATGTCTGGACCAGAGAGGTAGATCTGAGTGTCATCAGTGTACAGGTGATACTGGAAGCCATGGGACTTATGAGTTGTCCTAGACCAAGGGTATAGATGGAGAAGAGTAGGGGCCTCAGGACAGAGCCTTGTGGGACTCCAACAGAGAGGGGATGGGATGAGGAGGTCGTGTGGGAGCGGGAAACACTAAATGTGCGGTTGGTAAGGTATTTGGGGATCCCGGAGAGGGCAAGGTCAGTGATACCAATAGAAGAGAGGATCTGTAATAGGAGCCAGTGGTCGACTGTGTCGAAGGCAGACAGGTCAAGAAGGAGGAGGATGGAGAAGTGTCTGTTAGCTTTGGCTGTGGGTAAGTCATTAGTAATTTTGGTCAGGGCAGTTTTGGTGGAGGGGGGGGGGGCGGAAGCCGGATTGTAGGTTGTCAAGGAGAAAGTCAGACGAGAGGTGGGAGGAAGGTTGAGCATGGACACACTGCTCAAGGAGTTTGGAAGCAAACGGGAGCAACGGTATGGGGGCAATACAGTCGGGTCAAAGTTTGGCTTTTTGAGGATGGGTGTGATGGTGGCATGTTTGAAAACCAAGGGGAAGGTACCGCAAGATAGCGATATATTAAAGAGGTGGGTAGGGCGGTTAGTGAGGTTGGGGAGGAGGTGGGAAGGGATGGGGTCAAGTGCACAGGTGATGTGGTGTGATTCGGATAGGAGACAAGTAAGATCTCTCCTTCAGTGAGACAGACAAATACAGTCATATATATATATATACTTGTATATGACCCAGAGATTTTGTAATCTATTCAGTATTTTTGGCCCACAGACGTCCCTTTGATCGACAGTCTGCAGCCTGTAGTCCTTTAGTTGTTGTAAAATGACAACTCCCAGCATTTCCTGCGGGCCGCGGAGTCTGAGGACATGCTGGGGGTAGTAGTTCTATTTCAGTTTCCCTGCTTTACACCATAAGATCCTGTATTCCTTGTTATGACTCTGGATCTTCTGGATCTCCTGCTTGTCTCGGTGACGTCACTCCGGAGCTGCGCTCGTTTCTATTCATTGAATGAATCACATTCTCTTCTGGCAAAACATCGTCCACAAAGTGCTGATCCTCCGTCCTATGTCCCCGGCTCCTGCGGACGGCTGCGGGGGACAGATCGCACATTGTTACCCTGTGATCCGTCCTTTGTTTAGCAGTATAATAAGAGACAAGACGCACCAGGCGGTGCTGACACCAGGACACCGGGCGGTGCTGGCATTGCAAAACTGACACATTCACCCAAATAAAGAGGAACAGAGCTCCTCTGTATGTCCCTGAAGGGAATCTGCCACCAGGTCTTTGCTTCTCCATTAGAGAAAAGCAAGATCTAGGGGCAGAAACCCTGATTCTAATGATGTGTCACTTACTGAGCTGCTTGCTGTAGTTTTGATAAAATCACAGTTTTCTTTGCTGCAGATTTAGCAGAGCTCAGAGTGCTGCCACACTACTGATTGGCAACTTTATGTGTACACTGTGCATAGGCAGAAAGCTGCCAATCAGGGTGGGGGTGGGATTATACAGAACTCATGAGCATGGAGGACTACATGGCAGAAGGTGATCTGTTGATAAAACTGTGATTTTATCAAAAATACAGCAAGCAGCCTATCTATCTATCTATCTATCTATCTATCCCATTATTTGTATCTATCTATATATCTATGCATTATTGCTATCTTTGTATCCATCTATGCACCTATTATCTATCCATTCATCTAGCATCTACCCATCCATCTCATTCTTTTTCTATCACTTATCTATCTATCCATTCATCCATCTGTCATCTATCACTTTGTCTATTTATCTATCCATCGTATGTATAAGCTATAACTTATCTATTAATCTATCCCCCCCTACATATGTCAAGATCCTTTCCAAATTTCATAGAATTTCTCATTTCTGAGGGAATAATGTAATACATGATTATTATTGGTTGTACATCAGCGGTTGCTGGTCTTTGTCCTCGTTCAGTGATTACTCGGCAGAACGTCTTATGATTTGGTGGCGGCTGGAGAACATAGGAAAACAAAGAATTCAGATAGTACAGGAGAGTTTAGCTGAGGACAGAGCTGGATTTCTCTGACTGAGAAGAAAGAGATATTTATTTCTAGAATAAATTCAATGTTACTGTGAATAGTCTGACTAATATCTTTACTTTAATTCTGAATTGTCCGTGAATTTTTTCATTTTCTTATTGTTAGGTGATATACCTCAATCTATAACCTCAGAGAACGCCAATCAAGAACCTCAGCATCATGACCCTGGCAGGTGAGAACTGGCCTGAATAGATGGATGGATGGATGGATGGATGGATGGACAGATGGATGGGTGGATGGATAGATGGGTGGGTAGATAGGTGGATACCTGGATGGATGGATGATTGGTTAGATGGATGGATGAATGGATGGATGGGTGGGTGGGTGAATGGATGGGTGGATGGTTGAATGAATGGATGGATGGGTGGGTGGATGTATGCGGGGATAAGTAGATGTATGGGTCGATAAGTAGATGGGTGGGTAGATGGGTGAATGGACGGGTGGGTGGATTGATCAAGGGTGGATGGGTAGGTGAGTGGATGGTTGAGTGCATGGATGAGTGGATGGATGGGTGAATGGATAAGTGGTTGGATGGATGGATGGAGGGATGTGTGGATGGATGGATGGCTGGATAGATGGTTGAGTGGATGAATGAATAAGTGGATGGATGGATGGATGGATGGGTGGGTAGATGGATAGATGGCTGGATAGATGGTTGGGTGGATGAATGAATAAGTGGATGGATGGATGGATGGATGGATGGATGGATGGATGGGTGGGTGGGTGGGTGGATGGATAGATGGGTGGATGGGTAGGTGGGTGGGTAGATAGGTGGATACCTGGATGATGGATGGATGATTGGTTAGATGGATGAATGAATGGATGGATGGGTGGGTGGATGTATGCGTGGATAGGTGGGTGGATGGATAGATGGGTGGATGGATGGATGGGTGGATGAATGAATGAATGGATGGGTGGATGAATGAGTGGATGGGTGGGTGGGTGGATGGATGGATAGATGGTGGGTGGATTGATGGGTAGGGTGGTGGGTGGATGGATGGGAAGATAGGTGGGTGGATGGATGGATTGATGGGTGGGTGGGTAGTTGGACGGGTGGATTGATGGATGGGTGGACTGATGGATGGGTGGATTGATGGATGGGTGGATGAATGAGTGGATGGATGGGTGGGTGGATGGATGAGTGGATGGATGGGTGTATAGATGGATGGGTGAGTGGTTGGATGGATGAGTGGATATATGGATGGATGAGTGAGTGGGTGGATGGATGGATGGACAGATGGGTGGATGGATAGATGGTGGGTGGATGTATAGGTGGGTGGATGGGCGGGTGGATGGATGGGTTGATAGACGGACGGGTAGGTATATGGATGGATGAATGGATGGATGGGTAGATGGGTGGATTGATAGATGGGTAGGTGGATGGATAGATCAATAGATGAATGGATGGATGGGTAGGTGGGTGGATGGGTGGATGGATGGATAGAGGGATAGGTAGGTGAGTAGATGAATGGGTACTATCACACCTGGCCATATCGCCGCCGACAGCGCCGGTGCATCACCTAGTGTAAAGAGGCAATGTCGGCGCTAAAAATCACCTTAGAGTGGTCGCCTGATTTCTCAGCACTGCTCTGAAACCAGGCGAACACTCTGGGGCGATGTGTACACATCACCCCATGTAACATGGCGATCGCTGATGTTACAGGCAATGGGAGCCATAGGCTCCTATGTTACAGGATTGCCGCTGGGGTTTGTGGACACCCCAGCGGCGATGGCGCCTGTAACATCGACGGTGCATCGCCGGAGGTATCGCCGCATGTAAACACGCGACTGCGACGCTGGCGGGGCATCAAAAACTTGCGCGCCCCCATGCGTTGCCGGTGATATCTTCGCCGATATGGCCAGGTGTGACGGTACCCAATGAGTGGATGGATGAATGAGTGGGTGGATGTATGGATAGATGGATGGGTAGATGGGTGGATGGATCGATGGTGGGTGGATGGATTGATGGATGGGTAGGTGGGTGGATGGATGAATGGATGGATGAGTAGATGGGTGAATGGATAGATGGGTGGGTAGATAAATGGTGTGTAGGTGGATTGATGGATGGGTAGCTGGGTGAGTGGATGGGTAGGTGGGTGGGTGAATGGATGAGTGGATAGATGGATGGATGGATAGATGGATGGATGGATGGATGGATGGATGGATGGATGGATGGGTGGATGGATGGGTGGATAGATGGGTGGGTGGATATATGGATGGGTAGGTGGATGGATAGATGGATGGATCAGTTGATGGATGGGTGGTTGGATAGGTGGATGGATAGATGGATGGGTGGACGGATGGGTGGATGATGGATAGGTGGGTGTTTGGATGGGTGTTTTGATGAGTGGATGGATGGATGGGTGAATGGATAGATGGATGTGTGGTAGATGGATGTGTGGATAGATGGATGTATGGATAGATGAATGGGTGGATGGATGGGTGGGTTGTTGGGTGGATGGATAGATGGGTGGATAGGTAAATGGATAGATGGAGGGGTAGATGGGTGGATGGATGGCTAAATGATAGATGAATAGATAATCTATGAGGAAATAACCTGGATGCTTGTTGCCTGCAGCCTACAAGGAGAAGATGAAGGAGCTTCCTCTTGTGTCTCTTTTCTGCTCCTGTTTCCTCTCTGATCCTGCAAAGAAGCAAACTTACAAATACGATGGTGAGTAGAGGCTGAGATAACAGGACGATCTGTGGACATCACCAGGTCTTCAACAAAAATCCTAATGGTTTTCTCCATGATTGAAGAACTTGCTGATATGATTTGGAATAGAAATTAGCTGCTCATCAGAATCCATAGATTTTGGGCATTTGGCATCCGAAACCCACTAGTCACATGCCTGGGAATTCAACTGCTCCTGTATACTGTAGTCAATTTTTCCTAAAAATTAATTTCCACCCTTTCCAAAATGGATGCTTTATAACTTGCAAATCACGTCCTCACCCCAGCGCCCCCAATATCAGTTTAGCCTGTACCCTACTGTGTCCTGACCATTTTGGTACAGAATATACAGTAGAAACAAAGTCCAGTCTGCCACATGGAATGCTAGCTCCATCTTTTAGTACAACTGGTGCCCCCAAACGATGATAGTCTGGTATCTAAAGGACCATGCGAAGTCTGGTTGGGAGCTTTTCTTGGCCCCTGATGATTGTGATTTAGGCAGATCATGATTGTTTAGATTTAATTTGGCTATTTTTATGTAGACGTTTTGATATAATCTAACCTACATCCCCTTATTACAGCAGACACTGTGGACCTCACGTGGTGCGTCATCTCAGACATGGAAGTCATAGAGTTAAATAAGAGAACCTCAGGACATGCCTTTGAAGTCATCCTAAAGCCGTCTTCATTTGATGGAGTCCCGGAATTTAACGCTTCCCTCCCTCAGCGACGAGACCCGTCCTTGGAAGAGATTCAGAAAAGGCTGGAAGCTGCCGAGGAAAGACGCAAGGTAAATACAAACTGGACCTGATAGCATCTTCTATTCTGACAACATCCGGTAGGGAACCAATTTGGCTAATTGAGAGTACTGGACAACCCATCAGGGCGCATTCAGCTAACTTTGGCAAGGGAAGACCTGCTTAGGTCTCCCAAGGGGATAATTTCAAGGTAGATCTAGATGAGGAACATGGACATCGATGTCCAACCGTGGTCAAGTACATTGATAGGTTCCTCCTCATGACCTGGAAGTGGCTAGAAAGATCCAAACAGTCGGGCTTAGACCATACTCAAGTCTGGTCCAGTATTAATGACTTGGTGCACTGGCTTAACGATCGTCACCAGTTAAGGTAGTATAGTTTTGAGTTCTTCGAGCTCTCTCTGAAACATTAGACTGGCCCAAATTTACAAAGGTATCGCCATCATCGTAGAAGAGATTCATTACTGTAGGACAATTAAACTATGGACTTTTTGGGGGGATAGGGGTGCAGGGTTGAGGATTTGGGGGGGAAGGGGTGAGAGGTGCGGGTTTGGGAAGAGAGCAAGGGGGCAGGTTTGGGGGAAGGGAAGTTTTGAGGTTGGGGCGGGGGTGAGGGGTATGGTTTGGTCTAGTGGGGGCAGGTTTGGGTTGGGGAGGTGTGGGGGGGGCAGGATTGATGCATATACTGGACATATATAAAAACACACACAGGCACTCAGTGTATAACTAAGAACAGTTGGTCACTATGCCCAGGTATTGCCTTGCTCCGCAGCTAGTAAATTATATTTCTGTAATTGGGGCATTGAAGGAATTGTCCCACTAATATGGGTCAATGTGCAATAACCTGCCCTCCTTAATACATTAGGAGTATAGGTAGGACTTGATTGATTTTTGTGTTATTTTAATCCTAAATGTGTAAGACTGACATTATTTCACTCTTTCTTCACGCAGTATCAGGAGGCCGAGCTGCTCAAGCACCTGGCAGAGAAACGGGAACATGAACGTGAAGTCATCCAGAAAGCGATAGAAGAAAACAACAACTTCATTAAAATGGCCAAGGAAAAACTAACCCAGAAAATGGAAGTCAACAAGGAGAATAGGGAAGCCCACTTAGCCGCCATGATCGAACGTCTGCAGGAGAAGGTTAGTTAAAGGTCAGTTAAAATGGTCACAATACGTTCTTCACTTACGTTCAAGGGAATGTCTTCTTCTGTCCTTACGTTTCCAAGTGGTAAAGCTTATTCTTCGTAGTAATATAGTCCTGCGCTTGATGACAAGTTGAGAGATTGTCTACCTACAAACCTTGACTCACACTGTGTGCCTGTATGACCACATGTCTTCCAAGCCTAGATGTTGACCAACATTTTTGGTGAAGATGGCACCTCTTTGTCTATGACATCTCTCCTCCAATCTCTTATGCCGTTTGAAGAACATGGGGGATTCAAAATACCTATTTGGTCACTATAATCCAATTTTGAGAGGGAATATCACAACCAGGAGGTGCAGACTTCACCGTAAGGGTGCTTCCACATTGCATTCTTGTGCATGTTCAGTAGTCACGTTGGCGCGTACTGGTTTGGGGAGAATGGAGATGATAATCTACAGTATATGCTAGGTCAGAGATGAGGTCATTTGATGAGACCAATCTCCAACTCGTTGACCTCCATTGATTAGGTTACGGTGCTTTCACATTACGTTCTGCTGCATGTTCCATGGTTACATCGGAGCTTACTGGTGTGTGGAGTGCGGAGATGACAAGCTCTATGCTAGGTCAGAGCTGAGGTCATTGTGTTCTGCTTCACGTTCAGTGGTCCTGTCGGGGCTTACATCCAAACCCCTAGCTAAATGGGCTTCGGACGTATGCACCGATATGGCCGTTGACTTTATCGGTGCAGATGGAGTCAACGTGTCCTCTGTTGTGCATCATTTTTGGGAGTATATGTTTACTATAGGCGGACACCTGAACGAAGTCTACTGTGTTCCGGAACATGTATACTCTGGAAAGTGTTGCATGACATAGGACTCGTTGACCCCATCTGCACCACTAAAATTAATGGCACCGTCAGCGCATACATCCGAAGCCCATTTTGCCGGGGGTTTGGATGTAAGCTCCGACAGGACCACTGAACATACAGCAGAACGCAATGTGAAAGCACCCTAACCTAATCAATGGAGGTCAACGGGTTGTAGATTGGTGTCATCAAATGACCTCAGTCCTGACCTAGTATAGAGCTTATCATCTCGGCCTTCCCCCCATCAGTTACTATAAAATGATGAACATTAATAAAAAAATGTTTTAGCTTTTAAGTTTTTGGTTTTCTCGCTTGGCTAAAAGCAATAACTGTGTTCCCTGGGGTAGTGGGTCATGAGGAGGGTCAAAATGGGATGGATTCGTCTTATGAACATGGTGTAAAGATGGATATATGACTAACCGGAACATTATGTCTTTTACAGGACAAACATGCGGAAGAAGTCAGGAAAAACAAAGAACTTAAGGAAGAAGCTTCGAGGTAGAAGGTGATGGTGGTTTCACAATTTGGACTGAGGACCCCACAAGGTGCCCGGACGGCGCAGCACAAAGTCAAGCGACTGAGACTCTTTTGCTTTGTTTGTTTGTGAATGTCAAGAGATGACCGGCAAAGCCACTTTTTTTTTTTTAAGACAGCTTAGGGCGGGCATTGGGAGGATGTAACGGGAAGGGTTGGCCATCTCATCCGCAAGTCCTAAAGAGTTATACCCATGAACCCTGCCTTCGACATTAACCTCACGTCAATGCATCCGTATGTGATGGGGAAAGCGCCGGTGGTTGTCAGGCTACTGTAGCGCAGATGAACCAACCGATCTGTGTGTCTGCTATAGACAGGGCTGTTTATTGGCACTAATTTTCTATGTCTACCATGATTATGTCATCAATACATACGTTATTATCAGGTTATACCAATGTGTCGGTGTCATTCCTCAACATGTGGTCTACAAGGCTACGTGTTCTATGCAACAGACTACAACACTCAGTTCCTTTACACAATATCTATGACTCAAGACAACGTTACTTCGGAGTCAGTAAGGTCAAAGTAGATGAACCGAAAAGCCTATAGAACTCCTATTATCCACTGTAGGCAACATAGATTAATCAAAGTACCCCATGATTAAAAGACTTACTTATTGCCTATAGAAGTTACTGTAGTTTTTCCACGTGTCTTGGTGTTTAGAATATATCAGAAAATTTTGGTAAAATTTTGGTAAATTAAAAACGACGCACAGAAATGAAAAATGTTCAATACATTTGAAGCTAAAATAAGTGTCCAATAAATCATAGATTCAACTTTTTGCCTAGTAGAATTTTAAAACTACACTATGTGTCCTGTTCTTTATATCTTAAAATTTTGGTAAATTAAAAAAAAGCACAGAAATTTTAAAATTTTCAGTTTAAGCAGAAATAAGGTCCAAAAAATAGGTCATAGATTCCGCTGTTGCCTGCTAAACTTACAAAAATTGCAGCATGTGTCTTGTACTTTATGTCTAAAAATTTTGGTAAGTTTTGGTAAATTATAAACAAAGCACAGAAACGTTCATTTTTCAATAGATTTTAAGAAAAAATAAGGCCAATAAATCATAGCTTTAACTGTTGCTTACTAGAATTATACAATTACAGTATGTGCCCTGTACTTTAGATCTGAAAATTTTGGTAAATTGGCAAAATAAAGCAAAGCACAAGAATTTTCAGTTTCATTTAGGCAAAATACCAATAGATCCTAATTAACTTGCCTACTAAAATTGCAAAAATTATAGTAAATGCTGTACTTTATATCTGAAAAGTTTGGTAAAATTTGGCAAAATAAAAGCAAAGCACAGGAATTTTCATTCATTTAGGCAAAATATCCAATAAATCCTAGATTCAACCCTGGCCTACAGAAATTACAAAATTACAGTATGTGTCCTGTACTTTATATCTGAAAATTTTGGTAAAATTTGGGCAAATTAAAAACAAAGCACAGAAATCTTACATTTACAATACACTATAAGCAAAAATAGGTGTCCAGTAAATCATAGATGTAACTGTTCCTACTAAATTACATAGTATGGTATGTGCTCTGTACTTTATATCTGAAAATTTTGGTAAAATTTGGGCAAAATAAATGCAAAGCACAAGAATTTTCAATTTCATTTTAGGCAAAATTATCCAATAGATCCTAGATTCAACCCTGGCCTACTAAAATTACAAAAATTACAGTATATATCCTGTACTTTATATCTGAAAATTTTGGTAAAATTTTGGCAAATAAAAACAAATGTTACATTTTCAATACACTATAAGCAAAAATAGGTGTCCAATAAATCATAGATTTAACAGTTGCCTACTAAAATGACAATAGTATGGTATGTGTCCTGTATTTTATATCTGAAAATTTGGGTAAAATTTCAGTATATTGGTAAAAATGTAGAAAGATTATTGTTGCATGTAATAAAAACATTACTGCTTAATAACACAGAGGAGACTATGCACACATTATCAAAGATTAAAATCCTAATCTAGAGTAATTTTGGTCATTTAGGGCCCAGTCAGATTTATTAAAAAGTCTACAGTATACAAAGGAACTTGTCTATAGTGACATAGTAAATCATAAACATATCTGTTTGCTATAGAAAATTCAGTACTTGTTCTTCGTACCCTGCGATGCCATGTTCCAAAAAATTTTGGTAAAATTTTGGTAAATTGAACCTTCTGAATTAATAGTCTGCACACAACAGAAGAGCGGTGAGTGCCGTCATTCTCTCTTATTTGCAATTGTTGTGCCTTTCTACTAACGCACGTAGAAACCAGGTATATTGGACCTGAAAGTCTGGAAAATTGGTGCTTTGTTTCCCTGGTGCCCGGATTCACTACTCCATTATTCTATTATAGACCACATCCTGGTATATGGAGCTCTCCTGTTGCATCTGGAGATCTGCTGTCTAGGAGCCGAGCTTTTTGTAGTCTTGGAGTTGGGTTACAGCTTTCAAGTTTATTTTGTTTCCTTTTTGTTCTAAAGTTAGTGTGGGGTTTTACACGCCTATCCGCCCTCGGGTGGTGAAGGGAATGTTAGACCAGGCTGGTCAGGAACAGGACTAGGGTGGTGGCTCAGACAGCCTCACCTTCAGAGGAGTTTCTGGATAAGGGACAACCTGAGGATAGTCTAGACCCCCAGTCATTCCTATCTACTTCATGACATTATCACCAGCCATGGTCAGGAGGTGTCTTATTATTTATTGTCTATTGTCAGTTACTGGTAGGAGAAACATTAGTGCATCAAAACATTACTAATTTGGTGGAGAAATTAGTAAGGATTTAGAGAGCAAATACAGGTTTCCTTAGACATTTCAAATCCTATCAGTGAGGACATAGCAGATTTATTAAAGTCTTTAGATACCACATTGGCCATCATGGAACCATGCCCACAATATTGTAGATTTGCGAGAACCACGTAAATAAGTACCCAGCAAATCAAAGACTCATTTATTGCCTACCTAAATTTCTGTAGTTAATCGTTGCGCCATATGATGGCGTTTACCAGCAAATTTTGGTCAAATTTTGGTAACTTGATAACAAAGACATTTAAACCTAAGTTCCTGTTAATTAACCTATTGCCTACAGAGATTACTGTAGTTGTCCCGCGTGCCTAATTGGTAAATGTTGGTAAATTTGTAACATACAGAACTTTAATTCTGACCAAGTTTTTCTGATGGTTTATTTTGTTCAGATACAGAAGGCAGTACCCAATAATATGATCTTATGACCACAGAAGAAACACCCCCCCCTCCCATCCTGCGTCGAAACGCCAATCTAGGCCAATCTAACTGCATGGGTTCGTCATTGCACTCTGGAGGAGGTTCTTCCCTTTGGAGGACAACAGGGGTGCAGGGTCCCCGCAGGTCTATCCCTGAAATGTCTTATCAATCCGTATAGCTAGGGCCAAAGCAGCTTCTAATGACTCGGGAGTTATATGCAGTACCAGTGCGTCTTCAACCCTTCCAGATAGACCCTGACAAAAATGACCCCTAAGGGCATGGACATTAAAACGGGTGTCAGTGGCCCATCTATGGAACTCAAACAAAACTCCTATGCATACTGAGCCCCCTGCTGGAACATAGATTCCCTAAAGGTGACGTCACACGTGTCAATATCGCTAGCGACATCGCTGAAAAGTGACGTCACTAGCGATATCGCAAGTGCGTCGTGCTGTGTAACAGCGCGACGCAACTGCGATATATCGCCGGTCGCAGGTTGACAGGTTTACGATGATGAACGTAAACCTGTCAATCTGCAACCAGCGATTAGGCTGGATCGCACCGTCTGACACCGCAATAGCAGCCTACACCGCAGCATTGGTGCGCATCGCTCGCTGGGTTGATCCCACATCGCTGCGGCGTCACCGGCAACACGTTGCCGTGTGACACCAAGGCTGCGATGTCGGAAGCGAGCGCGCACCCGCGTATCACTTCTGACATTGCAGCCTTATACGTATGACTCAAGGCAAACTTAAAATTCCTTCTGCAAACTTTGTCATCTGCTTCATCCTCTTATCTTAAAGGAGATTCACTAGTTCTAACCCAATTTTGGGGGCACCGGAGTTCACAGCTTTCACCTGTAATGAGCTATGTTGGTGTGACTTGACATCAATAAGCATCAATAAGGCCCCCAATATCATGGTTTCCTCTACACTCCAGCTCCTAGGTGCGTCTAAAGCCCCACCTATTATTCAGGACGTAAACACCACGGTCAAAAGTTTGTGCACCCTAATTAGTTGATTGGACATATACACTGAATCATGTAGACAGTCATGACCCACCACTATTAGGAGACCGCCAATGATGAATGCTTACTGTAGGCCATTTGGAGGAACACTAGATATCTAAAATAAGCCACTACCAAAAGTGAAGTCTGGCGGACGTCTTAAGCATTTTCTCCTTGGTTGCGAAACAAATTCTAGCACTCTGACTATAGACCCCCTGTTATCTTACTTTTACACAAATGTTCTCCCAGAACTTGTCACACAAAAGTATATCTTATTTTTAGTCAAATTTTCCCCCACGATTTGTTACGCAAAACTTTATCTTAAGCCACACCCCTGCCCCGATAAGCCACACCCAGTTTGTGAGGCCACGCCCCTTATCCATTGGGAAGCAACCCTGAATTTTAAACATACCTCCTAATATACTTTCCCCGCTCACCTTTTATGGGGTATAACATTGTAAGAATGGCTTCCACTGTGGTCATCTATGAAGTCACTTATCCACGTAATGCTAATTGACAGACCCTATTTAACAAAAAACTGCTCAAGTTTCAGTCCAATTTTACTCACAAATTTAAACCATAAAATACATTGATTAACATCCCCAATTCCAAAAATGTTTGGCCGCTGTGCGAAATGTAAAGAAAATAAAAATGCAATGATCTGCAAATCTCTTATTGCCGTATGTTATTCACACAGCTCAGATCAGAAGCTGAACATTGGACATTTTTCCTTTTTATTTAAAAAATTCACTTATTTAGAAATTGATGACTGCAACACATCTCTGAACAGTTGTGCCCGACCCGTATTCATTACTGTCGAGCGTCACTTTTGCCTCTTCCATAGGCACTAATGCTCCCTGTACGATCAGAGAGGCCGGACTGAGCACTGATAACAAGCTGGAAGGTCCCTCTCTATGATTACAAGCTAGTGAGTCCCTCTGTCACAATGGGGGGGGACCGGGGTGCCCAGAAGTAGGAGGGAGCTGAGCATGGGGAATTAGGGGAGCCTGCTCTGGCCCTGGTATTGAGGTCCCTGACTCGCCCTGATCTCGAAAGTAGCTCTAAAGGTGAGGAGGTCTGAGCCACCAGCCTAAGTCCCTAACTCCTGAGAAGCCCTATGCATAAGCCCCAACCTCCACCCTCGGACCACGGAACCCAGCAACCTCCAATGGAGAGCAAAGCAGCAGCTCCAGATCAGCATCTGCTCACAACAGGTCACAGTCCAGAAGTGAACTAAATCAGCAACATCAGGTGGATGTGAGCTGACCCATTTATGGCCGAGGGGCGGGGAGCAACCAGCCCAGGCATGCCCCTCAGCTCACCTAAGCATGAGTCATATCCATCACACACACCTGCAGCAACCTCACCTGCAGAGCCGCACACTGCATAGCAGAGAAAAAAAAGCCTTAGTTTAAACCACAGCAGCAGTACTTCTAGACTGCAAGGTAGTCAATATGTGACATCCCTCTCATCAATAAGCTGGAAGGTCCATCTCCTCAATAACAAGCTGTAGGGTCCCTCTGCTTGATAACAAGCTGGATGGTCTCTCTCCTTGATAACAAACTGCAGGGCCCTCCTCCTGACAAACTGGAGGGTCCCTCTCTATAACAAGCTGGGTGGTTCCTGTCCTCGATAACTAGCTGGATGATCCCTCTTCTTTATTACAAGCTGAAGGGTCTCTTCTCAATTGTTTCTGTGTTTCTGGAGCAGTTTATGAGGAGGAAATAAATCTGTTGGACTTTAATAAAAACCTTTCCTGTGTTTGTGTGGCACCCCAGGGTTTAATGTGCCACAGTAACACCACAAAGTGTTACCTCCCCACACAACTCACAACACTACACTAGCGCCTCCAGGCCAGGAGGGGGAGCTAAAGCTGCTTCCCTATATATGCTGGTGTGGAGAGGAAGTGGGGAAGAGCAGAGTGGTGGGAGGAGCTAATGTTGTTTACCTCAGAGTGGCAGTGACAGTAAAGTCAGTGGGAATTAGTTCAGTTCCTGAGAGGACTGAGGGAAAGGACCTGGGTGTAAAAGGGCTGCGTCAGGCCCAACCCATGGTCCACTGTCCACTTCCAGGCCGGCCAAGGTCTGAGGAAAGGAATAAGAGAAGCAGAGGAACACACCCGGGACCCAGAGTTACCCTATAACTCATCCCGGTGAGGCGCAAAGACCGGATACAAGATCCGACATTGTGCCTGATACAAGCAGCACAGTAAACACCGGATGAGTGAGGATTACATATCTTCACTGTACCACAGCGAAGCAACACGGCGGGGTCAGAAACACAAGATTAAGAGCCCCTTTACACACACCAACTTATCTGTCCAACTTCTGAACAACTTACTGGTCACAGTGAAATCATGGACACATTGTTCTATCTTGTGGCTTTGTACAAATGGAACAATGTGTCCATGATTTCACTGCAACCAGTAAGTTGTTCAGAAGTTGGACAGATAAGTTGGTGTGTGTAAAGTGTCCATAAGACTCAGATTGCCTAGCAAGTGGGTACCCGTGAGGGGAGACAGGGCCTGCAGGTTAGCTAAAGTGGCAGCAGGGCCACACACACAGCGCAGGAGTAGGAAGCCAAGAACCTGGTCAGGGTGGGAGCAACCCGGCCCCGGTACAGACTCCGTGGACAATATCTACTGAACAACATCTGCAGTAAAGACTTGGAAAACTACAAAACCGTGAGTCTGTGTGATCCTTGCAAACCCTGTTCTCCCTCACAAACTGTCATCTCTACTACTACCCCTGCCCTGCATCCATCTATAGACTATTATCACCACTGGCCCGGGGAACCAGGCTGTGCCCGCGGAGAGCCGTTACATCACCGGCTGCCAAACATCATCCCCGGAGGTTCTGCAGCAGTGGTGGTCACCCTGACCACAACCCGTGGGTGGCGTCACGACTTTCTCCCCTGTAAATACACCCCCATTACTTGTGGGCTCGAGACACGGTCCGGACCAAGACTACCGTGATACCCCCTGTGATACTGCGGTCCGGTACCGAGTAACCCGTCCCAGTAGGCTCCACATTTGCCTCAAGCCCACAGCTGTGTAAGTAATAGTAACCCCATCACATTTTCTGACAGAATGTGGGCAGCAGTCCAGGAAGGATGTATGACAGCTGCAGGCATGGCTATGGATCCTGGTGGAGCAGTGCAAGGCCAGGTGAACCAATGAGCAGATGCGGGCAAAATGAAGGAGCTGTTGAAGTATCAGGTGCAGGTCAGGGTGCAGCAGCCACAGTAGCAGCAGTGGTAGGGGACCGGCAGGCGGAAGTGCCGGGAGGTCCAGCAACACTAGGAGCAGCAGTGGGAATGGCGGGAAGAGACCAGCAGCCAAACATGCCAATTGTCCACCTATAGCAGCAGAAGTTGCAGGTGTAATAGCGGGAGCTATTGGTGTGTGACGATGAGGTGACACTGGGCCCGTTGCGGACACAAGCTGCCCAGGGAAATCCCCAAAGCACCGAGGGACTGGAGCCTGAGAATTCCCTAGGGAGGCCACAGAATATATCCCCTCTATACTGGAGTGCCCAAAAGGGGGTGGATACCCTAAAAGGGTGTGGTGGCCAAAAAGGGGGTAGTGGCCTAAAAGAGGGTGGATATCCTTAAAGGGTTAGTGGCCCAAAAGGGGGTGGTTACCCAAAAGAGGAAAGTCACCCAAAAGGGGGCAGTGTGGCCCACGTTCATAGGGATGGCGGCAGTGGCACAAAGGGATTGTAGCCAAGGGCCACGGTGTTCATGCTATGCATGTCCAGTCTGCAGTATAGACTGCGCATCTGACGAGGAGCTACACACGTGTTCTGTGGAGGTGGATGGAGAATGCTTAATTGGACTCATAGAATCGGAAAGCTTAGTGACCCTCATGAGGGTCGCACCCAATGTCTAGTGATGCCCAGAGGGAAGATCAAAGTCAACTGCATGCATGGGGACACTAATGAATATACAATGACCAGAGTGGTCATTGAGACGGCCAAGGACATTGGTGTCCATGACATTGGTGAAGTCCTGGATATATCCAGTTATAATTGGCCCGGACTCTAAATTAGTTTTAGACTTGTGGGAGAAAGTGGAAGTGTTCCATTGCATGTGTAAGAGCTGCAACAGCCCGAAGGAAGCTCCACCACAGCGGAAGGCTCAAGGGTCCCTTTTGGTCTGTTCATGTGTAATGAGAAGGAGCTAGCACCTCTTAAGGTTGACAGCCCTAATTTACGGTTGATCAAAGAAAATTATGGCAAATTAGATAAATGGCCCTGAGGAAGAAGCTGCAGGCTGAAACGCGTCAACTCCAATAAAGTACCAAGAAAAAACATCCGGATCAGTTTTTATTTGGTGGCACGGAGTGAACCCGGTTTCTTTCTATCTTGACCAGAGTATGTTTCCCACAGAGATCTGCAGCAGCCATGATATGTTGTTTGAAGTTGGTTGTGACTCACACAACCAAAAAAGGTGAGTCTAACCATAGACACTCTACATTGTTGATAAAACCCTTTGTGCGCTTCCCTCTCTCCTTTTCAGGAATGTACAGTAGTATGACTGTTAGGAATGGGGTAGCTCTAAGAAACCTGGTTGGGGACTTGTGGTTCAAGGGTGAGTGACTATGACTCAAGTGTAGACTCTAATAAAGTGGAAAGAGAGTGCAGTAAGGAAGAGCTGAGCCAAGAGGGTAAATCCTCCTCCCGTCACTGGAAACAAAAGGGGTGCAGGGAGGCTCGATCAAGGAATAGACAGTGTCAGGCACTACTGTACAGAAGTTGGATCCTCATCCACACTCTCAATGTCGATTACCTTGGTAGCAAAGTCACGATGTCAATCACAACCTCTGGCTTAGGTCGGTTTCACACCATGGCAGCATCAAGTCCGGGGCTGTCCGGTATAAACCAGACAGCCCTGGACCCGATTTGGAAATAGAACCGGAGGGCAAATATGCCCTCAGGTCCGGTTTGCTGCCGGATCGCTGCAGCTGGAGCTGCCTCTGCTGAAATGACAGGATCAAAGCTATCGGGGAACTAGCTGCAGTCCTGAAATCTGTTCAGGGGACAGCTCCTGGTGCTGAAGTTTAGCAGCGCTCGCTGCTAAACTCCAGCACCCGGATCCGGTGTTATGTCGGATCCGGTGCCATAGACCCCCATGTTAGGGGACGCCGGATCGCGCCGGCTGTGAGAGGATCCGGGAGCATCCGATGTTCTACGATTTCTCCCCCGGACACAAAAACGCCAGATAGCCCCGGATCCATAAACCTGTGGTATGGAACCGGCCATAGCAGCAGACAATAATGTGCCAAAAGAGAAGTTGAAGCTGGAAAATGCATTGTAACAGCAGAAATCGTCAGGATGAAATCATGGAAAAGGAGCTGAGCGAGGAAGCAGTGATGGTGTCCTCTATGATTTCTGAGATTAAAGCTAATGATCCGACAGTCGAGAAAGATATGGGAGAAGACATCCACAAGAATGCAATAGGAGAAGAAATCCACAAGATGCAATAGGAGAAGGAATCCACAAGAATGCAATAGGAGAAGGAATCCACAAGAATGCAATAGGAGAAGAAATCCACAAGAATGCAATAGGAGAAGGAATCCACAAGAATGCAATAGGAGAAGGAATCCACAAGAATGCAATAGGAGAAGAAATCCACAAGAATGCAATAGGAGAAGGAATCCACAAGAATGCATTAGGAGAAGGAATCCACAAGAATGCAATAGGAGAAGAAATCCACAAGAATGCAATAGGAGAAGGAATCCACAAGAATGCAATAGGAGAAGAAATCCACAAGAATGCAATAGGAGAAGGAATCCACAAGAATGCATTAGGAGAAGGAATCCACAAGAATGCAATAGGAGAAGAAATCCACAAGAATGCAATAGGAGAAGGAATCCACAAGAATGCAATAGGAGAAGGAATCCGAAGAGCACTGCTGGAGGAAAAATCCACAAAGGTCAAAGAGATCAGACCAGTGATCCACCCAGCTCTGGAGTGACTGAAAGGGGAATCGGCGCCTAAACTTTACATGAACAGAGAACCACACATAGCAGTAAAGGAAGGAGAATCTGAGAATGAAGAAGACTCCAGAGAATCTGAGACTCCAGAGATGGATTGCAAGAAAACCTCTGAAGTTCCAGAGATCCAAGAGGAAGTTGAAGGTAATCCAGTGGAGACCCAAGAGAAAGCTGAGGCAGAAAAACACACTATAGAAGTGAAGACTAAACCAAAGGTCTCATCAAAACCTGAAGATTCCTCTCCTGATGAAGAAGCAAGAAAAAACTCTGAAGGAGTCTGAGAAGCCAGGGGTCAAGGCTGATAATAAACCCAAAGACTCTATAGCTGCAACAAAACCTGAGGAAACTGCAACTGGCAAGGTAGAGCCTATGGGGGAAGAAGGAAGAAGATGATGAAGAAGACAAGACGAAGAAGAAGACGAAGATGAAGACAAAGCAGATGAAGACAAAGACAGAGAAGACGACGAAGATGAAGAAGACTCTGAGGACAAAAAGATGAAGATCCATGGAAAGGCAAAATAAGAGAGATGGTAAAAGATGGGCTTGAAAAACCCAAGGAAAGGTCCAATGACAGTGAAGGAAAAGGAGTCTGTCCTGTTTTCCATTGCAGATCTCAATATGGGGGACTACATGGTGGATGTGTGTTGCCCTGATGGAGTTTTCTATGAAAGACTTGTCAAAGATGTCCATGAAGAAACGCTCGAAGGTATTCTTGAAAACAAATGACTGCCAGAATGTTAGGTTTCATAACCTCCAGGAGAAAGACAGATGAGGGGTTATTGACTGCGCTGCTGAAATCCAGGGAGCATCAAGGGTTAGTTTACAACTAAGGTCTATTTGTCAATGGCGCTCTGGCCACTTGTTCATGACAAACCAATGGGTCACAACCCCTCATCTGTCTTTCTCCTGGGGACTGCGGGAGCCGGTTTGATGCTTTCATAGTGGTTGTGACTGTTCACAACCCCACAAGGTGAAACCTCTGCAATTCCTTTATTGCACTAATGTCTCAGATAAGACCCTATTTGCACTTTATCTTTTGTTCTATACAGTTTATCTCATATTCTGCGCCATAAAGTTCCAGTACCACCCTTACTTTTTAAGCAGAACAAGAATTTGGCTAAAAGCATGGTGGATGTTCCCGAAACCTTGAGCGAAGCTTGTGCTAGTGAGATGGTGTATGAAAAATATAAGGAAGTCGTAGGAGTGCATGAAGATTCCGGGTATCACAGCTAACCAATTCAGAGAAGATACAGGAATGTTTCCAATCTATGGAGAGAGTGCGTAAGAAATAAAGACATCTCAAATTTTCTTGGAGTCCATAGACTTTAAGGGAGTCTTTAATTGAAGATTTAAGGTTCCTGGAGTTCCCTGCTCCTGTGACATCTGGAGGGTGTACTTTTTTTTCTAATGAAAAATAAAGGATTTTTGTGTGTTTGTGTTTTTTTCTTTTTACTTACAGGGTTGGTAGTGGGGGAGAACTCATAGAAACCTCTCCATTACTAACCCAGGGCTTGGTGGCAGCTGATATCAACCCCATATATTACTGTGATTGCCACCGCACCAGGGCAATCAGGATGAGCCGGGTATTCTACAATTGGCACATCTAATGGTTGTGTCAATTCTAGGTCATCTGTGGCTGCTGTTTTTAGGCTTGGGGGGGGCCCAATAACCATGGACCTTACCAACCTGATATTACCAGCCTCCAGCTGCCTGCTTTATGTTAGCTGGCAATCAAAATGGACAGGAGCCCACGTCGAATTTTTAATGATTTATTTAAATAATTTTAAAAACAAACAGCGTGAGGGAGCCTTTATTTTTGATAATGAGACAAGATGAAGAAGACAGGTAAGGGCTGCAGCCTGCAGCTGTCTACTTTACCTGCACTCATTAACACTAATAAGCATTTTTCCCTTTCCCTGCGCCTGCCAATCACAGTGTTGTCAGTAGTAAAGATGGCTATGGCATTGCTGTAATTGGCAGGCAATCCACGCATGTTTAATGGTTGAAAATCAGGCGCCAAATATGCAGGTAGAGGACTCGAAACTCATGAGGCAAATACCAAAATACTTGATGAGTAACAAATATCCCAAATACCTTAATATTCATGCGGGTCACGAGTAGTGCTGAGTATATTTGTTCATCACTAATTGTGTAACCCATATATACCCACATACATGCTAAAAATAAATACAAAGTGTGGCTGAAGTATAAATGTACAGAAGGGAATACTTATTTTCACACTGAGGATGGTGATACTTTCATGTGGATCTATAATAAGAGATCTCATTAACATCTGTCTAAACACATCTCACCAGATACTGTGACTCAGGATTCTGAGATAATGCTGCAATAAAAAGAAATAGGTTTATATGATCACTAGATGGAGGCACGATACTATATCATCAGAAGGACAGTGATGTCAAAATGGGGGCGGGCTGTGTGCTGTCTGGGGTGATGGCTGTCTCTACCCCATATGCGCTCTCCCCCTGTGTGCTGTCTCTCTCCCACATGTGCTGTCTTATCCCCTCTGTGCTCTCTCCTTTGACCTATCTCCCCCTCCATGCACTCTCCCCCCTATGTACTGTCTTCTCTTCTCTGTGCTGTCTCCTTTGACCTATCTGTGCCCTCCATGCACTCTCCCCCCTATGTGCTGTCTTCTCTTCTCCCTGTATGCTTGCTCCCCCCTTGTGCTGTCTCTCCCCACTGTATCCTGTCTCTCTCTCTTGCGGGCTGTCTCTCCTTACTGTGCGCTGTCTCTGCCCCCCCTTGTGCGCTCTCCCTACTGTATGCTGTCTCCCCCTCCCCCGTGGTGTACAAAGATGGTGACTTCATAAGTGCGTAAGCGTGCCAGGTCACACCATCTTTGAATACACAGGTGTCCAAAGATAGCAGCCTTGTGAGTAAGGGTGCATGCTTGCGTATTCGTACTTATTCATGTAGCCACCATCTTTGGACACTTGGGTATACAAATATGGCAACCATCTGAGTATGTGCGCATGCAGAAAGGTCATCCAAGTTGACCCTTGAGCCGTGTCAGGTGTGAACTCTGATTATCCCATGAACAGCATGGCGGCACACAGTAAACAGCCGTAAGTAAGCGAGAGAAGCGCTTGCTTTATGGCTGGGCTCTGTGTGCCGTGATGCTGTTCATGGGTCTTCTTTGTTCACACCTGACACGGCTCAGGTGTGAACTTGGATGACCTTTCTCATGCACCCTGGTGTCAGTCTGAGCCAGCTATCAATGTGAGCAGAAGTGCCTACTCACAGAGATGCAGCAGAGCTGAAGATGTTCCCTGTGGATTACGTCAGAGGTTTTGTTTTAATAATGATGGCACCAGTAAAGAATGCGCCATTTTCAGTGGCGGCTGCAGGTTGTGATTTTTAGCTTGGGGGTCTAGAATACTTGAGCCTTACCACGCTGAGAATCCCAATCTCCAGCTGCCTATGCTTTACCTTGGCTGGCGATCAAAAATAGGGCAAAGCCCAAGCATTTAAAGGAAAAAATATTTATTTAAATAATTAAAAGATAATATTGGGCTTCCCTTTATTTTGATTGCCAGCCAAGGTAAAGCCAGCTTGGTTTACTATCTTTGCTGTCTCCTCTATCTATTTTACTTCTTTTGCTACAAGAGTTAGGTAACAGGAGGCTATTATTTCTTGCAGCGATACTATATTGTTCCCACTTTGAATTCCTTGGTTTCTTTTTTCTCACTTAGGATATCCCCAAATTCTGCACATCTTCCTTATTAAGCCTATTAAGCAACCAGGTCTAAGTTTTCATCTCCTAGTTTAGCAATCAGGGTCATTCCCACCCACGCAGATGCCACCAGGGACTGTGCAGGTAGGAACTTTAGTCTGTACAGGAACCGCGTGGGTCAGGGGCAGTAGTTTTGATATCGACACTATTTTCCCTGTGACTTACATTGTACAACTGTATTAATACATGAATAGTGATAAGTGAACCCGCCGATGGTCGAGTTCGGCAGACTCACTCAGACTTTTGGTAAAGTCCTGGTTCGGGGCTGAACATGACTAAAACTTGTGTCCGAACCCAGAACTCAGACAATAAAGTTATGGGATGGGGCAGGGGGCTGTAAAAGAAAGCATATTGTAACTAAACAACAGCTCATACTTACCGCGTCCCGCTGTCTCGCTGCGTCTACTTCCGGATCGCTCATTAAAGTCCTGGATATTCACCGCAGAGGGACCAACAGCCACTCACAGATGCTGGTGCAATTGTGTTTTTTATTCCAACACGTTTCGGAGCAGCCTCTGCTCCTTCCTCAGGGATTATAATCCCAGAGGCTGCTCCGAAACGCGTTGGAATAAAAAACACCATTGCACCCGACTTCTTGGGTCTTGGTTCATCACTTCAGTAGGGTAGATCACAAGCACTTTGTCCTGTTTTTTCCAGTGATTTGCCACGATGGGATGCACGTGGGAGTGTGGACCCACTGGTTGTGGGTTCACACAACCTGACCAGGTGAGCACATTTCATCAGGCATTTTCCTCTCTCTGCCATGAGATAAGACCTTATGCGCTCTTTTGTCTCTCATATTTCTAGAATCACAGATGCTGTCATAGAGAATGGGCGTCTGTGATTGGCTGTTGGAGTTATCTGGGAACTGCCCATACATTTTAGATGCTAGAATGTATGGGCTGGTTTGAGGTTACTCCAGAAACCAATCACAGATGCCCATTCTCTGTTACAGCATCTGTGATTGGCTGTTGAGCCCCTCTCCCAATCACTGACATCTTAGCACTGTTAAAAAAAAATAATTAAAAAAATGTTGCATAGGGCTTCACTGTATTTTTGCTTCTCAGTGCAGATAAAGCGGAGAGCTACGGGCTGCCACCCACAGCTGCCTGGTCTCTATCTGACTGGCATAAATCCTCAGCAGTATGACTGGAAATCCAAGCAGGATCCACATTGGAATATAGCCAGCAAAGAAAACCAGCAAGGGGAAAGTATAAATAGTTGGTAAATGATGAATGAAAAACAATGCTAACCTAAAAGAATGAAACAAAGGAAAAAGGTAATGAGTGAAGACTGAACCTGCTGTGGTTCAATGGGGAAAGAAGCCAATTACATAGCACAGGGTGGCCAGATCAAATTTTGACACATGATAGTTATTAAGTTACTGTTACTGCAGTATATATCATGCTGACAACTTGGAAGAACCCGGATATGGTGCGTGACAGTGGTGCACTGACCAACTTTGTCCAGCACACTAACCATAACAACAAACAGGGGAAACACCGGGGGAACAAACATAACGGAGGGCCCTGATAATAGGGAACTGGGGAAAGGACACCTCCTGTGCTCACTTGCAACTGTGCCTTGATCTCCTACGGGTCTAGGTACGGGTTCCTTCACCCCGTCGCCGAGCAGGATTAGTCCCTTGCTGGTCCTGATGTAAACCCTCAATAGGAAGATGGCTGGTGAGAGCACTAGTCCCAAAACACTGCAATAAAAATGACAAAAGGGGAAGAGGAGTCAGACAGGGAAAACAACAAGACAACTGCACACCTGCTGCCTCTCTCCTAGGCAGCAGAATCAGCTCTCCAGAGAAATTCCTTCACCTCAGGAAGCTTGGTCAGTAATTAATTCAATTACCAGCAAGGAATGCTGGATCATGTGACTATATAAAGGAGATGACTGACTACTGTTCCCATTTTCAAAGTGCTTTGCTAGTGACTCACCGTGACCGGGGTGTTCGCGTCGCAGGCGTTGACTCTCCTCTTGTCACGGAACCGCGCCTACGGCTGCGGGGCCCGGTGGTCCAGATCAATAGGGGGGATGGCTTGAACAGTAGGGGTAGTTTGTCTTCGTGACGCCACCTGCGGGTGTTCTGGTAACTTTACCAGCGCTGCTAGGCCTCCGGGGGATGGTAGGCAGCAAGATGGAACGCTCCCCACAGGAAGAGCGGGAGTCCCCGGAGCCAGGGGCTGCCCAAGATGTCGTGAGGCAGCCGCGGTAGTACTGCTGTTAGGCCCAGGAGTCAGACACAGACACGCCAGAGTCTTTTTAGTACCTTTACTGGTGGTTTTCAGGTACGCCAGACCGGGTTTGTGAAGTTAACACTCCTGGAGGTTCACAGCAAGCAGTTGTGTAGGCTTTCTTCTCTCTCTACTTCTGGTGCTAAGGTCGGGTGGATGTGGAATCCAGCCGGACCGGGCAGTGTGTTCAATAGAACGGATTTCACCTGGTTGTCAGCACTGAGGGCACTGTAAAAGGGCGATGATAATTCTACCTTCTTCCCTGGGCTCTTGTTGGTAGGTGCGACAGGTGAACAGGGGGCTAGACTCCCTGTGGTTGTAAAGCTGGTTCTCTGCAGTGGCTATGTAGCTTCCACAGCTTCGGTTCAAGTAACCGGTTATTAAGGAAAGAGTCAGAATAACTCTGTTTTCCTGAGAGGTGATCTCCTTCTTCCTCTTATCCCAGTTGCAGAGATTTCCTCACTTGCTAGCTGGCTGGTTGGGCCTGGTGTGTCCCTCATAGGATGGAGGTTTCACACAGGCTGGCAGCTCTTGTAGCGACTGCACACACTCTGGTGTTTCTCCCTCCAAAACTCTATTTATAGTGGGAACTGGCTCAAAGTGACCAGTGGAGCTCCCCTAGAGGTTCGGGGTGAAACCAGGTGTTTCTAAGGTGTTGTAGTGTTGTTTTGTGAGTATTGCTTTGCTGTTAACTCCATTCATGCCCTAAGGATTTCTGTGGTGCCCAACAGGTGCCAGGGTGCCACATTCCCCCTTAGTTAACCTCAGTTCTCCCGGCTGAGCAAAAAGTTCTTTTTACAACTTAACACTATCCATTTTATACATTCAATAGCAGAGTCTTAAAGGAAAATACAAAAATCACTAAAATGGAAGGGAAAAATATGAAAAAGGCGAAAAGCAGTCCATACGGCACTAGTCCATCTGCCGCAGGCTGGAAAAGGTAAAGTTTTGGTCACACAAGTCCTGTGACAATTGTCCAAAGTTTATGAAAAGGGGAAAAAGGTAAAGTCCACATATATTTTAACTTTATACATTCCCTACGGGTGTCTCTGCTTGGGAGGCCGGTACTAACCTTCTTTACCTTACCAGGCGCTTTCTGTCCCCAACTTGATATACTTGGGACAGAGCCCACCCTTCTGTACACTACAGGTTTTGAAAACAGGGTACTATTTACAAACACTTACAGGTAATATGGTTCCACTACATCTTAAACCCATTCTCCAAGTTTGTTTGGGGCTTGTCCTAATGTACTACGTGTGGATCTGCGTAGTGTGGGTGTTTCCAAAGCTGTTGGTATAGTGTACGAAGAGGTTCTTAGTTCTCTATGTCTGCTTTGTGTAAGACCATAGTAAGTGCGGAGTCTATCTACTGGACTATCCTCTGCAGGTAGTTGTGTAGGAATGATTTCTCTTACTGTGGGACTAGCAGGTTCACCGATTACAGGAATCTCAGGTTCCATGATAACAGGCTGCAAATCTTGCACTTGAACTTGTTGTTGTTGAACTTGTTGGATTGGCATTGGTTGATTTTCTACAGGCTGGTAGAAATGCATAACTGGTATGATGTATGCTCCATCGCATTGTGGCCAGTCTGCTGGTAAGTATCCAATGTCTGTAAGGACTACGTTTTCTTTTGTTTCTTCATCTATAGTTACAGCAGGGTAACTGGTTGCTTGTGGCATTAACTGTGGCGGACATTTCTTTAAATGGTCCCTTGAAACAGTTGCAATAGTATTCCCATTGTCTTTGCTAATAACACAAGTTTTTGAGTTATCATAGTGTGACGGCATAACGGTGTAGGGTACAGATTCCCAACTGTTATCCAATTTGTTGGGTTTTCTTTTTCTTTTTATCACTAAGTCTCCTGTAGCTAGAGGTTCAGCTGAGGCGTGCTTGTTAAAGTCTTTTTCTTGCTTAGCTCTGCTGATTTCTAGGTTTCTTTCAACACTTTCTTGTACTTTTCTGTACTGTTCTTGGCGTTGACTGACCCAATCTTCATTAGAAGAATCTTCTGTGGGTTCAATGGTTCCCATCTGTAAATCAATAGGCAATTTACCTGGTCTTGCTGTCATCAAGTAAGCAGGTGTATAGTTTGTCGAACTGACAGGTATGTGGTTGTAGATGTCCACGAGATCTGGAAGTTTCTCTGGCCATTGATTCCTCTCATCAACTGGTAAGGTTTTGAGCATGTCAATGACAATATGGTTCATCTTCTCACATAAACCGTTCGTCTGAGGATGATAAGGTGTTGTGCGGATCTTCTTACACCCATACAGCCCTAAGAATTCTTGGAACAGAGCTGATTCGAAGGCTGGCCCTTGGTCAGTTAAGACTTGGTCTGGATACCCATGGGGGCGACAGAAGTAACTCTGAAATGCTTTAGCTACGACCTCAGCAGTTAAATCCTTAACTGGAACTACCACCAGGAACCTTGAATAGTGGTCAACAATGGTGAGAGCGTAAGTGTACCCGGTTCGACTTGGGGTAAGCTTCACGTGGTCGGAGAGCAACTATTTCAAGAGGTTTGGTGGTAACAATTGGCTGCAACAGAGCTTTCTGAGTTAGATGGTCTTTCCTTCGAAGGTGACATGGTCCACAGTTTTTACACCACTTGTCAATTGAGCCTTGCATACCGACCCAGTAGAACCGATCCTTCAGGAGTCTCTCCAGCTTCTTCCATCCATAGTGTCCGGCATCATCATGGTATGCTTCAAGGATCATTTGGACTTCAGTCTTGGGAACTACAATCTGCCAGATGAGTTCATGGGTTCTTGGATTGAGGTATCTTCTGCATAGTTTACCTTGGTAGACAAACAACCTTCCTTTCTCTTTCCACAGGCGTTTAGCATTTGGTGAGGCATCAGGGTCCATGTTGGCGTGTTCTTGAGTGATCAGGTCCCTTACCAGGCTGTTACCACAGCATATTCTGGTCAGACGACCATTACACTCAGTGCTGTCTGCAGCTTTGCCCAGGTTATAACTGAAGGCATTATGAATGCAAGACACCAGCCCCAATCACTAGCAACCTCCTTTCACACAGAGGGAGCGACCACTGGTTGTCCTGCACACACAATGGGCTCCATATAGGGCGCAGTTTACACAGGTTTGCACAGTGTATGCCTAGCCTCTTACATAAGCCCCCATTTCAGTAGGCGGGCTGTTGTGGCATTCAACACCGCTACCTGCGCCGGAACAAACGCACCCATACGGCCCAGCTACACACAGCAACAAAAGAGTGCAAGAAAAAAACACAATGACAGAAAACTGAAATTGTGGAAATTTAGTTAGTTTTAAACTATAACAAAAGTTTGGACCAAAAGACAAACCAATACCCCACAATTTGTTATAGTTTAAAACTAACTAAATTTCCACAATTTCAGTTTTCTGTCATTGTGGTTTTTTCTTGCACTCTTTTGTTGCTGTGTGTAGCTGGGCCGTATGGGTGCGTTTGTTCCAGCGCAGGTAGCGGTGTTGAATGCCACAACAGCCCGCCTACTGAAATGGGGGCTTATGTAAGAGGCTGGGCATACACTGTGCAGGCCTGTGTGAACTGCGCCCTATATGGAGCCCATTGTGTGTGCAGGACAACCAGTGGTCGCTCCCTCTGTGAGAAAGGAGGTTGCTAGTGATTGGGGCTGGTGTCTTGCATTCATAATGCCTTCAGTTATAACCTGGGCAGAGCTGCACACAGCACTGAGTGAAATGGTCGTCTGACCAGAATCTGCTGTGGTAAGAGAATTTATTTTCTATTTTGTCCTTTGCTCACTTGAGATAAGAATTTAGTGGATAGGACTTGTGATCCGTGGGGAGCCGTGTAGGGGCTCACAAGCTTGCGTGTTTTGGACCAAAAGACAAACCAATACCCCACAATTTTGTTATAGTTTAAAACCCTTACCAGGCTGACATCTGAATCGTTGGCTTGAACCTCCATCCAGTCATGGTGAGGTAAAGGGTTCCCAGTCCTCTCTACACGTTTCTGGTCCCTCTGATGATACGTTACTGTACCCGTACGGTGGAAATCAGGTAGTTCAATCTCTTCCAGGTCATCTATGTCTTCTCCCTCTTCAGGAGAATTAGGCATCCGGGACAGGGCATCAGCATTGCCGTTCTTGTGACCTGCCCGGTACTTTACAGTGAAGTCGTAGTTAGCGAGTCTTGCTACCCAACGCTGTTCTAGGGCTCCCAGCTTTGCAGTCTCTAAGTGTGTTAGAGGGTTGTTGTCTGTGAAAGCTGTGAACGGGGCGGATGCCAGGTAATGCTTGAAACGCTCTGTGATCGCCCAGACCAGGGCCAGGAACTCCAGCTTGAAGGAGCTGTAGTTCTCCGGGTTCCTTTCCGTGGGACGGAGCTTTCTGCTGGCGTAGGCGATCACCTTCTCCTTGCCCTGCTGACGTTGAGATAGGACTGCTCCTAAACCTTCATTGCTTCCATCAGTATACAGCAAAAATGGTAGATTGTAGTCAGGATAGGTCAGGATCTCTTCTCCAGTGAGAGCGTCTTTCAGCTTCTGGAAGGATTGCTCCTGTTCTGGGCCCCAGTGGAACGGGGGGTCCCCTGATCTTGCCATTTTTGGATTGACCTACTAAGAGATCTTGCATGGGGGCAGCTATCTTGGTATAGCCTTTGATGAATCGTCGGTAGTACCCGACCAGTCCTAGGAATTGACGTACCTCTTTGTGATTGATTGGTGCTGGCCAGTCCTTGATGACGGTGACCTTATCCGGATCCGGTGCTACGACTTCAGCGCTTACCACGTGTCCTAGGTATTGGACCTTGGGTTTCAGCAGGTGGCACTTGGACGGTTTTAGTTTCATCCCGTACTTGGACAGTGACTCGAACACTTCACTCAGGTGTTGGAGGTGATCTTCATAGGTCTGAGAGTAGACAATGACATCATCAAGGTATAACAAGACAGTCTCAAAGTTTTTGTGACCCAAACAACACTCCATAAGTCTCTGAAAATGTTCCTGGGGCATTGCACAATCCGAATGGCATACTGTTGAACTCGCATAAGCCCATAGGTGTCGTGAAGGCTGTCTTCTCACGATCCTCCTCTGCAACAGCAACCTGCCAGTACCCACTAGTAAGATCTAATGTGGAGAAGTAGTTGGCAGACTTGAGTGCAGCTAGTGACTCTTCTATGCGTGGTAACGGGTATGCATCTTTGTGTGTGACTTTGTTGATTTGCCTATAATCTACGCACATCCTCATACTACCATCTTTCTTCTTAACCAGGACTAGTGGTGCGGCCCAGGGACTACAGCTATCCCTAATGACTCCTGCATTTTTCATGTCCTGAAGCATCTCTTTTGCTTTCTGGTAGTGTGTGGGTGGTATAGGCCTGTACCTTTCTTTGATAGGTGCATGGTTGCCTGTGGGGATGTGATGTTGTACCCCTTTAATCCTCCCAAAGTCAAGTGGGTGTTTGCTGAACACTTGCTCATACTCCCGAACTACCCTGTATACTCCATTTTTCTGGTGAGAGGGTGTATTGTCAGTCCCTACACTGAGCTCTTGACACCATTTCTCTAACTGATCTTTGGAGTGAGGGGGTTCATCAGTGACTGTTTGGTTTGAGGATTTTACATCAATCACAGCATCATCTTTAACCTGGTACAATTTTGCGACAGTTGCATATCTTGGCAGTCTGACTTCGTCATCACCATAATTCAATATGCGTACGGGGACTCTCCCCTTTCTCACATCGACCAACCCTCTGGCTGTCAAGAGCGTAGGACTACTGTCAGACATTACAGGTTCTACTATAGCTTGGTAGTCCTGCCCTCTGAGGCCTATGGCTGCTCGACACCAGATCATCATTTCACTTCTGGGTGGTACCACAATTGGAATGGGATCTGTAACCCTTACTCTGCCAATTTCACCATTAGACAATGTTACCTGTTGTTGATAAACCAGAGCTCGGATCTGCTTTTGGATGGCTCTCCTCTCTCTGGGTCTACCAGCTTCAACACTCTGTTGGAGCAAAAACAACACTTCATCGATGCATTTAACCATAACCTTAGTACCCAGTATTACGTAGGGATCTTTGTTGTTAGGCTTATCCTGCACTACTAAGATACCTTGGTCCTTCAGCTGCACCCTCCCCACCTTTACTGTAGCTTCCCATTGTCCCTCTATTGTAACTAGCAAACCATTAGTTGCCTGAAGGTTCATATCGGGATTTGGGGGTTCTAGCTTAACATCAGGCCAGAACTGTTTGTAAAGGGTACTGGGGATGGATGTCACCTGGGATCCAGTGTCTATCAAGGCGGATATAGCGATGCCATCGATGAAGATTGGTAGATATGGACAGTCTCCCACATACTTGTGTTCCCAGCTGGACGTAGGGCCTGGACAGTCTACTCCTGGGGTTGGCCCTTCTTGCCCAGGGGTTGCCCGTTTAAAGGACGGGACTGTTGAATACGTCCTCCTAAGTCATTCTGCTGACTGTTGCGGCGTCTGTCAGGACTGCGGCGGTCTGCAGGTTTTCCTCGCGGCGGCTGTGTCTTTCTCTTCATCCACGGGACGTCATCAGGGCAGTCGGCGAGCTGAATCTTGTCCGATGACCTTGCATCTGTCTTGGGTCTTCTCCCAGCTTGTAGCTTGGCCACGTCTTTCATCAGCTGCTCGACATTAGCACACAGTTGTTCAAACCGGTCAGGTGTTACAGTTTGTGCACTGGACTGAACCGTAGGGATTGGAGATGCTGCTGCCGGCACGGAAGGGGTATCAGTATACTGCTGCTGCTGTGAAGCGGAATCGGGCACTGCGGCAAGCCGTTGTCCCCAGACTGTTAAGTCTCTCAAGGTGTCAAACTCTGCGCCAGGATTTTGTATGGACCACCAGCTTGCTTGCTTTCTATCCTCAGATAGTCTAAGGCCCACAATAAATTGTTCAATTAACGCTTTATTTTCATCTCTGACACCATCAGGATCAACTTGCTTTAACAGTCTGTATGCTTCTTGCAATCGCAGGGAATAATCTAGAACACTTTCTTGTGCCCCTTGGTTACAACGATAGAACGACAGTCTTAATCCAGCTTCGGTATGGCGTTCAAAGACCCGGGTTAATTTAGCGAATATCTGCTCCACAGACTCCTGAGTTTCTACAGGCCAGCGGTGGCTCTGCAGCTCGGCTGCGCCCGTTAACTGTCCCATAATAACTGAAGCTCTTTGCTTACCGGTCATAGCGTACATGTCCATCGTTTGGCATATCTTCCTCTGGAAGGTCTCCAAGGTGCTGGGTACACCGCTGTACTTAGGTAACCAGTTCGCACTCGGAACGTAAGGCAGAGATAACGGCATACTCAGAGCGGGTTGCTGTGGTATACCACGGCTTGTTGCTGTCCATCAAGAGGTATGTTTTGAGGTGCCGCTTGGTTTAGCGGGGGTACCGCGTTGTTGGGAGCCGGGTTACTCATGGTCGCTCCCCCTTAGTTAAGCGTAGCCTTTCCCTCGGTCTCAAACGGAAGTGTCGGCCTCGCGGTGAGGAGTGAGGCACCACGGGAGTTTCCGGTTCCTGCTGCGTACAGGGGAAGTCATCAGAGCGTGGGGGCGGGGCCAATCTTCGCGCCCTTTGCACAGTCACACCCCTTCTTTTCCCGCCTTTTCGCGCAGCAATGGCGGAATCAATTTACAGTTCGATATTTACAGTCAATAAATAGCACACAATACCCGTGGCCTGCTCGTATCCTGTTTGTGATGCCAAATTCTGACTCACCGTGACCGGGGTGTTCGCGTCGCAGGCGTTGACTCTCCTCTTGTCACGGAACCGCGCCTGCGGCTGCGGGGCCCAGTGATCCAGATCAATAGGGGGGATGGCTGAACAGTAGGGGTAGTTTGTCTTCGTGACGCCACCTGCGGGTGTTCTGGTAACTTTACCAGCGCTGCTAGGCCTCCGGGGGATGGTAGGCAGCAAGATGGAACGCTCCCACAGGAAGAGCGGGAGTCCCCGGAGCCAGGGGCTGCCCAAGATGTCGTGAGGCAGCCGCGGTAGTACTGCTGTTAGGCCCAGGAGTTAGACACAGACACGCCAGAGTCTTTTTAGTACCTTTACTGGTGGTTTTCAGGTACGCCAGACCGGGTTCGTGAAGTTAACACTCCTGGAGGTTCACAGCAAGCAGTTGTGTAGGCTTCCTTCTCTATACTTCTGGTGCTAAGGTCGGGTGGATGTGGAATCCAGCCAGACCGGGCGGTGTGTTCAATAGAACGGATTCACCTGGTTGTCAGCACTGAGGGCACTGTAAAAGGTGATGATAATTCTACCTTCTTCCCTGGGCTCTCGTTGGTAGGTGCGGCAGGTGAGCAGGGGCTAGACTCCCTGTGGCTGTATACTGGTTCTCTGTGATGGCTGGGTGGCTCTCACAGCTTTGGTTCCAGTAACCCGTTATTAAGGAGAGAGTTATAATCACTCTGGTGTCCCTGAGAGGTGATCTCCTTCTTCCTCTTATCCCAGTTGCAGGGATTTCCTCACTTGCTAGCAGGCTGGTTGGGCCTGGTGTGTCCCTCATAGGGTGGAGGTTTCACACAGGCTGGCAGCTCTTGTAGTGACTGCACACACTCTGAGGTTTCTCCCTCCAAGACTCTATTTATAGGGGGAACTGGCTCAAAGTGACCAGTGGAGCTCCCCCTAGAGGCTCGGGGTGAAACCAGGTGTTCTAAGTGTTGTTGTGTTGTTTTGTGAGTATTTCTTTGCTGTTAACTCCATTCATGCCCTAAGGATTTCTGTGGTGCCCAACAGGTGCCAGGGTGCCACACTAGTACAGTAGTACAACATAGTCCACGTTTGGCCTTTTTCTGTCTCTATGTGAATGAACTGGGCAATCTGACCTTCTATCTTTATGTTATAAAGGCCTAAAATGGTGCTGCTTGCTCTGCCCTCAGCTTTTATACTGCCTGCGATTGTGTGAGACCATCCGATGTGATAGCTGAAGGGTATTATCGAGAAGAGCTATTTAAGAGCTATAGCTCAGGACATGAACACATGTGGATAGGGGAACGCTCATTACGCTTGGATGAAAAGTTCCTGTAACATCATACGGGAGCCACAAGTTTCGCCACTGTAAAGGCTTCATCAGGGGAACAATTCAAAAGAGGTGTAGCCCATTTTAACAAAATCCTACTGGGTTAATTTCTGAAATAATTAGCACAAAAGTCAAAAGTTTCCAAAAACAAATCCAAAACTTGCACAATCCGCAAAGGAGGAAACTTTACGGTGACGTATTGCTGTGGAACGATCTAGGTCGGATCATCATGGAGACTTTCTTTAGTGAGTAGTAGTCGGTGTTTTTCCAGCTGTACCACACGATGCCATCTGGACCCATCATCTCACGACTTTTGATGTATTTTCCTCCCTGGTAGAAGACAAAAATTTCAGTTCAATTTGGTAGAAATACAAACGTGAAATAAATATTGTGTGTGAATGACTTTACTTCAGTTTTGGGGGCACTCGTTAGGCCAACAGCTATTCCCCTTAGCCCCTTTTCCCCCATGCTGTGTTGAGTTTGGATGAGTTCTTGTTGAGATGAATGAAATTAGTCGCTGCCAGACACCTTTGGACGCAGTTTATCTGCCATGAGGCATCTTCTGACATCTGCTGCCGGGAAAGTGTTGGACAGTGGGTATAAAGAGCAACTCACTTTGGAGGACCTGACCTCTCCCGAATTACACAATGTTATTGCTTGGTTTGGAGATTCAATCTGGTAACCTATAGATGCATAGTCGGTTCCTCTGTCTGCTGGGCTATTTCCTTTTCTTTCCTATCCAAATGCTGATGGTTCCAATTGTCCTTGTTCTCCCTTCTTGGTTTGCTCCTCTCCAGGTGTGTTCACTCTCTTGGTTTGCTCCTCTCTCATTTTGGTTTGCCCTATCACATTTTGGGTCAGGTTTTATATGCACTTCCTTGCTGGCTATACCTCTAGGTGGACTTGTGTTTGGGATTTCCAGCCCTTCATCTTAGGAGTTTACCTTATTGGGTTCTTAATCTTTGTTCTTGATCTTTGTTCTGCTGCTGTAATACTGTAATTTCCTCCGGGATCAATAAAGTTTATCTTATCTTATCTTTATCTTATCTTAATTTATCTTATCTTATCTTAAATTTATCTTATCTTATGTTATCTTATCTTATCTTATCTTATCGTATCTCATTTTAAACACTAGTATTGTTCCTAGAGTGAGTTGGTTCGTTTTCCTTTCTAGAACCTACTCCTTTAATCTTTTTAAGGTTTCTGGAGGGTTTTTTTTGATCCACTTTCCCTCTCTACCTTATGTGAACATATTTTAGTTTTCTCACGCTGAGGTTTGGTATCTTTCTTCCTCTCCCCTTGATTGTAGCGTGTTGTGGCCTCCCCTCTGGTTCTATAGGAGGTACAAGAAACCTCTTGACGGCCTTTTAGGGAGTCAGGTCCCAGGTGGTGTTTTGAGTTGTGCTGCTGTGGACTTTCTAGTCTCTACAGGGATGAAGGTGTGGCGTCTCGGTGTTGTAGCTCTTATCTTTTTCCGTTTTCCACTGTGTAAGACTGTTTATGTTCATAACACACAGAAAATCTATTAAGTGTTCACTTTCCCTCACTGATGTGGTCAGAAACCCAATGACTCATTTATAGCCATGGCAGGCCCACTTACCAGATAGTACACACCATTGAGGTTGGAGTAGAAGCATTGATAGTACCACCAGCCCCCGTGAGAGATGTCTGCACACAGATTGCCAGACCCGGAAGTGCTGAAACCTCTTTTATTGTGGTACCAAGCAAATGAGTCCTCGGCTGTCCCACTGAACCCGGCCACGTGGAGCCGGTAATGGTTGGCTTCATCGTCAATGCTTCAAGAAAAGTAAGAAACAGCATTCATGTGTATGTGTCTATATCACACCTACATTACTAACCTAAGGATAATTATAGAAGGCTATATGGTGAATGCCCAGCAGCACGTCCCATAAGCACAAGCTCATAGAATATATTTTGTTCTCACCAGCACACACTGTTTACACAATATGATGTGCTGTCGAGAACGGCTTAAAAATAATCTCACCCAACGAGATTGTGAGACACCGCTTACCCAGCCACGGCTCTCCGAGCTCTCATTCAGTGTTTGGAGGCTGCGAGGATAGGACGCTTTGTACTTCACCGCAGCCTCCGATGAAGCAGAGCTGAGATTATGACATGGCAGGAGGAGAGAAGACATCGCAGAGGATTGAGGATGGGTATGAGGGAGCAATAAAGATGGAATCCAGATACAATATGTGATTGTGTTCTTTTTTTCTAATAAAATGTATTTCCTATGTGTGTTGTGTCTTCTTTACTATTTACTTGAGATTTTTAATGGCCGAGTCTATCATTGGCCCAAAGTTAAGAATCCCAGGCTTAATGTCAGCTGGCAATACAAAGCTGGCATTAACCCCTTTTTACATACCGCACCAGCCGGGTAAATCACCAGGAATTGTCGCTTCTTATGAAAGTGCCAATTTCTGGGGCGGTTGTGGGCTGCTATTGTATAGTGGTGGGGGGTCCAATAACAATGGGCCCCCACCCCACTGAGAATACCTGCCCCCAGTTGTCTACTTTTACCTTGGCTGGCAATTCAAAATAGGGCGAATCCCTATGTATTTTTTTTTCCAGCCAAGGTAAAATTAGGCAGCTGAGGGTGGCAGCTCGCAGTTGTCTGCTTCATCTGTGCTGGGATCTATCTATCTATCTTACAAAAGGAAAATTTATTGGACTCCTATAGCTTTGACTTAAAGGAAAGACCACCGGCGCCCCCTACTGTACAATCACATTCATACATCCCTCTGGCTGTTACCTGAACTCCCTATAGTTTGCGTTCTTGTGCTTCCCATCCCAGTCCTCCAGGTCAATCCTCAGTGTAAATCCTCCCTTGCTGGTGATTTTGTGAATATTTTCATTTCCAAGCCAGAATTCATTGTTCAGGTCTCCAAATCCTTCTTTGTATTCTTTCCAGGTGCAGTTGAAACTGGTCGACCCGTCCCGGCGTCTCTGAATCACCGTCCACCCCCCTCCTGACAGAGAAGAGGAAGAAGGTAGTGAACTGGTATTTGCCTTTAGGATCAACAATGCAACCATGCAGCTGATGAAAGGGTCCTATGGGTGGACCCTACACCCTGGACCTTGAGGAAGGCACTTCTCATGCTGAAACGCATTGTCCAGGGAGATTACATATCATTGTTTGTCTGTTGAAGATGTGGAATTTTTAAAGAAAAATGAAAAGCTATATTTTGTTCATCCTTGGACGAATCACTGGAGAATTTCTCTTTATATATATATATATAATTGCAACTTGGCTCCTCTACCTCCGTCTGAATGTCCGCCTATGTCACTTCCGCCCGCCATATTTCCACACCCAAGTGATGAGTATGGAAATATGGCGACCGCTGCTCCCCCGCCCGGTCCCCACAGTCCCCCCTACTAACCCAACGCCGTAGCCCCCCGCCACTGATAAGTTGGGACCGACTTACAGGACCTGTGGTGACGTCATGATCATGAGCGGAGCCAGGTCACATGATCATGGCATCACCACAGGATCTTGAGCAGAACGGATGGAGGAGCAGAGTGCAGTAGCAGGAGCCAGGTACTGCAGGGGCAGTTCACTCTCACCCCACACTACTGTCACACCACACTCACACTGCACTCACTCAGCCTGCACTCACTCATCCTGCACTCACTCAGCCTGCCCTCACTCAGCCTGCCCTCACTCAGCCTATACTCACTCAGCCTGCCCTCACTCAGCTGCACCATGGTCAGCCCACACTCATTCACCCTGCCCTCACCCTGCCCTCAGCCCGCACCAAGGACAACCTGCACTCAGCCCCCACTCACCCTGCACTCACTCAGCCTGCTCCACGGTCATCACTCACTCAGCCGACACTACACTCAGCCTGCACTCACTCAGCCTGCCCTCACACAATCCACACCATTGTCAACCCACACTCATTCAGCCTGCACTCACTCAGCCCACTCCACGATCATCCCGCACTACTGTCAATCTGAACTCACTCAGCCTGCACTCACCCTGCACTCAGCCCGCACTATGGTCACCCCCCACTTCGGTCATCCTGCACTCAGTCCACACCACGGTCATCCCGCACTACGGTCATCCCACGCTCATCTCGCACCACTGTCACCCCACACCACGGTCACCCCGCACTCACCTCACTCTACCTCAGCCTGCACCAGCAAATCCTGCCCACAGTGCCATAGAGCCCGCACCCATCATGATGTCACCGCCCACCCGATGCAATAGCATTGGGCTCTCATCTAGTATATATATATATATAAAGCTGAGTTTATGCATGTGTTTGTGCATGTGTGTATATATGTGTATGTGTTTGTATGTCCACTAAAGGAATCCACACCGTTGCATTTACAATTATGACATTTTGCACAGACACCTCATGTGACTCCAGGAACGTCATAGATGGTGGTTTGAGGGGAAATTTTAACCCCGCGCTTTACAGTCATTGACCAAAAAAAGACCTCCTTACTGTTTGTATGTGTGAGATAATAGATACTGCTTTGGCTGTTTTGACAGTTGACCTGGATAATTATCATGTGGCCTATAGCAACCAATCACAGCTCAGCTTCTGATTTGTTGCTATAGGCAATGAAGGACATTCATAGTAGAACACAGCTTATACATGTCTGTGAATCAATCAGGGGAAGCTGCTAAAGACAAGAACATGGAAAATGGCGCACACTGGGATATGACGGTCAGTGAAGCAGCAGCCATAGAAACACCAAAGCCACTAACACCTCTGTGCTATTTTTCTAGCAACCTGCTGACCGCACACAGCCTTTGGAATACCAGCAGGAGGCCACTCAGCCCCCCGTTATAGCAGGAACCTGCACTCAGCCCCTAGTATACAGCAATAGGCTGCACTCAGCCCCCAGTATACAGCAGGAGGCCACACACAACCCCCAGTATACAGCAGTAGACCACACTCGCCTCATTGTACAGCAGGGGCCCTCACACAGACCCCAGTATACAGCAGGAGGCCGTACACAGTCCCCAGTATGCAGCAGGAGGCCACACATGCCTCATTAAGCAGCAGGACCCCACACACAGCCCCCAGCATATAGCAGGACACCATACACAGCCCCCGGTATACAGTAGGAGGCCACACACAGCCCCAGAATACAGCAGGAGGCCACACACAGCCCCCAGTATAAAGCAGGATGCCACACACAGCCCACAGTATACAGAAGAAGGCCGCACACAGCCCCCTGTATACATCAGGAGGCCACACACAGCCCACTGTATGCAGCAGGAGGCCACAGACAGTCCCCAGTATACAGCAGGAGACCGCACACAGCACCCTGTATATCACAGGAGGCCACACACAACTCTCAGTATACAGCAGGAGACTGCACACAACCCCCAGTATACATCAGGAGGCCACACACAGCCTCCTGTATGCAGCTGGAGGCCACAGACAGCCCCCATTACATAGCAGGAGACTGCACACATACCCCTGTATACCACAGGAGGCCGCAGACAGCTCTCAGTATACAGCAGGAGGCCGCACACAGCCCCCAGTATACAGCAGGAGGCCTTGCACAGCCCCCTGTATATAGCAGGAGGCCACAGACAGCCCCCAGTATACAGCAGGAGACCGCACACAGCAACCCTGTATACCGCAGGAGCCGCACACAGCTCTCAGTATACAGCAGGAGGTCACACACGGCCCCCAGTATACAGCAGGAGGCCGCACACAGCCCCCAGTATAACAGCAGGAGGCCGCACACAGCCCCCTGTATATAGCAGGAGGAAACAGACAGCCCCCAGTATACAGCAGGAGACGGCACACAGCCCCCTGTATACCGCAGGAAGCTGCACACAGTTCTCAGTATACAGCAAGAGGCCATACATAGCCCCCAGTTTACAGGAGGAGGCCGCAGAATGGCCCCAGTATAACACCAGGAGGCCGCACACAACCCTCAGTATACAGCTGGAGTCTGCCTACAGTCCTTAGTATACATCAGGAGGCGACACAGCCTTCAGTATACAGCAGGAGCTCACAAACAGTCTCCAGTATACAGCAAGAGCCCACATATAGCCCCAGTATACAGCAGAAGCCCACACACAGCCTCCAGTATACAGTAAGATCCCACACACAGACCCCAGTA